>JAKSZT010000380.1:4691657-4709949 GCA_026826555.1 Tolypeutes matacus | reverse complement strand
TTTTTTTTTTTTTTTTTTTTTTTTAGGAGGCACCAGGGATTGAACCCTGGACCTCTTATGTGGGAAGCAGGTACTCAACCACTGAACTATATCTGCTCCACTGTATTTCTTATTAAGGTGGCTTGACCGACCCTAGAGTATGATTTAAACTAACACATACTTCATATCACACTGTAAATCACAGACATCTGATAGCTAACTTCATTTCTCTAGTGCCTGATACTTCTTGAAAGAGAGACTTACTTTTAGTAGGAGCTAATACCTAGATTGAGAGTCTAGTAACATTATGGAATGCCTCTGATGTGCCAATCATTCCTTTAAGTCCTTTAGCTAATTTAAATTCTCCCAACAAATCTTTGAGGTATGAGCTATGATTCCCACTTCATTGATAAGAAAACCGAGACTCAGATAGGTTAAGTTACTTGTCCAAGGACACACAGTGGTAGGAGGCAGTGCTGGGACTCAAGCACTGGTCTCCTGGTTCCAAATCCTGCATTCTTTCCTTTACCTGTCCAGAATATTTGTCAGAAAGAAAGCTAAGAACTAAGAAATGAGGCTCTCCCTGTAAATGTGTGCCTCACGCTAGGTGAGAAGCAAAAAAGAGACTGTGTGGCCACCAAGCCTGCCGTCTCTCCCAGAGAGCCTTCTCTTATTTAGAATCACTTATCCTGTCACATAATTCCAGTGCATCTGATTTACCTCCATTCGAGTGTTAATTTCACAGTTTTAATTAATTGATTGCTGAGAGATGCACTCTCTTCCTGATGTCAGGCTGAGGACCTGCTCATGCTGCCCCATCCACACCCGGTCCCAGGCGCCCCCCCCCCAGTCTAAGGGCTAGTGCACTTAGCATTGAAAGGCCGCCTCATCGCAGCCTTTTAGAGTCAGGCAACTCATCACTCATCACTTGCCAGTTGGCTGGTGTATTTTGGTCTTGCTTTGTTTCTGCCAGGGCTGAAAACAAGCAAAGGGTGAGGGGCCATCGGGAATAGAACATGCTGAGCAGGGCTGGAAGATATAAGTGACAGGGAGATTTGGAAAGCCAACTCCTCCAGGGTGTCAGGGCTTGTGGACTGACAGTTGTGAGCATCTGCATGACTGACAGTGGCCAGTGATTAAGGGCCTGTGTGCATCACCCCCAACAGGGATTACCGAGGGTCCATATGGGCAAGGCACTTTTTAGGTACTATGGGAAATTCAGCACAGTCCCTATCTTTGAGGGAGCCTTGTAGATGGGGAATAGGGTAGGTGTCCTCCTAATTTAACCCCTAACATACTCAATCAACCTGTTCCTACTCCCCACCTCTTCCCCAGCTCTTCTTCTTCATGTATTTCCAATCTCTATGAAAGATACTCCTATCCACTTTCTCATCCAGTCCAAGACTCAGCGTCACCTTGGGATCTTCCCTTTCCTTTACCTCTTCTATCCAACCAACTACCACATCCTTCATTGTTACCTCCCTTTCATCACCATTTCTACTATCCTAGTTCAATTTTTCATCATCGCTCACCTGGACTACTGAAATAGCCTCCCCACTAGTTTCCCTGACTCCAGGATCCGCCAGCAGCCTTCCATCGCCTGCAGAATAAAGTCCAAACTCCCCATTCGTCCTGTCACTCATCAATAAATATTTGATGAGCACTTACACTGTACAAAGCACTATGCTAGGAGCAAGTACATGAGAGGGAACAAAAATGGACATGGTCTTTGCCCTCAGGAAATTTACAGTCTAGTGAGGGAGACAAAACAAATTAACAAAAAATCATAATATCACATTGTGATTGGAGCTGCCAAGTAAAGGAACCGGAGATTGGATAGAGAATGGCAGTGGGGGCCTACTTGAAACCAGCCATTCTGGGAGGGCTTCTCTGAGAACTGGAGGGGTAGGAGGTAGCCAGGTAAGGAGTGGGCAGATATAAAAGAGCTTAATGTGTTTTAGAAACTTAAGGAAGGCACGTGATGAACAAGGGGGGAAAGCACAGGATACTGGGGTGAGGGGTAGGGAGGCTTCAGGCCATGCCTTGGAGGCATGGGGAAGAGTTTGGATTTTATTCCAAGTACATTGGGAAGCCACTGGAGACTTTGCTTTTTTTTTTTTTTTTTTTTTTCACTGGGAGGTCCCAGGGTTTGAACCCATGTCCCTCCATATGGGAGATGGACACCCAACCAATTGAGCCACATCCATTCCCCCCACTGGAGACTTTGAAGGTGAATAACTCGGTCTTACATTTTTTAGAAGATCACCTTGGCTGTGTGAAGAATGGCTCAGGGGGATGCAAAGGGAGAACTGGGATGTCCAGTTAAGAGGCCATTGAAGGAGCAGGACTAGAGAAAGAAGATGGTGGCTCATTCGGGGGGCGAGGAAAAGGAGATGGAGAGAATTGGATGGATTCCAGACTCAGTTTATTTATTTATTTATTTTTTTTTTTTTTATTTTTTTTTAAATATATCACTTTTTTTTTTTTTTTTAAGATTTTATTTATTTATTCATTTATCCCCCCCCTTGCTGCTTGTGCTCGCTGGGTCAGCTAACCACGCCGTGCAGGTGGGCCTGCCTTCACCAGGAGGCCCCGGGAACCAAACCCGGGGCCTCCCATATGGTAAACGGGAGCCCTACTGATTGAGCCACAGCCGCTTCCCCCAGACTCAGTTTAAAATACAATCTACAGGACTAGGTGATGGACTAGGTGGGGTGAGGAAGATGCAGGATGACTCCCAGGTTTCTGACCTGAGCAAGTGGATGATGCTGGTGCCCTTTACAGTGATGGGAAAAGACTGGGAAGAAGGAGAGGTGGGAAGAGAAGCTAGACTCCTGGTCATGGCCTCCATGGATTTTCATGTTCTCAATGACAACTAATATAACACTGGGGAGGCAGATGTGGCTCAAGCAATTGGGCTCCTGCCTACCACCTGGGAGGTCCATGGTTCAGTTCCTGGTGCCTCCTAAAGAAGACAGCAAGCTGGCATGACTGGCAGGTGCGGCAAGCTGACACACAAGATGATGCAACAAGAGACACCAGAAGAAAAAAAAACATGAGAGATAAAACAAAGCAGGGAGCAGAGGCTCCTAGTGCCTCCTAAAGAGGACAAGCAGGATGGTGAGCTGGCATGGCGAGCTGATGTGACAAGATGACACAACAAGAGACACAAAAGGGAAAACATAATGAGACACTACAAAGCAGGGAACAGAGGTGGCTTATGTGATTAGGTACCTCCCTACCACATTGGAGGTCCCAGGTTCAATTCCCAGTGCCTCCTAAAGGAGATGAACTGACACAGCAAATGCAAACAATGAGGGAGTGAGAGAGATAAATAAATAAATCTTAAAAAAAAAAAAAAAAAAACATTGGCTGTCCTCTCAAATAAAATAAAATGAAATAAGGTAACCTAACATAAGCTTTTTTTTTTTTTTTTTACTTAGTAGACTTTATTTTTAGAACATTTTTAGATTTACAGAAAAATTGAACAGTCAGTAGAGTTCTCATATACCCTGCTCTCCTGCACACTTTCCCCTATTATTCCAATTTACATTTTAAAGCCAGAGGAAATTGTTCCTGTAGTCAAAACAAGACCTATACATTTCTACCTGTTTCTCCTCCAACACAGAGAGATGGTTTTAATGTGGAGAAAGTTTGTAGTGACCCAGCAAGCGAGCACAACCTGCCCCCTACCTCCTTCTTCAACCCCTCTCCCGCCAAGCTCCCCTCTTCCCTGTTACAGAACGGGTTTTACTTTTCTTTTCTTAACCTGGCTACCTCTCGTTCATGCCTCAAGACTTGGCTCAAGTGTCATCTCCTCCCGGAAGCCTTTTCCTGACCCTTGCTGACTGGGCCAACAGCCCCCTGCGCAATCCAGCACAGAAGGAAATGTTCTTTATGAATCCATTCCCCCACCTCCAATGACACTACACCCAACCAGAAGGCAAAGACTCTGGCTTATTGTGTCTGTATTCCTAGTACCCTGCACAGGGCTTGACATCCAGTAAAGCCTCCGTAAATATTTTCTCAACTGAACAGAAAGTGATTGGTGTCATTTAAAAAAAAAAAAAAGAACACAAGTAAGTGCTCTGGGAATTCAGGACTTAATAAACTCCAAGCCAGTCAGCAAGACTGCCTGCTAATTGCAGATCGTAGCCTACCAGGGAAGAGGAATCACATGGCTTATTGCAGGAGAAGGTACTTAGAGGATGCGGAAAGGTGTACAGTAACAGGAGCAGCTGCTTGCGGCGAGCTGTTGTCTAACGTGTCAGCGGCTGGGGCACTGGGTGTGCGCTGAGTGCTGAAAGGAAAACAGATCATCTTCCATGTAGATGGCCCGCATCCCTGGCCCCTCCATTAGAGTGACCTATTGTTTGAGAACGTGAATTTGACATGTAATCTATCGACTTTGGGGTTGAATCCCATTTTGTCCACCTAGTAAACGAAAGCTGGTTCAATGATCCCTCTCCTCCCTGGAGGTCATAAATTCCATTTGAGGTGACTGGGTCTTATCAAGCTGTTTGAATTCTTCCACTGAACTACACCCATTACGCTCTTGTAGCTCCTGGGAGGGAGGACATTGTAGAGCCTGTTGTTCAACAAATAGTTCCTACTCAAGGTTTTGCCATCAACTGGCTGTGTGACTCTGGAGAAATCACATACCATCTCTGAATATCCCCTTTCTGTTTGCGGGCAGGGGTGGTAGAGGGCTGGGAAACAAAGCAAGGAGCCTGGATTAGAGGATTCAGAGAGCCTAAGGATTTCTCCTTTGTGCTAATCAGATGGTTGAAAGCATCTTTGCTGGCCTCCCTCCCTTCCACCAAATTGTATAAATAATGGTGGTGAAACTTTTCTCTATCAAAGATCACTGATGTACAGAAAAAAATAATGATGGTTTATATACAAATAAAAAAGCAATTTAATATGGTTACTCTTTTTATGAGTGAATTATGACTGGCTCAAGTTGTCTGGTTTAAAAATAAATAATAGAATGGATAAAGCAATCAAATATTCTTTAATTCCATATTGTCAGTTAAGGGATAAAAGGAGAAGTGAGGGGAAAAAGGGAAGGGAAGAGAAGAGGAGAGAGAGAGAAAGATAGAATGAGGACTTTTCATACACAAAGAAAGAGACAGAAAGGGGAGAGAGGGAGTGGGTGAGAGGAAGAAGGAGGAGGAAAAGGAAGAGGTGAAGGAAAAGAAGGAGGGGCAGGAGGAGGAGCCTGGGCAGGAGAAGAAGGAGAAATGGAGAGGAGATGGGGGAGAAGTGGGAGGAGAGCGGGGGGGGGAGGGGGGACAAGGCTGGGGGCAAAGAAAACAGAGTCTAAACACCCTGATAGGCCCTGCTACTTACAGGGCTGTCATCTGTCACATCACCACAGGGTTATTTGTTCTCACTTGCCCTGAAAGTGCAAGCCTCTAATTCATCACTGTCCAGAACCCAAGTTTCCATGTGTAGCTTTTAGTGCTTTAAGGATTAAATCCCACTGTAGGAATTGCAGTCAGCTGAAGGAGGGGATTCTTTTTAGGCTGTAGGGCAATGACAGGGGCAGTATTTGCCCCAGTGCCTGAGGAAATCAAGCAAACTTTTGAGAAGACTGGGCTTTCTCTCCACTCACATAGAGGCTGTTTATTGCTGAATGTTTCCCTTTTCAGTGATTATTCTGGTGTCCTGTAAATGCACTCAGCATACCCATTTACTGCCTTATTATTCAAGGAGTAGGAAAAAGGAATTAATCTATGCATCTGGCACCAAGGCCACCACGTTTGGTTGTGCAAGTTGTTCATTGAACAAAGGCACCTGGCCCAAGAGATACCTGCATCCACCCATCAAATCAAGCACCCTAGGAAAAGCCATGTCCTCTTGGAAGCACCAGTGGTTTTACGTAACTCAGAGTCCACTCAGACCCGGTTTGCTTACTTTATCTAAAGGAACCCTGGGGCTATTGTGGGCAGCTCGGAGACTTGATCTGTGCATGAGCCCTCATACCCTCGATGGCAATAGGAGCGGAGGGTGTACTAGCTTCACTCTTACACCCGTTTTACATTTGCTTTCTGGCTTGAGCCTCATCAAGCCTTATGGGGTAGGAAGGCAGGTATCGCCAGTGTTCAGATGAGTACACTGTTGCTCAGAGAGATGAAGAGACCTGCTCAAGGCCATTGTAAGGTAAGTAATTTTGGAACTTAGCACAATACCAGGCATAGGTGTCAATAAACAAAGGACTACGGCTGCTAAGAATAGACATCGGTTATATAGACTTTGAGTCAGATAGTCTCACTGACTCTCTGAAGAGGAATTGAGGGCTGTTGCCAAATACCTTTCTTATCTGATTTTGGTCACTGCCAGGCATGGTCTTCCTTAAAGGACTACCAGGAGTGGGGGGGACCCAGAGAACCCAAGCCCTTCCTCAAGGTACAGCCCAGGGAAGCCTGGGAGACATGTGCACCTCTGAAGCCTGACACCAGGCAGGGCTATGTGGCCTTGGGTCCCTGGCCAACTCCAGAAGGGGCTGACAGATCTCTCAAGACAGTGCCAGAAGGAGTTGTGCCACCCACTTCTGACCACTAGAGGGCCCAGGCAGGGCACTGCTGCTCAGGGCTCCAGACATGTTAAGCAGAGAGGATAATTGAGAGAGCCAAGATGCCTGGCTGCTCTTAGGTAGGAGATGTCACCAAGAGCAGTCTTGGAGGAGGAAGTGGGCATCCAAAGGAAGATGTTTCTGGATCCAGGGAAATTCTAAGAGGATATTTGAGCCCTGAAGAGAGACCCTGAAGAGATTCTGAATTGTAACTCCCTGGTGGAGGTTGTGTTTCTCCCCAAAGAGTCAAACATTATTAACGTGTGTATGTTCACAATCTCGGAGGTATTTTTTTGTTTACATTTCCAAGAGCACTGTGTACAACATTAAACGTAAATTGGGGGCATGCAGAGTGCACTGCTGGGAGAGGGAACGTGGGAAAGGCAGCTTACCAGAGAGGAAGAAGGACCGAGCACAGATGCAGCGCAGAACATTTTAAAAAGGGAGTTGGTGAAATATCGTGGGGAAACCCTGGGTTAGATATCAGAAGACATGGGTCACTAAGAGGCTGGTGACCTGGGGACAAGCATTCTCCTTTCTGGGATCGTTTTCTTTTCAGTTGGGGAGGTTGGAGAAAATAGAATGAGGTTAGAGAATGGAAAGCTGAGGGTTTAATCTGTGCAGAATTGGTAAAAAAAAAAAAAAGTTGTTTGGAAATGTTTGGAAATGAATAGAAATGTTGAAAGCACATCATAGTGTTTGTAATTAGCAATGCAAATATATGGGTATGATAGTGATTGAAAGGAAACTCCAAGGTCGTGTATATCACTAGAAGGAAAGTTAGAAAATGAAACATGGTACTGTATAACATAGCGAACCCTCTCGTGAAAAATAACTATGGTTAATAGTGAAATATAAGAATGTTTTTCCCTGAAACAGAACAAATGTACATTAATATTACAAGATGTAAATACAAATAAATTATAGAAATGGAAATAGATTAGCAGTTATGTATGGCAGGAGAAGGATAGAGAGATTGAGAGGTGACTACTAAAAGGTAGGGTTTTTTGTTTGTTTTTGTTTTTTTGTTTTGTTTTTCTTTTTTTGAGTAATGAAAATGCTCTAATATTGATTGAAATGATGAATGCACAGCTCTGTGATTATACCAAATGCCATTGATTATACACTTTAGATGGATTGCATGGTTTATGAATGTTTCAAAAAATTGATTATAATTTTTAAAATGGGGATATTGGGCTGACCCCTTCTAGCCCTGGCATTCTATCATTCCATGTGAGGAAGCAGGGAAGAGAATCCCAAAGGAAGCAGAAATCCAGGCTACCACCAACATCTGCTCCAAATCATATTTCCAGTTGTTCACTCTTTTGTCAAACACGTATCAAACACCCTCCATGTGTTCACACTCTACTCAGTGCCAAAAGAAACCTGGACAAACAAGACCAGTTGCTCCCTGTCCTTAAGGAGCCAATCACCTCGTGGGCAATGTAGGCACTTCCCCTTTCACACAGTCAGACTGAGGGGGCAGGAAGGCGTTGTTAAGGATAAAGGAGGAGGAGGAGGAGGAGGAGGAGGAACTTTGTGTCTGACTTATTTATCAAGTCCCTCAAGTTTCTGCTGACTACCTGCTAAATCTTATGCCCAGAATCAATTGGACAATAATTTTGTTTAAAATATATAACAGTAATTTTAAGAGGAATATAATTCATTATGTTATACTTTATAGCACCTTAAGCATTTTCTCATAAATTATTTCATTACATCCATCTCTGTGGATGATATGAAAGAAGTATGAAACATGATCCTTACACTCAGGGAGCTCTTTTTCTAATTGAGGATGAAAATAATGAGACAACAAAGACTACTTGGACCAATGGCTAACTTGGCAGGTGAGGCTATTTCATCTACATTCAGAGGAAGTACAATCTCTGTGGGATGGGTGTCTGGAAAAGACTTCATACATTAGGATGGACTTGTCTTGAAATGAGGATGGATTTCACTGAGTAGAGCTGAGATGTTCCTCCAGGAATGAGCATGGCAGAGAAAGGGATGAGGAGAAAGAGACGGTCAGGCGATTGTATAGCTCATTAAAAATTAATGAGAAATGTGGTTGATTAGGTAAGGACATGGGAGTTCATTAGTGGTCTTGAGTATATATTTGATCCTACACACAGTGAGAAACCATGGTATGGTGGAGAAAAAGTAGGTGCCTCTGAGTAAGAGGCATTTGGGAAAAATGAATCTGCTGCTGATATGGAGATGGGGTTTATTAGCAATACTCCCAAGCCAAGATGACAGGTTAGGGGACCCATCACAGTAACGTGCTTTGATTTTAGAATCAAGCAGACCAGGATGTGAACCCTGGATTCTGTCACTTAAGGGCTGGCTGTCCTTGAGCACAGTGTTTATGTTCTCAACATCTGGTTTCTTAATCCATAAAATGGGGATAATGGCAGTTACTTTCCAGAATGGTTCTAGTATTAAATGGTCCAGGTATGCAGAGCCCGGTGCCTGGACTCTATTATGTGCTCAGTCAGTGTTAGTTCTTCCATTCTTTCCTCTCTTTTCCTTTCAGGGAAATCATTTGTTGGCTGATCGGTTCTAAATGAAGGAAAGAGAAAAAGGAAATGCTATTGGCAGAAATTAAGATGCGAGTAGTTTGGGAGAGTGAGGATGAACTTGAGATGACACTGGTATGTATAAGTGGAATTATCCCCTAGGCACTTGGAAATATGAATTTAGAGGGAGACCAAGACTAACACTGTAGATTCAGGCACCTTTGGTGTAAAAGTGATAGTTGACCCTGTACAATGGTGAGCTTTAGGAGAATAAGAATGTACAAAAGCTACTGAGATCTGGAGGGTTCCCATTAAGTGGGGCTAGAGAAGGAAGAAGAGTGACTACTCTTTGAGAAAGAAGATGATTAGGAAACCATAGGATATCAAAACTACCATAAGACTTACAAGAAAGCTGTCATTATGTCAAACATCGAGGAGACTTAATAAAGGACAAGCCTGAGGAGAAGCCATTTGACCGCTGCTGACCTCCAAGAATAAGTCTCAGATCATTAGGGGTGAATCAGAACAATAATTCCTCAGGGGTGTTAGGCAGGGGGTTGAGGCATTGGGAAAGATTTAAGCCAGATGACCTCCAAGGTAACTCCCAACTGGACATCAGCATTTACTACTCAGGAGGTCCAAGCATCAGTCAGGCTGAGGGGAAAGGGAAGACGCTGGCAAAGACAAATATTTAGAAATCAGATAGAAAAGGGGAAGAAAGATATTTGAAGAAGAGGTACCAGTGTTAAAAGAAAATACTATGAAGAGATAATTTCATATTTGAGGAGAAAAGGAGAAAAGGTAGAGGATATTTATATTGTGGGGGAGGGGAACCTCAGAACTCAAAAGTAGAAGCATTGTTTCTTGAAGTAGGGAAGAAATTATATCTAGATTTTAACGGGAAGGATTACTTTTAAAGATAAGAATGGACACTTATTCCTCTGAAGACGAAGGAATAAAAACATAAATTGAGGAGAGTGGGGCCCATGAGGGAGAGCCTCCCAGTCAGCTTAGCCCTCTCAGAAGACTGTGGGAGCATAGACGTGTGTAAAGGTTTAGGGAGATGGGGTTCTCAAGAACCTTCTCTGGGGAATATGCCAGAAGACACAGTGGAAATGGGTGGGCTAGAGAAGCAGTGAAGAGTAAACAGAAGGCTGAGGACAGTCAAAGAAATTGAGGCTGTTTCACCTGGAGAAGAGAAGGTCTACGTGGGATTCAATCATTGGCCTCAAATATTCGAAGAGCTGACATGCAGGAGTAGCCGTCTGTGGGAAGAGGAGGACGAGCTGGTGGAAGCTGCAGGAGCATCTTCCAGGTCAACACAAGGCAGAACTTCCGCACACTTATGGAATGGCGAGGTAAGTGGTTCTCCCATGGGTGGTGTCCAGCGGATGCAGGACAGTTACTTGCCAGGGATGCTGCAGAAGGAGTCAGCAGCAAAAAATTCCTAAGTCCTCTTCCACCACCAGAGCTGAAATCTATCACTGAATCGATTGGCATGAGACAAATTTAATTTAAAACATCTCAGGGCTGGAAGGGACCTTAAAGGTCATCTAATCTAATAACTCATTTGACTCTTGAGCTGCCTCTCTGAAAGACTCACCGAGGGATCAGGTACTGAAAACAGCTCTAGAGCAAAGTCTGAAAGTAGCCACTGGTGGCAATGAGTTTCTAGCTTATCATCTGGCTTGAGAACTAAACTGCATACCTTCCAGAGCGCTCACTCTCAAAGTTGTCCAGGTGAAACTTTCCTGATAACTCTTCTTAGCATAGAACTAAGCAAATGTATGACCTATTCATAAATCTTGTATTATTTTGAGTTCCTAACTTTTGTTTATTACTCGAAAATGTAAACTTACAAAAGCAAAATGCTGGGGTTTTGGGGAGCAGATGTAGCTCAAGTGGTTGAATGCCTGCTTCCCATGTAGGAGGTCCTGGGTTCAATCCCAGGACCTCCTAAAAACAAACAAACAAACAAACAAACAAACAACTCTCATTGGGGAGTGGATGTTGCTCAGTGGTTGAGTGCCTGCTTCCCATGTACGAGGTCCTAGGTTCAGTGCCTAGTACCTTCTTTTTTTAAAAATGCTGGGGTTTTGTTCATATTTCAGAGAGATTCTTCACTTCACAACATAATTCACTTTGCAATACTTCTAAGCAACAAATACCAGTAAACTTAAAATGTACTGTTTTTCTCCCAAACCTCACCCCCACCCCAAAGAGCTATTTGCATACAATTTTCCATGAACTCCTGTGTCACACAAAGTGAACTCCACTGGTATTACAATATAATAAATATTTCCTTTGCTAAATTGTAGCCAATGACCAGTCAAGGGGAGGCTTAGCAGAGGGCATATAATTTGATCCAGAATTTCAAGACTGGGCTCTGTTTACCCATGTAAAGGAGGTAAAAAACACCAGAAATGTTCTCAGTCCTATCAAGGTTACTGCCACTGTTTATTAGCTGTGTGGTCTTGGGGGAGTGACTTAACCTCTCTGAGCCTCAGTTTCCACATGAGTAAATAAGTATAATACTTACCTCACATGGTTATTCTGAGGGTTAGAGAGGATGTCTACAAAGCACACACACACCACACCACCACTACCACCACCACCACCACCACCACCACCACCACTCCTGGAGCCTAACACATGGTAGGAAGTCCTTGTGCTGTCTCCCCAGGGCTGCCTTGTTTCTAAGCAAGCCAGTGAGGTAGCAAACCCATTTTACACAAGACAGAGCCAAGCTGCAGCTGCAAACTAAAACTTCAGACAGCACAAATCCTGGCTTCATCACTGTGGTTGCAGTCTGCACAGCAATCACACCATCTCCTCTGGCAGGATACTCCAATAAGTAACCGTAAGGGAACAGGGGACACTGATGTTAGGAAGGTATAAAGTAATGTGAGCTGTGTGGGATAGTCTAGAGCAGGGGTTCCAAGGGGTCTGTGAGCTTGAATTGAAATTCAAAAAAGCATTATTCTTGTGGGGATGTGTTGGTGCGGGTGTGATACAGTTATTACATAATACATAGTATAGTATGGACTAAGTAAGGGGTCTGTGATTTTCACCTGACTGGTAAAGGGGTCTGTGGAACAAAAAAGGTTAAGAACCCCTGGTCGAAGGCAGGGGTAGGGTGGCATAAAAGGTGGACTTAGGGAAGCGGCTGTGGCTCAATCAGTAGGGCTCCCGTTTACCATATGGGAGGCCCAGGGTTCGGTTCCTGGGGCCTCCTGGTGAAGGCAAGCCTGCCCACATGGCGTGGTTAGCTGACCCAGCGAGCACAAGCAGCAAGGGGGGGATAAATGAATAAATAAATAAAATCTTAAAAAAAAAAAAAGGTGGACTTAGACTCTCATAATATATATATTAATAACATATATTATAATATAATAATAGCCCTCAAGAAGCCCCCAACCATCATCATCACCATCATCATCACCATCTTTATTAGAGTTAAGTGGCAATTTCACAATCTCACATGAAAGTGAAAAAAAAAAAAGTCTGTTTTAACTACATGCCCACCAGAATTGCTAAAATGAAAATACTAAGCACTGGGGAGCATGTGGCACTACTGCTGGTGGAAGAATAAATTGGTACAACCAATTTTAAAAATTGGTAGCATCTACTAAAGCTGATATTCATACCCAATACTCAGTGGTTGCACCCCTACACATATATCCAATAAAAATGCGTATTACCGTCACCAAACATATATTCTAGAACTGCTCTGTCCAATATAGAAGCCCTAGGCACATGAGACTATGTAATTACAATTAAAGTTAAATTTAGTTCCCCAGTCACATCAGCTACATTTCAAGTGCTCAATAGCCAAATAGCCACATGTGGCTAGTGGCTACCATACTGGGCCACACAGATATAGAACATTTCCATCATCACAGAAAATTTTATTGGGCAACAACACGGTTCTAGAATGTTCCTAGCAACACTATTCACAACAGCGCCAAATTAGAAACTACCCAAATGCCCAAATTACTCTACAGCAATGAAAACGAACCATTTACAACTAACTACACACACACTCTGGATAAATCTCACGAATGTCAGAAGCCAGGCCCATAAGAGCACACGATGTGTGTGTCCATTTACATGAATTTCCAAAATAGGCAAAGCTAATCTCTGATGTTGGAAGTCAGGATAGTGGTTACCCAGGGTTGATGGTACTGGAAAAAAAAAAAAAAAAGGAGCATGAGGGGAGTTTTGGGGGGCTGGGCTGGGAATGTTCTGTTTCTTCATCTGGGTGCTGATTGCAGGGATGTGCTCAGTTTATGAAGATTCAGTGAGCTGCGCAATCACAAATACCTTTTCTCTATGTATCTCATACATCAATAAAACATTTTCTAAACGCCCCTTTAGAAAACTTTGTTGTTACTAATCGGTAGGTAACAAAACCGCGTCCCTTCCAGGCATTCGCCGATTGGGGATAAGCGCCCCCTCCCGCGGACGTCCTCCTTAGGCCTTCTGGAGTCCAGACCCCGCACAGGACGTCCTACCTCGGCGCCGCGTGGTGGGCCTGGCTCCCGGCCCTGGGTGCCATCGTCAGGGCGGCCCGGCTCTTCAGGTTGGGGCTGTCAACCCGAGAGATGCCCAGCTTCCCCGCGGCTCGCCGGCGCGCGCCCTGCCCAGCGGGCTCTGACCGCCCCGGGGTGGGCTGGGGAACTGGCAATGCGCCCCGACGCCCCTGCTCTCCCTGCCGCGACCCTGAGGAGCTCTCCCTTCGCGCGGAGCCAGGCTGCGGCCCCGTACTGCACCCTATCCATGCACCGGACAATCCGCCGTCCTTCCAGGACTCAGAGCCCTCAAGTTGGAGGAGGGCTGGCAGGAAATTCCCTCTGGGGCTCTAAACCAGAAATGGTAGAAGGGCCCTGCCATTGAGGACTTGAATCCATCAGCCTCCTGCGGGTGAAGGTCAGTAGGGAAGCAGCCGCCCACCCGGCCCCACTTCTGCCGCAGATGCTCGGCCCCAGGCCCCAGGTGCCTTTGGCCACGCGTCCTGAGCCACCCAGCCGGGACCGGCAACTGAGAAGCTCTGCAGCTCCCTTCCTGATCCTTTCTTCCCTGCCACGAGGGGCCTGTGGCTCCGCCTGGAAAGTCCTTTTACCTTTCTCTTCAATTGACCGCCTATCACGCAACCAAGGTCGAAGCCTCTGCTAAGCGTTCCGAACCCTGCCAGTAGGCCGGTGTCGCCTGCCTGGAGCTCGCCAGCAATGGGTTCTGCCCCTCGTTTGTGGTGACTCGTGCCCCGTGGTATTGGGGTTCCAAATCTTCAGGTCTGCCCCGCTCCCCACGGAGACCTGGGAGTGCCTCAAGGACAGGAGAGAGTCCTGGACTTTTCAGTATCAACAGTGTCTAGCACAGGCTCGGCCTATAGCACAGTGCCTGATGCGTGCTATACATTGCACTAGGCTGCTTTTATATGGATCATCTCAATTAATTCTCAAAACCACAATGGCTGGTACATGTACGTTCACATATATGAAAATTCACTGAGCTGCACATTTAATATGTGTGTTTTACTGAATGTAAAAAAACAAAAAACAAAACAAAACAAAAAAACCTTCCAACTATGACAGAGGCCCTAAAGGCATACCCATTTTATAGAAGAGGAAAATGATGTTCAGGGCCCTCCTAGCCTACTCAAGATCTCTACCACTGGTCGTGTAGCGCTGAGATTAGAATGGAGGCAGCTTGACTCCAGAGTCCTGCTTCTTAACACTCAAGGTGGGGGTGGGGGAATAAAATAAAAAGCTGCCGTCCTTCCCACATTGATGGTGCCCAGCCTTCTTTTGAACCTGAGGTCAGTGGGTAGGGAAGGGGTTATCCATTCAGGCTCAGGGAAGCAAGGAGGGTGTGAGGCTGCAGTGACCTCTGAAACCATCCGCTTTACCTCCCTCTCTGCCTTCAAGTTCAGAAATCAGCCCAGAGGGATGACTTACTTGACCAGCTCAAAGTCTCGTGGGTCGTTCATTAGTGGTCCTACCTGGATCTTACGATTCCTCTTGGTTCACAGAAGGAAATAGTGGAGCTGCAGTTTGGCCTGGGTAAGAGCAGCTGGGGAGGGGGTGGGGTGGGAGGTGGGGGAGGGGCGTCTTTTCTCCGGGGGAGGGAGCTCAAGGAAGAGGTTGCCGTGTTGGGCAAAGGTGTTGGTCCTCCCATGGCTGCGGAACTGGAGCAATGAGCCCTAAGGAAATCCTTCAGCAAGTGGTGGGAGCTATTTATACTCGGAGCCTGCAGGCTCCAGGGAGGGGTAGGGAGGGGTAGGAGTGGGGAGGCCCTGGTCCAGGCTAGCTTTAAGTATCTCAAGACACGCAAACCATGCTGAAATCAATCCACAGAACCGGCTCCGTTTCCTCTACAAGGGTCGCAATGTCCCTTTTCCAAACAGGAGGGATTGCAAAGTGAAAGGCAGGCTAACCTGGGGCCGGGCCGGGAGGAAACCCGCCAAGGAAGGTGGGGGATGGGAGCTGGGAGCACTTGCAGTCCAGCAGGATACGAACTGGGTTGGAGAAAAAATGAGTTGCTTAATTAGGAAACCCCCAGAGAAGCAAGGGTGGCTGCTCCCCCGGAGACATGGGCTCCCAGAGCTGGGCGCTAAAATACCGCCTTGGAAGTGCGGGCTCCCGAAGCGCTAGGCTGGGTCTTGTTCACCTACCATTCCCTGAGCCTAGCGAATGTAGGGGAAGTTGAAATGGGTCCTAGATGCACGTCCTGAACTTTTACACTCCCGCTTTCCATCACCGCTCCCCAACTTTGTGTCCTGGAATCAAGGTCTTCACCAAGTTTTCCTCCTCCTTTCCTAGGTTTTGAGCTGTAGGGCAAGGGTAACGTCCCCCAGGGAAGGCCATATTCCCAGTTGGCATCACCGGTAGTGAAGGCGGGACCTTCAGTTGGGATCAGGGTGGGATCAGGACTCATTAATTGCAAGAGTCCTGGCGCGGCCCAGTCCCGCCAGGCCATCTCCTAGCAGCAGGCACCCTGGGCCTCACTCATTGCCCTCTGCGTTCTTGGCATGGCCCTGGAGCATGAAGGCAACGCTGGGAAAGCATTCTCCTCTTCTCCTTGCCCCACGAGCTCCTACTGTGGTATCTGTCCCAGAGGAAAAAGATGCCGACCTGGTCCTGCCTCATGTGGAGGGAAAGAGACAAATAAATCTTTGCACGACACCATGTTGTGACATTGGAAAGTACCGAAGACTCAGGTAGCACAAATGAGGGAGTGATTTCCTCCACCGGGTTGGTTCTGGAAAGAAGTTTGGCCTTGAAAAAGGAATAAGAGTTCATCAGAAAGATGAGGGTGGAAGGGCATTCCAGGCAGAGGGATGGCATGTGCAAAGTCCTGGAGGCTTGACACAACAAAGCACTGTTTGGATTGACTTCCTTTTTGTCATTCAGGCATCTGCTTAAATGTAATCTCTTCAGGGTGGCCATCTCTGACCACCCACTCCAAAGGGAACCACAGCCCCAGCACTCAGTCCCACTTCTTTTGTAGCATGTATCTAATTTTTAAAAAAGCATTTATTTGTTGTACACACACACATATACACACACTGCAGAGGGTGTGTGTGCGCTTCATGAGCCTGTGGATGCAGTTTTTCACCATCCCCAGCATCCGGACCAGTGCAAGTGATTATATAGTAGATGCTCAGTAAATTTCTGTATGAATGAAAGGAGTCCTTCGCGGCTGCAGGTGAGTAGGGAGTTTGTAAAGAAGTGGGTATTCCCTCCCCAGTTCTTAGCCTAAGCAACCCACTGGAAGATGGTGACTCCAGAGAAGGGGGATCGCTAGGAAGGGGGCTTGCGACGCCCCAGTGGTGGCAGCGGTACTGAGAGGCAATGTCCCAGCAACAGGGCGAAATGAGAGAAAAGAGTAGAAAGAATCAGCGGCAAGGAACTGAGGGATCCGCGGCCTGGTGTACGAGCGTGCTCGGCGGCCGGGACTTTCGATCGCCGGAGAGGCAAGGGAAGGAGGGTCTTCGCCTCCCAGGCGCCGCCTCTCCAGCTCCCGCTAGGCCCTTTTGGATGCATCCAAGCCTCATCCTGGGCGGTCAGCAGGCTTCGGAGGGCTCCCTCGCCTTCCTCGCTCTCTGCCTCCCCTCCCCTTCTTTCTTCCTCCTCCTCCTCATCTCTCCAGGTCCCCAGCCCCCGCCCCTTTCTGTAAGGCGAAATTGCTAAACTTGTAGCAATAATGACCCTGCATTCAAGCTGCCAGCTCCCGCTGAATGTCTCCGCGCCCCGGCCCGCCCGGCCTAATCAGCGCGCCCCTCCCTGCTGCCCGCCCAGCCCCCGTTTCTCCCCCTACACCGCCCCCTCCTCCAGCTCACAAAAAGTGGGGAACAAAACCCCCGCGCATTTCTCCGTCCCTCTGTTGAGCAGACTGCTGCACAAAGCCCCCGCTCTGAGAAGCAATGGGGAGCTCGGGGGTGGGGGACGTCAATCCCGACGCGCCGGGGTTTTTGTTCGCGCAGGGGACCTCGCCTTCCTACCACACCTTTTGTTCGGGACTCCAATAAAAAGCCATTCTTTCCGTACCTTCCCGGCCCGGAGCCGCCTTTCAGCGCGGCCCGGCCCCACAATGGCGCGGCGCTCTGAGGCCTCCCCATTCACCCGCCTTGGCACGCTCACAATCGGCCGTGTGGCAGCACAGGCCTCGCACAGGCATTCTCCGCAAGTGACAAGGAGTCGCATAAAGCCGCGGCCGCCGGGGGAGAAGGGAGGGCGGCCCAGGGGGAGAGCGAGGCCGCGGCGGGGCCCAGCGCAGCGCCCCGGGGCGCACCGGGAGCCCCGGTGGCCGCTGAGGAAGAAGCCGCTTGCGCGCCGCCCGCGGCTGGGCCTGGGAGCGAGGTTTCCTCTTCCCTGGAGACCCTCGAGGTAGGGCAGAGTCTGAGCCTTGATCTAACGCTGGCCCAGACACTAGCCCAAGCATCTGGGAGATGGGGGTGGCGGTGGAATTGGGGGTGATTACAAAGCCCGAGACGTCCAAAAGTCCTCGCCATAAAAAGTAGAGAAATTAATGAACAAGGCCATGGTGAGAGACCAGCCTTGCAGCCTGGGGCCTGGCCAGGGGGATACCGGGACTAGAACTGCCCAGAAAGGACAGCTTTCTCTGTACACCTTTTCCTTCCATTCCCGCTGTTTAAATGATTCCCGCCGCACCCCCCCCCCTTTTATTATTATTTTTGCTAAACAGTCTGTAGTCGCAA
>JAKSZT010000380.1:4134336-4691257 GCA_026826555.1 Tolypeutes matacus | reverse complement strand
ACTGTTTTTTGCTTTTAAAAGACTTCATACCCACAGTTAAATGTGTGCATGGTGGTGTCTCTGACACCTAAGGGGAAAAAGGCGTTCAATTGACTGACTGCTTTAGACATCTGCATGTCGATTTTAGGCTCAGGGGGACTGTCAGCATAGGCCTTGGCTTCTGCCACATCAAATCTCTTGGAGAAAGCGATTCTTTGACTCTGTCGCCTCAGAAACACATCTTCCGGTGGACTTTACTTAGTTATCCATCCACCTCCCCAATTCACCTCCCATATGTTGTGAGCTGCCCGTTTCTCGGCCTAAGTTAGGCGCCTTTTCTAGTCTGCCCGCAGCCGCGGACACAAAGCAAAACGTTACGAATTTTCAAAAAAGGCTGGCCTTTCAGGGGTGTGAATGCTACGATCGCACGAACTGGACTGTGTTCCCACGCCCTCTCGGACCATCCCCTCCCTCTCTGCAGTGGGCGCGAGGGCGCTGAGCGCCAAGCCCAGAAAATGAGGGGATCGGCCGGGTGGTCTCCACCAAAGTCCCTGCATCCTCCGGACGCTGGGGAAACAAACTGCTTGGACGGTCTTCTCGGAGAAGAGGGGCGGCTGAACTCACGCTGGAGGAAAAGTGGGAAGGGTTCGGGTTCCTTCCCACCAGCTCTTGGGATAAGCAAAAATAATGCGGGTTGTCAAGTCCCAGCAGCTGAGCCCCTGTGGCTTGCCAGCGTTAGGGCAGCAATAACCACTTTCCTTTCCCTTGGGGACTGCCTTGCCTCCCCCCTTAGAGGGGAGTAGTTGGGGTCACCTCGTCCTTCCCCCTCTGCCCCGGCTTGCTTGCAGGTAGCTGCGCTTTGCGGAGCTGTGGTTGACCGGGGCGGAGGCATGCCCCCAGCCATAGGCTATGGAGGCGGGCAGCCGTGCTGGCAAGGTTTGTGGGCAGTTTGCTGGCGCTCCGCCATTGCTCCAGATGTGCGGGTGCGTTTCCTTTCCCCCTCTACTCACTTTGGCTCCGGTCCCTCACGACCTCGGATTCCTCTTCATGTTCCTTGGGCCCGCTGCACGAGTCTCGCAGGACCGTGTGGACATAGCTCTGGGGACAGAGCCCTGGATCCCCCTGGCCGTCGGCTGCGGCTAATGAGTTCAAGTAAGACAGTTTCTCGCCCACTTCTTCCTCGTCCTCCTCCCCTCCGTCAGAAAATTGTGCCCCTTCGGCGGCGGCCAGCATGCAGGGCGCCGAGTGGAAGTGGTGCTCCAAGTCTGCCTGCAAGTGCGCGCCGTGGAAGTGCTGCTGCTGCTGCTCCAGATTCAAAATGTCTTTGACTGAGAAAGGGGTGGAGGTGACCGGGCTTGGTAACATCATCAGGGCCACTTACTTGTCCAGCCCAAATACTCAATAAATCCCGGCGGGGGCGGGGAGGCAGCGCGGCGGCTCCAGCTCTCCTCCTGGACTTCGCCGCTGCTGCCGAGTGGGGCTTTTGACAGACGCGGTCCCGCTCCAGTCTAAATCGCCTCCATTGGCCCGGACCTGGGGGTCTGGGTTTTGTTACAGCCACTGCAGGGACTGGGGCCGGGGCTGCGAAGCCTCTGTCCGGGGGCCGTGCGTCACGTCGGGGGGCGGGCCCGGGGCCCCGGTCTCCCTCTCCATTGGCTCCAGTTCATTGAGCCACGCCCCCGTTTGCACCCGGTGGGGTGTTGCGGCGCTACCAGTAATAGGGACTAGGACAGAGTCGCGAAGCCCAAACTGCTGCGAACAAGGCTGCACGGATCCGGGTCTTCGCATCACCGACTCCCCCTCCGCCTGGCTGCACCTTCCCAGGCTGGGAACTTTCTGAGAGTCTCACTGTCCGCGAAGCAACGCCGGGGAACGATGCTGCAGGAGAGTGGTTTTTCCAGCTGCTGCGAGGGCAGGAAAACTCCTGGCCTGTAAATACTGGGCGCTGGATCCACAAGGAAACGGAGTGTAGGTAGCCATGGATGGGCGAAGTGTCCGTTCCCGCCTTATTGCCTTTGTTCAAGCTGTTTCCTCCACTTGGAACGTCTTCCCCGCCCTTGTCACCATGAATCAAAAACTGTTCTCCGAGGTTCTGCTCAAATGCTACCTCCTCTAAGGAAGTGCTCCCTGATCGCCCGGCCGGAAATCATCTCTCGCCACCGAACTTGCAGCGCGTCTTAGAAAAGGGCATTTCTGTCACCTGTCACTTCCCACCTAGTTCTATAGCTGTTTGTGCCCGCCTGGTCGCCCCGAATAGACTGGGAGCCCCTTGAGGGCAGATTCCCGGTTGCTTCTGCTCCTGTGGCTCTGGTAGCTGCCATCCTGAGCAGGCATGGGAGAGATGGGACGATGGCGTTCTTACTGATCTTCAGTGTCCCACAGGTCTTGCTTGGAATCCCAGCCTAGTCAGTGTGTGGCCTTTGGTGTGTCTAAGCCTCAGTTTCCTCGTCTATAAAAATGAGACGGTAATACCTTCTTCAGGGTTATTGCCAGGGTTAAGTGAAGTCCAAAATAACAGAAGCTTAATGCAAAGCCGGGTGCATGTTCAGTGCTCAAAGCGTGTTAGCTACCGCTGTTCTGCCTAAGAGGTTTGTTGAATGCATCGGTGGTGCCGTGGCTGTGTGCTCCCCACACTGGGTGGCTGCAAACAGTCTTGAGAGCAGAATCCGTCCGCCCCAGGAGGGGACCCAGCCACCGCGGCAGGCTTTTCCGCCTATTCAAATCCGGCGCCTGGTTCTAGGCCTCGACTCTCCGGAGATGTGTTTCTAGCATCTCCAACCCACACGCCTTTTGGCGCCCTCGTGCGGCCCTGGTTGTTTTCGGAGGGATTCTGTGGGGTTCCCCAGAGATCGTGGAAACTCCCTGCTGGTAGAGCCCATCTTCGCGTGCAAGAGGCGCCCGTGCGCCCCCACGTCCAGCCTAGTGAGGGTGAGGGGCGGCGAGCACTGATGTGCGCCCGGCAGAAAGACGTGCACAGCGCAGATCTGTGCGCTGGCTTTGAAAGAATAGGGACCGGTTCGGACTCAGCCGTGGCGCCGCTCATCCCGCCCCAGCACTCTTTTGGCGGCCAGGACGGCGGAGCCGGTGCAGATCGGCCTCAGCTGGAAGTTCTAGAGGAAGATGCAGCTACTGCGGACAACGACGGTGTTGGTAGACACCGGGTGGGAGGCTTCCATGCAGGGACCCGCAACGGCGGGAGGAGTGGGGTGCTGAAGGCCGAGGAGAGAAAGAAGAGCGGTCAGGAGTGGGGAGAGGCGGGGCTGTCCAGGCAGGGAGCGGAAATGGTTCGGGGAGTCTGCTCCTGGAGCTGCCAGCGGAGCTGGGATGCAGCGCGGGCCACGTGCGCTTGCGAGTACTTAGGATGGTGGCGGCCTGCGGACCGTGGGCAGAGACGCTCTAGGGGCAGGGCCTGGCGCTGGGACGACCACCCTGCAGCCGCAGGGGTGTCCCTTGCCCCTCTCCTTTAAATCTGGAGACTAATGACTTCTCAGGCGGAGGCGGGCGCTTCCAAACCAGGCCGTGGGTCTGCAAAGGGAAGAATGTGCCTGATTTTGCCGCGGATCCCGAGCGCACGCGAGCAAGATCCGGAGAGAGGTGGGGGTGAGTGCGCGGCACTGAGGGGTGGGGAGACCCGGAGTGTGTGTGCGTCACGGAGGCTCGGCTCCAGCTCGGCTCCCCTTCCACAGGGCAAGACAGCCGCGCGGAAATGATTCCGCTCCCTCTGGTCTCTGATTTTCCTTCGCCTATTTGGGTAATTTCCTTTGTATTAGTTTACCCAAGATTCGGAAAAAGGAAGTCACAAGCTACCGAAACTTTCTATAGTTTCCAATGGAAACTCTTTGCTGCGTTCTCTTTCTTCTCAGCGGCGCTTTACTCCTAGGCCTTCCCTAAACCAACGTCTAAGACGCTGCGGGACAGAGCGCCCCTCAAACGCAGGGGACGCCGGGGCACGCCCATACACCCGCTGCAGCGGTCGCGAGCCCCCCAGGTAGACCTCTGCTTGTGCACACTGGAGCCTGTGCCTCCCTACTGCAGGTCCACGAGGCCCCCTCTTCCCAAATCCCTCCACCACCATTATCCGCCAGGTACCCTGGGGCCCGGCCTGAGCGGTTCTCTCTTGCGGACCCTGGCCAAGTTACTGCTCAGCGGGCCAAGCACACGCCTCCTTATTCACGCGCATTTCCAGCAGGGTGGGCTGGAAGCCTGTGAGGATCCGGAGCGTGGGGAGCCCAGGCGAGGTTCTGCGCTTTGCCGGCCCTTTACTCTTGCCAGTACGCCGCCCTGGGCCCTGCTGACCCAACGCCTGGGAGACCTGCACCCGCTAACGCGGTCCTAGCGCTGATCTTCGTCTTATCGCCTCGAGAAAGGGTTCGTTGGAGTCGTTTCCGGGTCCCCTTTCTGAGTCGTTCAGGCTCCCTCTTGTCGGTGTGGTATCGCCGGCAGCGGGGCTTCCCGGCCGCTATCCCCGCTAGTCCAGTCCGGTCCAGGCGGCCTTCTTTGCCAGCGTCGGCAGCTTGCAGCCCGGGTGCCCGTGGGCTTGGGCTCTGCCCCCAGCGCGCCGCTTCCAGGGAGGAAAACGCAGGAGCGGTAGCTACACCGCTGTGGCGGTTAGTTCGCAGGAGTTACTTATCAGAGTTCTGGTTCCAAGGCGTATCTAGTTACGACCGCGTTCTGGGGCATTTACATTCTCTTGTCTGAAAAGGGAATCTCTGAAATCCTCGAGCTGTATTCAACTAATAATAGCTTTTCGTTCCAGACTGTTTAGCTAATTACAGTCAGATAAAGGAAATACCGTTGCATCCATGGCAGCGTTTGACTCTATTTTAACTGCGTGTATCTGCCTAGATACGCTTTTATCACATTACGCACTTATGCAAGCCCCTTCCCCATCAGTTATATGATTAAAGGTCGTAGTAAAATCATGGCAAATTCCGTGAGGGGAAAATGCTATACAGATGCATAAACGGTAAATAATAAGATTATTATACCGTTCTTGGGGAAAAGCCACTTGCTAACCATTACAATGTATTTACATTCCCAAATTGGATAATTCTTTGAAAACTATGAAACGCATATTATTGTTCTACAATTGCTTAATTAATATAGAAGAAAATGTAGGTATACTCCATATTTGACTTACATATGCCACTGCTTAGGTCCTTACCGCCCAACTATTTAAGTAGCCATTTAATTATGTAACCAAGCCGTTAAAAAGTTGGAAGTTATCGAGGCTTTCTAATGTAAATGTAGCACCACGATCAGAGAAGTGATTTTCTGTTAAAGCATGTCAAACCATCCCGTGATGAACTCAGCTAACCAAAACTATATAACATCTCAGGCTAATTTTTAAATCACTTTTACAGCCCTCCTATAAATTTTATTTTCAGTGATATCTTACCAAAAGGGAAAAAAATGAAAAAGAAAGAAAGAAAGGTTTCTTCTTTAGCTGCAACTCTAAATAGTGTTTGTTGTTGTTGATAGTGTGGATTTAGTTTTTAGTTTAGGGATGTTGGAAGGCTATCCCCAAATTTTGATTAATCAAGGCAATAGTGTTTTAATTGTGAGAAAGTTAGTACATTTTATATTGTATAAAAATGCTAACCAGGCAGATCAATTCCAGAAAACATTAAACCTATCTAATTTCTTGATCATTGCAGTAATTTTGTAAGACGCAGAGTTTTTAATGGTGTTTTGAACATTTTAACTTGTGTTGCATGTATTTATATAAATACCATATATTTCTACATTTTGTCTGGAATTGAATTGTCTAAATAGCCCACCACTTCTTTTCCCTGGGAGAAAATCAGTCTAAGTTCAGTAATTCCTATAGTTCTTTGTAAATTACAAGTCCTTGCTGAGAAAGTGAGTTTCGATTTCTCAGGGAGAGGACCTTCCATGTCTGTCTATTTGTATCTGCCCCTCTCCAAAAAATTTTTAAAGATAAAAATGTAACTACAGTTTTTCTCGCCAAAACAGTTCTATTCTGCCAACAAAACACACAAGTTAGACTAACTGTATCTTTGTCGAATGAAAGTCAATTAAATATTTTTTCAAGCAAAAACGCCTAAATACAGGACGCCTGAATACAGACATTTATTTGTCCTATTTGTGTGTGCTGTTTTGGAGTGCAATGCGCAGTGTTAACTTGGGGATTGCGTTGGAATTCTGAATACATTCCTTAAGTCTCTTTTCAATGTGAGTTTAACTTCTTGTAGCTAAATTTCAATGTCTATAGACCTTTTAAAATATAATATGACTTCAGAAGAGCGGCTGCAGTCTTTGGCGAATTAATTCACTTACACTAGTGTTTATCGAGCGCCTGCCTGCTCTGCGCGGATCGCTGAGCAGTGTCGGGGGAAGAGGGAGGGGAGAAACGCGATTATCAAATTTCAAGCAGCAGAGATTCTTCGTGTCTCTTCATAGCAGATCTGCTCAGCCCTGCCTGTTCTCAACCGCGAGTCGGCTCGGTGGCATCTCAGCCTCCACGGAGGTAGAAATCGTGCCCCGCATCTTCCTGGCCTCACGCTGGAGCGAATAACTCCTAACCGTTTGAGAACGAAAACGGTATTTCTCACTTGGAAAGGAACGTTTGTCGCAGTTCTATCGTTTAACGCCTTAGTCATCCACTGCGTGCTGCCTAAAGGTCCGGTCTTTGGTCGACACCGGGAGAGCTGTTCCCAAGGCGCGGCGTTTGCTCCTTCAGCGGGCGGCCAGCTCTGAGGGCCTGGCAGCCCACTTGCCTTGGCTCCCTGAAACCCACCCCCCTCCCCGGAGTTACCACTGAGTCCCTGCCTCGCCTAATCCCGCGGGGTAGTGGAGGGATGGGGCTGTGGGCTGCTTGCTTCGCTCGGAGCCGGCCAGGCACCGGCGGTGGAGAGGACCAAGGCCCCAGGTGCGCGCGGCGCACCAGCGCGCACAGCCACCGCATACTGAAGGCGTGACGCGCCGCATGAGCCAGGTCCGGGCGCCCTAGGCAGAGCCGCGGGATCTCGCAGCCTCGCTCTGCAAAGACATCGCTGTGTCGAGGTCGGCGGCCAGGGGTTCAATGGCCTAGAGCCTACGGGGATTGTAAGGACTGGGGGTCTCGCTAGCCCTGCCGGCCTCCAGCGAGTCTCCAAGCCTGTGCGGTTTGTCTGCGCTGGTTGGGACCAGGAGTGCGGGGTTTTCTCGCTGGTGCGTCTCTCCCCAGCTCTAGGCCAAGAGCCGGGAGGCCTAGCGAGGAGGGCTGGGGAGACCTGCCCGGCCCACGCGAGCTGGGCCTCAGTCCTTGAAGCTGCCCATGGCTCCCGTACTCCTCTCAGCCACCCACACTCCCGCCATCAGGCGGGTGGGGGATATGCGGGAGAGGCCTTTCTTACCTCTCGCCGCTCACCGCTTCAACAGGCCCAGCAGGACTCTGGGACCCAAAACTTCCCTCCTAGCATCCCTCCTCTTCCCTCTTTCGGCGCCTTCTTTTTCACTGTGCCCCTCTCTTACTGCCCCACCCCTTTCCTTCCTCATTCTCCCCTTTTCCTCACCACCCTTACTCCACTTTCTTTCTCCCTCACCTCCTGGACTTCCGCAGCTTCTTTTCTCCTCGTCTCTCCACTCCTACGCACCGGATTCCGTCTTGCTGGTTCACTCACTAACGCCCCCTCCCCATCTTATTTCATTCCCTTTTTAATTTTTTTTCTTCCCTTTCCCTCACCCCTCCACTCCCATGCCCTCATGCTGTTTTTGTCCCTGGACCCCATAGGTATTTAATGTGGAGGGACTCCAGGGAGCACAGGAAGGTTGCACAGCTTGGGGTCAGACTCCCCCTTTCACCACTGCACCCCTGTGCTTTAGGGGCTGCTAATGAAAGTGGTCAAGCACCTTTGGGCATGTGAAAGGAGCGCTCCTCCCAGTCCTGCTCCAGCCTCAAGGCCTCTCCTAATTCCCACCTCCAGCAGCCTCTGCCAAGGGTCCTGGCCATCTTGGAGCCCCAGGCAGCAGGCTTGGCTGCCTTCCCCCTGGAAATCCCCGCTCCAGCAGCTCCTGAGTAAGTCCCTGTTTCCTTCTATTGTGGTGGTCTAAGGAGGAGTGGAGCAAGGGAGTGACCACAGGGACTGGGCTCCAGGCATCCCTTGAGGGTGGATGGAGGGGAGAGTGCCTGAGCAGAGCCAATTCTGCACCACAGCCACCACCACCACACACAGGCCAGCAGACTGACCATGATCTTCCCTTCAATTTCTTTCCCACCAGCACCCTTTAGATTGAGGGACTTTTTGACTTTGAGATCACTCTAGCTGAGGAGTGTTTCAGAGGCTGCCTTAATATGTAGGGGGCAAATCTGGGAGAGGAAAGGATGTTCCCAGCTTCTCACATAGCCAGGCACAGGACAAGGACTAGCACTCTGTAGCTATTCTGGGCCCAGCACAGTCTCTCACCCTCTCACTTGTTGCTGGGTGAAGGGTCAGTGGGGCCAATGAGTCATCAGCTTCCTGAGAGGGGACGGAGTCTGGGGTCTTCTTCCCCTGGATTGGGCTACCCTTTTACCTCCCAGCTGCAACCTGAGGCTGGGAGCAGTTGCATCACCATGAGAAATATGGGTGAGAAACATGGGACTCCACCAAATGGATGTGGACTGGACATACATGTTTCTGTGGGTGTGTCTTTCTCCTTGATTGAAGAGGAAGCTGCTTTCCCGCGTGAACACATTTGTGTGTGCATATGTGGGTGGGCATGGGGAAAAGGTACTCAGGACTCTCATAATTTCAGACTCCACATCAGGATTCTGCTCTTTTAGAATGTGTGGTCAAAACAGGAGGGCTGGGGTGACACTCATTCTGAATCTCCCCCTTATCTTCCCTCACCCGCAATAATGTGAATTACTGCTAGTGAAATGAGATTTGGGGAGAAATGTTTATATGATCCAAGAAAACTAGTTTCCATGACTACCAGAAGTACTATTTCCATAAGGTAATTTATAGGAAATTTAAATTAGTCTTACACAAATGCTTCCATAAGGACCTGTCCAAGTTGCAAAGAAGATGGAATGGATTTTATTAACAGGATTGTAATGACTGTGTGTTCTTCAAAGTAAAAGTAATAAAACCACATTAAGTTACACATTAAGTTATTCTGCAGTTTAGGCTCTTAAAAACTCTGCCCCCCTCCCCTTAGCATAGCCTGAGTGGGCGCTATGTGGACACCTCCCTCAACTAGCGAGGATGTACACAAACCTCGTGAGCATGTGTGTAAGGGTTGGCACATATGGCACCCTCCTCTGCAGGGAGAACCCAGAGTAAGTAGGCTGGTTTTGGGGTGGGGTCCAGGGAAGATGTGCTTGGGGCTTGGGCAGGAGCACTGACCCTGGAGTCCTCCAGATCTTGATTGGGAGCCTGGTCCTGCCACCTTCCTAGTCTTGTGACCATGAGCCTACCCTCCAGCCTTGCTAAGTGGCAGTTTTCTCACCTATAAAACAAGATGATAATGGTGCAGACTCTACAGGCTTGCATTAAGGATTAAAGAAATGATGTAAGGAAAGAGCCTACAGAGTTCTGGGCACAAAGAATCCCGCAGTACATTTTCTCTGCCATGGTGGCTGGGGTTGGGCCCAGGGGTGGTTGTTGGGCATAAGGAGGGAGACGCTGAATCTGTCCGCCTCTGAGCCCAGAGGTCAGGGAGCTGAATTCCCAGGCGCTCCTTTATTCCAATTGGAAAATATATTTAGGTATCAATCAAATCTTGTGCTTTTTAAAAATTTTTATTATTATTATTATTATTATTATTATTATTATTTGTCTCCAAACAAGAAGACTCGTTGTCTTTATCCTTGGAGTTTTAGGTAATCATCACGGAGCCACCAACAGCTCCTCTTGGTCTCCCTCCACCCTTGGTCCTTGGTAGCCGCTGCAAACAAACCCCGCACCCGACCGAGCTTCCCGCTCCCACAAATGCATCATTCTTAGCTGCTGTAAACAAATCCACGAAGTCTCATGTCGTTATTATCGTGCTTAGATAAAGATCTGGCCAATTAGTGTCCGCAGTGGAATGCAAATAAATCAGCTGCCCTGGACCTACTCCGACCGGGCTGCGGTAGTGCCTCGGCCTCGCGGGCCTCGGCACCTATTGCGCACAGGATTGCTTGTTGCGTCCCTTTGGGCTCTGGCGTGGGCGAGAACGTTTGACCTTTGGATTTGTCTGCTTTCTCATTTCTCCGCTTGGCCCCTGACCGGCGGAGTGACTTACAGCAAGTCACTTAGTCTCTCTGAGCCTGCTTCCTTCTTTGTAAAGAGGGTTTAATGATGACTGCCTCTCAGGGTTGGGAGAGAGCGGAGGTGATAGTAGAAATATTAGCAGTGACTGTAAAACAACAGTGCTGTACTGTCCAATGACCTTAAGGATAATATTAGCTACAGTTCCCGGCTTCTCTACAAGCACCGCGCAGCGCAGTAAAGAGCCCTCGCCCCCCCCCCCCCCCACGCCCACATAAACTCGCCCTCGGTAGAGCTGGGAGAATTAACGGATCCATAGGTGTGAACAGCTGGCCTGGCTCCATCAATGCCTACCATTGTCATCGTTTGGGCTTCTTGCAACAGCTCTTGAGTTCGGCTCTAT
Organism: Tolypeutes matacus; assembly: GCA_026826555.1. Classification (NCBI taxonomy): domain Eukaryota; kingdom Metazoa; phylum Chordata; class Mammalia; order Cingulata; family Chlamyphoridae; genus Tolypeutes; species Tolypeutes matacus. Next base: position 4,680,697 of record JAKSZT010000380.1, on the reverse strand, counting down.
TATTATAACCATTTTGCAGAGGAGGAAACCGATGCTCCTAGAGGCCAGGTAACTTGTCCAAGGCTTTTAAAGTTCCTTGCCTTCCCACACTCAGCTTCCTCTCCTCACTTCTCTCCCTGCCTTTGGCAGTCCCAGCCAGTTACCCGGAGCTGCAGCCACGCAGGGGCAGCCTGCCCAAGCACTACTCGTTCTGCTTCTCTGAATTCCTGCTCGGTCCTCCACAGTCCTCCCCCCTCCCCAAATTTTCCTGCAGGGCCCACGTTAACAGCGTCTGAGAAGAATGTGCCAGGTGACAGGACTGACTGGAAGCTACGTTTAAGATTAATGGGGCAGGGAGGCCCCTGTGGCTCAATCAGTGGGGCTCCCGTTTACCATATGGGGGGTCCCAGGTTCGGTTCCCGGGGCCTCCTGGTGGGGGCGGGCCCGCCCGCACGGCGTGGTTGGCTGACCCAGCGAGCGCAAGCAGCAAGGGGGGGATAAATGAATAAATAAAAAAATCTTAAAAAAAAAAAAAAAAAGATTAATGGGGCAGGGCGGTGGGGTGGAGTTGCCTGGAGCTCCCTGGCCTAAGAGCACCCCCTCTAAGGTGTGCCCTCCCCCAGTGCCTTCTTCCCTTCTTCAGTTGGGGCCTGCCAGACCTTGACCCTGGACTTCTGAAGTGCCTGCCATGGAGTTAATATTAATTATGAAACTTCACACCAGTGAACAAAGCTTTTCCACACCTGTGATCTCTTCGGAGCATTACCACAACCCTTAGCTAGGAGACAGGTATCAGTGCTCTTCCTCCCATTTTAGAGCCAGGGAAGTGGAGACCTGCAGAAATGAAATGACTTGTCCAAGGTCACACAGCAAGACTCCCAGGCTCCTCAACTGGACAGCCTGGGTGGGCTGGAGAGGACATCCTGCCCCCGTCAAAGTCCAGGGACCAGGACTCCACTGCCACCCACCCCCAGTGACCCCCTTCCCCGAGTATACCTCCTTCCCCCACTCCCACCCCCAGCAGAGCCTCCTATCTGGAGGTCTTGTTTCTCTCCTCCTGGGGTCCTGGGGTCCTTTTAGGAGCAGCGTGTGCAGCCCCACACTCAAAGCAGGGCCCTCTGAGGCTTCTGGAAGCACTGCAGGCGCTTGAGAAAAGGCCACAGGGCTCCCGGAGGCCTGGCTACCCTCCTTCCCTGACGGACCTCTCCAAACACTGCCCACGCCCTCTGGAGAAGTAGGAACTTCCCACTGGAAATAAAACCACTACAGCCCAGCCAGGCTGGGGACGCCCTGGAGTCTGGCCCTAGGAATTTGTGCAAGTGTCTCTACCACTGTTGTGTGCCCTGTGTTTCCTGGAGCAGAGGTGTGGGTTCAAATCCTGTCTCCATTCTTTCTGTCGGAGAGAAATTCCTTACAACTGAGCATACTAAAATACCACCCAAAAGTTTGCATTGAGGATTAAAGATTACCTCTGTGAAACACTTTAGCGCGGTGCCTGGCACAATGAACGCTCTGTAAAAGTTAGTTTATTATTAGTGACCCCAGGACAAGCGGAGGCTGACTTTTCCCGTGTCTGGGTGTGAGCTCGGGATCCCCGTGAGCACAGAGGTTGCGGATGTCGCCGGGAGGCTGTGACTGGGCGCAGGTGCTGGAGCTTTTCGAGGGGAGCCGGGGAGCCTCGGGGTTCGCTGGTGTGGGGAGGGCTCGGGCGGGTACGTTGTGACTGCGGCGCGGGCGTCTGTCCCGAGTCGGGCGTCTTGCGGCCGCCGCGTGTCGGGAGTCGGGTCTTCGCTGAAACGCCTGCGACGACTTCACCTTCACTGGATTTAGATTTCGGCCGCGACAAGAACCTCGGGTTTACCTGATGGATGCGTGGCGTCTACGCTGTGTACACAAACCCGAACGAGACCAGGGTGTCGGCTGCTCGGCCTTTGGCTCATCGAACAATTTGCGCTATTAATGGTTATTTTATTTATATCGTTAGAATTGTCCCCCCTGGTCTGTTTACATCCACGTCTGGCCGTCCCGGCCGCACTGTTTGGACAGGGGATTACGCTAATGGACGGCGAGCTGGAAAGGGGGGGGGTAGGAGGCTAGGCCTGGGGCTCCAGGACGCCGCGCGGGGTGGGCCTGGAGGGAGGGGGGAGCGGGCCTCTCCCGGCCCGACCTCTGGCCCTAGGAGGGAAGGAAACGTGCCTGGCCGCGATAGGAAGCCTGGCCCTGGGGCGGGCGGGGGGCTGGACGTGGCCGCTCCGGGGGCCCCCACCCCTTTTCGCCGCAAGGCCGATTCCAAACTCGAGGTCTTTCTGCTTGGGTGCGCACACGACAACAAGTAAACAAGACCGGAGCTACCAGGCTAGCGGCCGCTTTGATTTCCCATGTTGGTAGCGGCCGATTTAGAGCTTCAGCCTCCAAATCCGGATTACGGCTGAGCCCCGGGCGCCGGGCGGCGGGGTGAGAGCCGCCTTCAAAGGGCGGCCGCGGGGCCAGCGCAGTTTCCCAAAGTGCGGAGGTGCCGCAGCACCTGGAGGTGGGGGCGCACTCGCTCGCCCACTCCGGACCGGGTCACCGACGGGCGCCGCGAAAAGGCCTCCATCTGGCAACGCGCGAGCTGCCTGCCCTCGGGTGCCGAGGACCGCGGGAGGGCTGCGGGGATCTGGGCGGCCTTCGGCTTGAGACGTCTAGGTCTGGACGTCCTGAGTTTGGAGGGAAGCGTCTACAAACCTAACTAGAGGGCTAAGGCTGAGGCGTAAAAATAGCCAACGTTTCTTAGCCTTCACTGTGTGCCAGACACGGTGCCGAGCGTTTTCACTCCCCACAACAACCCTAGGTGCTATTACCCCACTTTACAGAAGAGGAAGCAGGAGGCTTGGCCAGGTTAGGCAAGGTCTAACAGCTACTTAGTGGAAGAGTCAGAACCGTAGCCATGAAGTCAGGCCGGAACTAGCGCGGTGCTTCCCAAGGTTTTGAGATTCGAAGACCGACGTAAGCTCTCCTCGAAAGAAGGTGCGTGGGCATATGCAACCCTTTTGCCAATAATTCCAGGAGCTTCACGGAGCCCCGTGGCCCATCCACGGCCCAGGGTTGATAATGTTGGCATTCCAGATTATATACACTGCACTTGATTTAACCTATTTCGAATACAGATTAGGAAGGTAGTGTATGCACACACACACACACACTCGTTTTACACCTGAAGATTTCGGAAGCTCAGAGGGGTAAAGACACTTGCCGCAGATCACAGCTGGTAATCCCAGCCTTGGACACCAGAGTCTTCTCTCGCACGGCTTCTCCAATCTCCCCAGACCACGAAGTTCTCCCTTTCCTTCCTTCTCGGCTCTCTTTCTCCCCTCCGGTGGGAAGCCGTGGGTCCAGCCCTTCGGAGGCTCTGGGTGTTTCTTGGAGGCCCCTGCGAGGTGTTGGACTGGCGGGGGCGCAGCGCCAGGCCCCCATTGCCCTGTGCCCCGCGGGCCGCGCTGCCAGGACGCGCGCTCCGGTAAACGGTTTATCTAAAGACAACTTCTGTTTCTCGTTCGCTGTCGGGAGTTGCCCTGCAGCCGGCAATGAAAAATGCGCCTTTTCCCGAGACTCTGGCGCTGGTGATTTATGTGGGAACCGTGCTCGCCCGCGAGGCCTGGGCTGCACAACCAGGCCAAGGGGGTGAAGGGGGAGGGCGGCCTGGAAGAGAACCTGGTTCCCCCACCCTTCCAGCACCCGCCTTATGGCAAGCCCTGTTCCCACCCCCAGGACATTTTACAGCCGCTCCCCCAGGAAGCTGAGCGCTTTATCGCGGTAAAGTAAACACCATTATCCCAGGTCCATTAACACGGAGATTTCGGCGTTGTAAATAGACTGCAAGAGGAGAGGGGTAGCCCCCGCGAACTCCCTTGTAAAACGGCGAAGGTTCTCCAAGATTTATAGCCGCTGGTTGGACCCCCAACTTTCTAAGGAATCCCAGTCTGATCCAAGCCAGAAGGTGGGGCGTTTCCCCAGCCTGGAAATCCCGCGCTGGGTGTTAGGACTGCGGGAGCGAGTCCCCAGGGCGTCTCTGGCCTGGTCATTAATTTTCTTTAAGTCTCAAGCCCAGGAATGCTGATTCCTTTCCCGGTATAGATGCGTAGATAAACTCTGCTGCTCCCCCAGGCGCTCTTAACAGGGAGGGGACCAGTGCGGATGTGCCCTCCATTTCAGTGGTGGCAATTCTCCAGGGGCCAGGATGCCAGTGTTCCAGGCTCCTTCCGGATAAAATTTGTAAATTTGTAAACTGGATAGTCCTTTCATTAGCTACTTAGGCGTCTATAAAGTGCACGGGACTTGCTAATGGTGGGCACTGCTCAGATACCCTGTGACCTCCGGCAGGTGGCCAACTCCTATGGCCTTGTATCTTTTGCTTCTCTTTCCAAAATGATATGCCCACCCTATTTATTCTTGAGCCAGCCTATAAATAAGTAATCAGTAAGGATGATGGTGCCAGCCCATAGCACAGAGGACAGTCCCGGCTCTCCACCTCTTTCTCTGAGTTTCCATTTCTGATGGGTGTTTAGTGACCCACTCCAGGAAGTTTCTGTTTATCTAGAGCATGGTTTTCTTAACCCCTCGAGTCAATATTTATATCTAACAGTGGATTTTTAACTAGGAAGGGTGGCTCAGTTTTACTGGGAAAACAAAAGGATAAGTTCCCCTGGCTAAAGGGGGGTTCAGGAGAATCCTGCCCCTCCTAACATTCTCCCAAGATCACTTTCAGGGCACAGTGCACGCCAAGAGGTTGCACCTCCTTTAGCCCTGGGAAGGCTTCAGTAATCCTTGGGGGAACACCACTCCACTGAAGGGTTGGCTTTTTTGGGAGGGCCAAGAGAGGAAAAAATGGGGAGCCAAAGGGTGACAGAAACTTTTTTTGTTCTTTGGAAACTGGTTCTATTTGGAGCAGAGTCCTTTAACTGTTCATGTACCAAGACCACTTCGGCAGTCTGGTGAAGCCTATAGACCCTCTCTCAATATTTTTAGACGCATAAAATAAAATACATAGGGTTACAAAGGAAACCAATAATATAAAAAATTATCAAAATCTTTTCTAAAATAGTGATATAGTAATATATGTGCTTCTCTTTTAACCTATTAAATAGCAAGATGAAGAGACAGCTCTAACAACCATAATTTCAAAGTGGTGATGAGTGTAAATGATATTTCAAGATATCTGCAGCAACAGTGATATGCTGTAACAATATCTGTGATTTCTGTTGGTGACAAAGTCATAGGTAATACCACCACTGGGTTGTTGCCTACATCCAAATGTGAAGGGAATGTTAAATTCCAGTGCGAATCAATCAAAAATTATATTTTTCCCCTTCAAGTTCAGGGACCCACTGAATTCGATCCTTGGATCCCTTTGAATCACCGGCATCAGAATCTTTTAGGGTTTTTTTTTGTTGTTGTTGTTGTTAGATCCTGGAACCCCTTCTAAGACCTACTGAGTAGACTTTTCTGTGGGTGGACCCAGGAAACTGCATTTTAAACTCAATCCTCAGAGAATTGTTTTCACAGAAGTCTAAGAATTGCTACCTCTAGATTTACTGATTAGCATCAGCACTTTGGTTGGCTGGTTGGATTGTGAAAGGAAGATCTCTTTGGAGAGCTGGGAGGTGGGGTGGGAAAGCAGGGATCCTGGGCAGATCTTCAGTGGAGGCTACTTTCAGGGGGTGTACATGAACTTGGTGGGCACAGGAGAACATCAGGGAAGGCATCTTGTGAAGGGCCCCAAAGTGCTGGCAGTGGCTCTGAAAAAGCTTCAGAAATTACCTGGTCCCCATCCCCATCTTGATCCCATGTTTTAGACATAAGAAGACCACTTGCTGAAGGCCACATTTTTTTGTGGCAGAGAGGGGTCTATAGACCACTAAACTGAAATGCAAGTTTGATTGTCAAACTTGCTGGATGGGTGAGTTCAGGGCGTAATCACATGGTCAATAGCAAGCCTACTTACATAATTTCTCCATTGGTGCTGTGCACTGGCTCCCTGTTTGCTTTCAGGGGCTCCTGAGTTCCGAACTTCTTTACAAAGTCTTCCCACGTTGGCAACTGTGGAACTCTGATCTACCCATTCATTCATTCACTCACTCAGTGACCTGCCACGGGCCAGATCTTGTCCTAGATGCTTTACTCATAGAAAAGAGTAAAGACAGGATCATTACCCTTAAAGAATGTTCACATATTCCTTCTCTCATCACTAGCCACCTTAAGTAATCCTGATAACCATCAAACCCTTTTTTGGCCCAGGCCAGATCTAATGTTAATGCACTCACCAAAGGCCAAAGAGGTTTTATTGGAAGGGAAGAAGAACTTTTAGCATAAAGACTGATTATGGACCTGTCATTTGTATTGTAAAACGTAACTAGTCAGACAGAGCTTTGTTGCACACCATTGTAAGGTTAAACTAGTGAACAAAGTTGGGCTTCTTCTAATTGTAGAAAGTGTTGAAGATACCATGTTAATTTAATTGAAGAGCCATTAAAATTGCAGCTATACTCAGGTCCACCACTTGTATGAGCTACAGTTGAATGCACCTGTGAAATGTCTAGCAACATCTAGGAGGTGGGCATTTAAAAAAACAAGAAGCTGTGTCCGCTGCTATTCTATCCCCACCACACAGCCTAAGAAAACTATCCCAAATTATTCAGAATGTTTCCTAGAGTTTAGTCTGCTACTGAACCCACCCTTCCTGAAAAAGAGCAACAAAAAATACATATGCAATTAACAACATTGAAATATATATCTGAAGATGATTAAAAGGGGAAATATTAGATTGTATTTATGGTAAGAGAATAACATTTTTAAAAATCCATGGAACTACACTATACAAACAGTGAACCTTAAATTAAACCATGGACTTTAATAATAATACATACAGACATACATACACAAAAAATGCCTACTTCCCCACTTGAAGTTCCATCCTTGTCACCTCCCCAACAAGAATGAGGCGAGTAAATAATGTTGTTCCTTTAAATTATATACCTATAGTGCTAGGAATAGTCTTTAAAAATATTTTTTTCTCAAACTTCTAAATCTAATGAGTACATATATACTGTTGTAGTGGAATTACTCAGGTTTTCAACAAAGGAGACAGGAGTGGACAATTCTTTACTATCCACCCTTGTCCTTGGATATCTGTTAGGATTCCTTAATCCTTCAATTACTGGGTAAAGGACAACATGTCAGGGAGAATATGCATTAGGGTTACTGAGAGGAAGTAGGATCTGGTGGGAGGGTCCCTGAGCCGGGAATCAGAAGTACCAGTTCTTCTTCTGGTGACTGTCTGCCTCTGTACTCCCTGACCTAGGGGGTTTGGTCATCCATTTAACCTTTAGAGGTACACTTTGTAGGCACCTCATTTCAGAGGCATTTCTTTTATTTTTTATTTTTTTAAAAAATTTTTTAACTTTATTTTGTACATTTAATAATTGAAAACATAAGCAATTAAAAACTAAAAAGTAAACACAGATGAATAAATATGTACATTTCTCAGAGGCATTTCACATCCCAAAACATAGTCATCATTTCAAATCAAATACCATATGTGAATAGAAAAAGTATGGTAGGGCATATGTACACCAAGAAGTTTACAGTAATCATCTCTAGGTGGTAGAGTTATACAGAAACTTTAATAAAAATTATTTTGAGGGAGCAGATGTAGCTCAAGTGGTTGAGCACCTGCTTCCCACATACGAGGTCCTGGGTTCAATCCCTGGTACCTCCTAAAAACAAACAAACACACAAATAAACAAAAAAACCAACTCTCATTGGGGAGTGGACATAGCTAAAGTGGTTGAGCACCTCCTTCCCATGTACAAGGTCCTGAGTTCAATTCCCAGTACTTCCTAAAAAAATTATTTTTATCTCTTTGAGTATTTGCATTTTCTAGGCCTTCCTTTTCCTTTTTTTAGTTTTTTCACAATGAACATACACTTTTTGTATACAATTTAAATAAAATATCATAATAAAAGAAATGTGCAAGATACACTGAACACATTTAAGAAGAGGTATGAAATTGCTGGCCCCAGATCAAGTGAGAGATCATAATTGACAGCACAGGTTAAGCACAGCTCTAATACATTTCATCTGGGCATGAGCTTCAGCTCTAGGAGTACTGTTTGCCTTACTTTGTATTCTCATATGTGTCTTTGTCAGGGTATTGGGTCATCCTCTCACAGGCACAGCAAGTGCGTAGAATTCAGAGTTTCGTAAAAACATGGAAAAGTCAAAGGGAATAAGGCCTGGAGTAAAAAGATCTAGGTGTTTCTTAAGTGTTTCTGTCACTTAAGAACTTTGTGACAGGCAGAAAAATTGAGTGTGAGTTTTCTCTTTGGTAAAATGGGTAAAGTAATGCCTACTTCATAAACTTGTTGGAGGAGTAAGATAATTTGTGATAAAAAGCACTTTGTGAACTCTAAATCACTCTACTATGTTAGTAGTTATTATTGGTTTTTGGAGCCAGATAGACCTGGAACTAAGCCTGACATAAACCATTTACTTGCCATTTGTATAAGTTTTTAACTTTCTGAGTTTCAGTTTCCTCATTCATGAAATGGGACTAATAAGACCTATTGCTCTGGATCATTGTTCTAAGATTTAAATGAGATCATTGTATGTAAAAGAGTCTCTAACCCAGTGTAAGGCAGTTAGGAGTCATTCATAGGTTGTCAACTTTGGGATGGCAAGGGACCATGTCCTATTTATCTTTGTGTCCTTGGAATGTGGCAGAGTAGTGCACATAGTATGCTCTTAATCTTTGGTTGAATGAATGACTTAACAAGTTTCATATATGCGTCACCATGCACAGAGTAAGCTATGCTTAAGCAAAGTCCTCATTGGCCAAGCAGAGCTGCTCCTGGCTCCATTTCAACCTCAACTTCACCCCAGTGGGCTCATTGCATTCACCCCTATCCTTGGAGGAAGATGGGTCATGGCGAGACTCAAAGAGTCAGGAGCAGCAAAGAGCTCCCAGTACATGGCCTGGGAAGAAGATAAAAGTTTCTAAACCACCATTCATCAATCAAGCAAATCAATCAATATATATTTATTGAGCTATTACTATGTGCCAGGCACTGTTCCAGGTGTTGGGAGTTCAGCGTTAAGACAGACAAGATTTCTGTCATTAGTCCTTTTTGTCAGTGCAAAGGGGGACTCCTAAGGTTTCTGTTTCTTTATCTTGTTTTCAAAAGATGAGTGGGTTTGAGGATCTGAGGTTGAAGTCCAAGGAACTTGCTGCAGTGACTGAGCCTGGAAAGGTGGTCTCAGTTTGAGGAATTCAGATACATAAAGGACTGGAGAATCAAGCATAGAGTAACCAAATATATTGGCCAGTAAAGACACAATTGACTGAAAGGGAGAGAAAGAGAGAGAGATAATGAATTAGTTTACTATTTTTTTTTTTTAGGTACCGGGGACCTGGGACCTTGTATGTGGGAAGCCGGTGCTCAACCACTGAGCCACATTTGCTCCCCTTCTGTTGTCTTTTTTTTGTTTGGGGTATTATCTACTTTGGCTGTCAATGAGATCCTGCTGAGACGTGCATAAGTGTAACCTCTGGAATGACCTCCCGACTCACTTTGAAGTCTCTTAGCCATTTACACTCATTTGTCTTTACCTTTTTCCCCCTCCTGGTCAAGGTCTTTTCCCAGCTGCATTGCTATATTTTACACTTCTGTAGGTCTAGGGTCTGACATGGCTCTCAATGGGCTAAAATTGAGATATTAGCAGGAATGTGTTGTTTTCTGGAGGCTCCAGGGCAGAATTCACTTCCTTGCTTTTTCCAGCTTCTAGAGGCTGCCCTGCACTCCCCTCCTCTATCTTCAAAGGCAGATCAAATCCTTCTTATGCTGTCATCTCCCTGGTTCTCTCTCTGACTCTTCCTTAGTAGTCACATCATTCTATAACCACAGCCAGTAAAAATTCTCCACTTCTAAGCATTCATGTGATTAGATTGAATCATTTGTATAATCCAGCGTAATCTCCCCATCTCAAAGTCCTTACCTTTAATCACATGCAAAGTCCCTTTTTACCATGCAAGGTGACATATTCACAAGTTCCAGGAATTAGGGCATGGACACCTTTGGGAACCATTATTCTGGTCTGCTTACCAGAGAGAGAGAGAGCGGAGAGAGATTGAGAGAGGAGAGAAACATTTGCTTAGGGTCTTTCTTGGAAAAATCGATTTCCAATAATTGAACAATTAAGAATGCAGCTAAAAGTCTACAGTTTCTAGTAAATTATATTTTACTCTTTGCTGCACATTCAGCAGTCTTAGACATAACATATGACACTCAAGGTAAAACCAGTGCTGTTAACTTCTGCCCCCTCTTTTCATCCAGGAGTCCCTGCATCATACAAGTTGTCTTTGAGTCTGCAAGAAGTCAATTCCTTGTTAATTACACTTTATCTTTGTCATATTTTCAGGTTTCCAATTGATGCCAGATGAGACCCAGGCAAAGTTGTGGAATAGCTGAAGTTTGTCTTCAATGCCTCCCTTGTCTTTACCACTAAACAGACTGCTCTGATTAAAAGCACATATACAAGGGAAGGCATGCTAAGGGGTGTGGAGTTTTTCTTTTTGGAGTGATGAAATAATTCTAAAATGTTTTGTGATGCTGAATGCTCAACATTGTGATTATACTAAAAGCCATTGATTATACACTTTTAGATAGATTGTATGGTATGTGAATATATCTCATTAAAACTGCTTAGTAAATAAATAAATACTTGTGCAAGAATAGCCAGAAATAGCAGCTATGCACAGCAGGGGAAGCAGAGAGAATTTGAGAGGTGAAGAATTTGTTTGTCTGTTTTTTGTTTATTATTATTACTATTATTGAAATAATGAAAATTCTCTAATAATGATTGAAGTGATCAATGTACACTTATGTGATTATACCAAATACCATTGATTGTATACTTTGGATGGATTGTATGTTTCCTTTATATGTATCAATAAAAATTGATTTGTGAAAAAAAAAAGCACATGTACAGTTGACTCAAAAAATATATATATTCTTTTTAAAGTATACATATGGAAAAAGACTGATAGTAATTGTTACATAGTGAAATTATAGATTGTTTTCCTGTTCTAAATATTATCTAATGTTCTTTTGTATTTATCAACAGCAACCTATATTCACAATAGTTAGCTATTTGATGCAGAAATCAGCTTTGCAATATGGAACTGAGAGTTGGAGATCAAGATTTAGATTTTGTAGTTTTATTTCTCAAGAGGCAGCATTGCCCAGAGACAAGGAAGATGAACTTCGGAATTAGGCAGATCTGCGATGGAGTCCTAATTCCTCCATATAATCAGCCTGGTTGACCCTGGGCAAGTGACTTAGTTCCTTCAACTGTAAAATGAGGAAACTAAGTAGCTTTTACCCCATAGTGTTACTGTGATAATTAAATCAGACATGCATGTAAACTGCTTAGGCTAGTGTCTGACAAATAATATATCCTCAGTAGACATACATAGTTATTTTTAGAGCTCAAACGTACCTTAATCCAGACCTCAAAGCAAATATCAGATCTATGATTGGAGTCATCAGGCATCTTGCTCACAGCAGAGGCGGTCATGCTCTCCTTTCCCAACTATGGCAATTATGGGCAAACAGATGTGTTGCCATTTGAGAAACTTTGATTTGGGTGAAAGTCCATAAATAACTTAATTATAGAGACAAACAGTATTTTTGATGCAGAATATAAAAGCAAAGAATTTCTTAAAAGCAGCCTTCCAAATTTATTTATTTATTATTATGGGGCACCTAGAAGTTTACAGGCCCTCCAGAGACAGGTCTCTGTCCCCAAGAACTTATTGTGTACAGGGGAGAAAAGAAATGAGCATAAATAGCTCTAAGAAGAGACAGAATAATAGCCGGAGGGCAGTACAAAGTACCCCGGAAGGTTAGAGAGGGAGGTTTATTGGAGGATAGTCAGGGAAGGATTCATTGAGGAGGTGGCATTTGAGCTGGACCTTGAAGGAGGGTGGGGTTTTGACAGTCTTTGTGGTGGAGTGAAGACATTCAGAATCAGGCCACAAGCGTTTTCAGGTATCTTCCATTAACACAAAGGTTCAGTTCATGTTATTCCAAGAGAGTTATGCTCTTTGAAACAAGGGAAGATTGACTTTCATATGCAGGCTAGCTTTGTCCAGAGGATTAGATAGAAAGTTGGCGGCGGGAATTGAATTACACCCCTGGTCCTGTGGGTGTGAAACCATTTGTAAATAGGACCTTTGAAGATGTTATTAGTTAAGGTGCCCAAACTGCTTGAGGGTGGGCCTTAGTCCAACATGGATGAAGTTCTTAGAAGCAAAGGAAATTGGACACAGAAAAAGAAGCCATAGAGAGCAGCCAGAAGCTGGAAGTCAATGGAACATGAAGAGTAAGGAGAAGATGCCACCATGCGCATTGCCATGTGACGGAAAAGCCAAGGAATCCTAAAGATTGCTGGCCAGCCAAAAGATACCGACCCCAGGAGGAAGTGAGCATTCTAGCCTCTGAAACTCCTGTTTTTCTGCCAAGAAATTCCTGTTGTTAAGTCCACCTATTATGTGGCATTTGTTTTAGAAGCCAGGAAACCAAAACAGTTGGTATTATTGGGCAGGGACAGGCTCTCTGTGCTTGTAGATATTTCAAATGCTGGGCCATTTACAATGAAATAGCCAGGAAGCTGGCTTCCATGTTTATGAATTTAGAATCACATAACTTTAATTCTGAAAGAATCTTACCTACCTCCCTATCCAATCCTTTCTCATTTTATAGAAGAACAGACAAAAGCTCAGAAAGGGGAGCAGATGTGGCTCAAGTGGTTAAGCACTCACCTCCCACACGGGAGGTTCCAGGTTCCTTCCTGGTGCCTCCTGCAAAAAAACAAATAGCAAGTGAAATAAATGAAAAAACTAACTCAGGGAAGCTGATGTGGCTCAGTGGGTGAGCGCTGGCTTCCCACATATGAAGGTGTGGGTTCAATCCCTGGCCCCCAGTACCTTAAAAAAAAAAAAAAAAAGTCCAGAAAGGAGATGTACCTTACCCAAGATCATATGTCTGGAGCCAGACAAGTTCTGAGAACGAAAATCTCCTATATTTCCTCATGTTCAGTGCTCCTTCCACTTTCTACTGCCTAATGGAGTGGTTGCTTTGGGAATGGGTCCTCCAGGGGTATTGAAGGCTGCACATTCATCTTTTTCAGCACAGCCCATTCAGATTTGTGTCAGTGGTGTAATCCATTGGCTTCCCCATGTTCGCCAAATAACATGGGCAAAACAAAAGGTAATCAATTGCTCTTTTTCTGAATTCCCATAGCACTTAAAACTGCACTTCTCTTATGATATTTCATACGTTCTAGCTTGTATTCTAGTTGCTTATTTAAAAAAATATATAGAAAGTGGATGTGGCTCAAGCAGTTGAACACCTGCTTTCCACATGGGAGGTCACAGGATTGGTCCCCGGTGCCTCCTAAAAACCAAAAACACCAAACAACAAGCAAACAAATGAAAAACCCAACTCAGGGGAGCTGATGTGGCTCTGGTTGAAAGGTGGCTTCCCACATACAAGGTCTGGGCCCAGGTACCTTAAAAAATACACACACACACACACACACGTATATAATGTATGATGTGCTTTATTTCTTGAGAGCAGGATCCAGGTCTGATTCATCTTTGAATTTTCAACAGCATTCAGCATACAATATGAGAATAATAAATGTTAAAAAATAAAAATTAATCAATAAAAAGTTGCTATATAAATGACTATTGTGTATTGCTATACCCCAAATTAAAAAAAAAAAATTTGTTCAAGGATAATTGGTAAGTACATTTTAATGGAATATTACATGGTTCCTAAAATGATAAGGATGCAAAAAATTTATTAATGCAAGATGCTTATGTTAAATGGTCCCTCAAGAAAGGCATATGTCAAAAATGTATGCACATGAAATATATAGGAATAAATTTAATCAAGGATGTAAAAGATTTGTAACCTGAAAATCACAAAACATTACTGAAAAAAATTAAAGAAGATCTAAATAAATGGAAAGATATCCTGTTACATAGATTGGAAGATTTAATATTGTTAAGATGTCAATACTAACCCAAATCAACACAATTCTGATAAAAATTCCAGCAGTCTTTTTTGCAGAAATAAAAGAGCCAAAAATCACATTCATATGGAATGGCAAGGAGTCTCAAATAGCTAAAACCATCTTGAAAAAGAAGAACATGTTGGAGGACTCACTTCACAATTTAAAAACTTACTACCTGTGGCAGTTTGATGTAATTATGAATTCCAAAAATATAATTGAATCATGCTTGTAAACTGATCTGTTAATCTGGGCATGATTAGGTTAGGATTAGGGCATTGAGCCCCACCCCTTGGTGGGTGGGGAATCGAATATAAAAGGCAAGGCAAAGGACAGTTGAAGCAGTCTTTTGAAAAGCAGTTTTGATGTTGGAAAGAAGGCCCCAGGAGAAGAGAAGCAAGCCTTTCGCCTGGCCTGATCATCTACAGCTGACCTTGTGGAGGAAACAGGAGCTAAGCCCGGAGAGAAACGCAGCCCCCGGGAAGAGAGGAACCCCAGAAGCCTGAACCCTGGCATACGCCGGCAGCTGTCTTGCTCTAACACGTGGCAATGGACTTTGGTGAGAGAAGAAACTTAACGCTTTATGGCCTGGTATCTGTGAACTTCTACCCCAAATAAATACCCTTTATAAAGACCAACCCATTTTCGGTATTTCACATTAGCACCCCTTTGGCTGACTAATACAGAATTTGGTACCGAAGAGTGGGGAAGTGCTTTTGCATATACCAAAATGTTGGAATGGTTTTATAAATGGGTAAGGGGTATTTTTTTGGAGGAATTGTGAAATGCTTGATGGAAAAGGCCAAGATCGCTTTGAAGAAACTGTTGATAGCAATATGGACGCTAAAGAGACTTTCTATGATGCCTTAGAAGTAAATGATGAAACTTTTATTGGAAACTGGAGGAAAGGCCATCCATCTTTTAAAGTTGCAGAGAACTTAACAAGATTAACTCCTGGTGTTATATGGAAGACAGAATTTAAAAATGGTGAACCAGAGCATTTAGCTAAAGAACTTTCCAAGGTAAACTTGGAGAATGCGGCTTGGCTTCTCCTTGCAGTTTATAGCAAAATACTAGACAAGAGAAATACACTAAGAACTGAACTTTTGGGCAAAAAGAAAACAGAAACTAATTCTGGAACTTCCAAGTTTCTGGAAATCAAATTCCCAGATGAAAATGCCCTATTTGAAGACTTTACTAAACTTGGAACCCATAACTCAGAATTGAAGATGCAGTTATCTCGGAAAGACTTGTGAAAAGTCTTACTGTCTGATGGCTTGGACCCCTGCTTCCTGCATGCTAAACCAACAAAGTTTTTGAGAATGCCTTATGAACAAAACCACTGTCAGCTAGGACAAAAGAGGACATGGAAAGGAGAGACTGAAGGAGAAAAAACTTTAAGAAGAAAACCGTGGAAGCAGAGATCTGGGATTAAAACATCTCCTTGGGCCAAGAGAGGAGCCCCACCCATATATACAGAGAGGGTGAGTTTTCCCCAGCAGTTGAAGAGGGTGGATGTCCCCACCCGATGTTCAGGAAGAGTTCTGCCACCCCAGGGTGCAGGGAGGTTGGAGCACATTCCTCAAAGATTAGGGCAGTTAAGGTCAACACTCCATTGGTCTGAGAGGGGTGTACCTGTCCCCCATAGATTAAAGAAAGCCAGGTGGTCAACCCATACAGGGTTGAGCCTGTATGCCAAAGGTTAGGGGGAATGTTGTCTTCACCTCACTGTGCTAGGGGGGCTAAGACCCTAACCTAAAAATTAAGTAAAGTGTGGCAATCACCCCAGCACTCTTGGAGGGTGAGGTCTGAAGCTTGGGCGACACCCAGATGCTTGATGAGGGTGGAACCAAGAAAATGGCTCTTGGACAAGCCTGTGGAAAGGGTGGGTTCCCATGTGGCCCCAAGGAAAAGAAAACATCTTCTTAAAAATAACTCTCAGACTTTGAAATCGAATGAATGATGCCCTGCAAGTTTACTGAACTGTAGAGGATCCATGACTCATGTTTAACATCCCAATTTCTCCTTGTAATATTGAAAATGTTTATCTTTTGTCTTTCCATTTGTGTATTGGAAGCAGTTAAATGGTTTTGTAAGATTCAGAGGTCTATAGCAGATGGGACTTTGCCTGAAGACAAACTGTATTTCTTTAAAATGATTTTGATATGATTTTGTACTTGGATTGTTACTGATTTAAGTTTTTTTAAAATATTGTAATGTATTTTTGGAATTCAGAGGGTGGAATGTGGCAGTTTGATGTAATTATGAATTCCAAAAATATAATTGAATCATGCTTGTAAACTGATCTGTTAATCTGGGCATGATTAGGTTAGGATTAGGGCGTTGAGCCCCACCCCTTGGTGGGTGGGGAATCGAATATAAAAGGCAAGGCAAAGGACAGTTGAAGCAGTCTTTTGAAAAGCAGTTTTGATATTGGAAAGAAGGCCCCAGGAGAAGAGAAGCAAGCCGTTCGCCTGATCATCTACAGCTGACCTTGTGGAGGAAACAGGAGCTTAGCCCAGAGAGAAATGCAGCCCCGGGAAGAGAGGAACCCCAGAAGCCTGAACCCTGGCAAACGCCAGCAGCTGTCTTGCTCCAACACATGACAATGGACTTTGGTGAGAGAAGAAACTTAATGCTTTATGGCCTGGTATCTGTGAACTTCTACCCCAAATAAATACCCTTTATAAAGACCAACCCATTTTCGGTATTTCACATTAGCACCCCTTTGGCTGACTAATACACTACCAAACTACAGTAATCAAAAGTGTGGTCCAAGCATAAAGACAAATAGACTAGTGGAGTAGAATTGATAGTTCAAATATAAACCCACAATCTACAGCCAATTGATTTTTATTTTTTTTGGACGTAATGGGAATTGAACCCAGTGACTCGTAGGTACAAAGCAGGCGCTCAACCATTGAGCTACACCTACTCTGCTAGCCAATTGATTTTCAACAAGGGTGTCAAGTACACTCAATAGGGAAAGAATAAGCTCTTCAACAAATGGTTTTGGGAAAAATGGACATACAAATGCAAAAGAATGAAAATAGGCCCCTACCTCACACCACATACAAAACTTAACTCAAAATGGATCAATGACCTAAATATAAGAGCTAAAACTATAAAATTCTTATCAGAAAATCTTTAGGTCTTCATATTAAACAATGTATTCTTAAACTTTACACCAAAAGCATCAGCAATAAAAGAAAAAAACATATAAATTAGACTTTATCAAAATTAAAAACTTTTGTGTATCAATGAACATTATCAAGATAGTAAAATGACAACTTAGAGAATGGAAGAAAATATTTGGAAATCATATATCTGATAAAGGTTTACTATCCAGAATACATGAAGAAATCCTACAACTCAACAACAAAAAGACAAAGAATTCAATTTAAAAATGGGTAGGGAGCAGAGGTGGCTCAAGGTATTGGGTGCCTCCTTCCCACATGGGAGGTCCCGGCTTCAGTTCCTGGTGACTCCTAAAAAGAAGATGAGCGCACAATGAACAGACACAGAGAGCAGACAGCAAGCACAAACAACAGCCGCAGGAAGGGGGGAAGAAATAAATAAATAAAATGAATCTTGAAAAAAAATGGGCAAAGACATTTTCTCAAAAAAAAAAAAATGACCAATAGGCACATGAAATGATGCTCAATATCATTAGCCATTAGGGAAATGCAAATAAAAACCACAATGATTTATCACTTTATATCCACTAGGACGGCTCTTATTAAAAACCCAGAAAATAACAAGTGTTGGCAAGGAGTCAGAGAAAGAGGAACTCTCATGCATTGCTGATAGGAATGGACAATGATACAGCCACTGTGGAAAACAGTTAGATGGTTCTTCAGAAAGTTAAACATAGAATTACTATATGATGCAGCAATTCTACTTCTAGGTGTATACCTAAAATAATTAAATAAGGGGCTGAAGGAGATATTTGCGTAGCAATGTTCATAGGAGCATTATCCACAATAGCCAAAAAGTAGAAGCAACCATCCATCAATAGATGAATGGATAAACAAACTGTTCTTTATTCATACAATGGAATATTATTCAGCCATAAAAAGAAATGAGGTTCTGAAACATGCGACAACATGGATGAAACTTGAAGACATCGTGTTGAGTGAAATAAGCCATACACAAAGGGACATATATTGTATGATTTCACTTATAGTAAATACCTAGAGGGAAGCGGCTGTGGCTCAATCAGTAGGGCTCCCATTTACCATATGAGAGGCCCTGGGTTCGGTTCCCGGTGCCTCCTGTGAAGGCAAGCCCGCCCGCACAGCGTGGTTAGCTGACCCAGCGAGCACAAGCAGCAAGGGGGAGATAAATGAATAAATAAATAAAATCTTAAAAAAAAAAAACAAAAAACTAGAATAAGTAAATACATAGAGACAGAAAGTAGATTACAAGTTATCAGGGACTGGGGGTAGGTGGGAAGAGGAATTTATTGCTTAATGAATATAGAGTTTCTGTTTCGGGTGATGAAAAAAGTATGGTAATGGATGGGGGTGATAATAGCACAAAATTGTGAATGTAATTAATACCACTAATTGTACACCTGCAAGTGGTTAACATGGGAAATTTTGTGTTATAGATAAGTTACTACAATAAACAATTTAAAAATGTATAATTGAGGATGATCTCAATTATGTAAAGTGCACAGATAGAAAATACCTGAAAATGTAACATACACGTGTGACTAGGTATTAGGATTATGTTATTTCCCTTCTATATGCTTATTGTATGTCTGTGAACATATATAAGACACATATGTTCAATTTTAATTAAAGCAATAATAACGTATGTTCAATTTTAATAAAAGCAATAATAACGTATGTTCAATTTTAATAAAAGCAATAATAACATAAACACTTGTGAGCTTACCACCCAGGTAAGGAAATAAAATAATGCCAGGACTTTAGGAGTCTTCATGTGCCCCTTCCTAATTGGATGCCTTCCTTTCCTCCCAGATATTATTGTGTCAGATATTTCCTTATTTTTCCCTGTGTGTGTAACCCTAAACACCATATTGTTTCAGTGTTGGAGAAAAACCTGAGTATGAAGCATAAATCTAGCTGTGCAAGAGAAGGATAATATTGCCACTATTAGATGAAGGCTCCCAGGAGGAGGGGGGACCAGAGGCTCTGGGTCATAGTGCTGCTGTGGCTTTCCTGGACCCTCCTGGAGAAGTTAATGGGCAAGACCATAAATGAGACCCGAGGCCCAGGGCTCTGGAACCAGGGAGTCTAAGCAGGGCTTTAGGGTGAGGAGGGACTAAATGACCAGTAGATATATGGGTAGAGGGAGTGGATTTCTTTGTATTTTTTCTCCTTAAGCACCTACAGACTCCCTCCAACTCTTGGGAGTAGATCAAACAAACACACTTCTGTAGGGTGAAATGAATGTCTCCAGCTGAGCCAGTTACCTGGTATGAAGGGAGAGCTAGAATTTGACTGGCACATGATCAGGGTGAGGCAAATACAGACGAGAATCTGGGCCAGTCTTACCTAGGCACTCTGTCCTCAGGTTAAAAGATGGTACAATGGTACAATTCTGCTGATGACAAAGCTCAACATTCTAGTCCTTGAATCTTATTGCTCCAGACTGAACTGGTTGCCCTTTTCCAATGGTGCAAAGCTGTCTTTTGGGATCTCCCTTTATCCTTTCGTAAGTTACCTTCTGCTTTCATGTATCCTATGTTTCTTTTGGTTATTTCCTTATTTTGTAGGAGCACTACCTCCAAGAGTTTCTTGAAAAAGGAAGGGTACTTGGGGATTCAACAATTTGAGACCCTGAATGTCTTAAAATGACTTTATTCTACCTGCATATTTAACTGATGATTTGCTTGGATCTAGGATTCTTGTTTGGAAAATAAGTTTTCTTCAGAATTTTGAAAACTATTGTTTAGTTGTCTTCTAGCTCCCATGTTACTGTTGGGAAATTCTAATCCTTTCTAAATCACCTGTGTTTTCTCTCTGGAACCTCAGAGAAACTTTTCTTTTCCCCTAACGTTGTGAAATTCCCCAGTAATGTGCCTTATTTAGTAATGTGTGAGTATATTTCCGTTGTGGTAAGCACTTGGTGATCCTTTTCAGTCTATCAATTTATGGATTTCAGCTTGGGAAATTTTCTTGGATTATTTCATTGATATTGTCCCCTCTATTTTCTTCATTCTCTCTTCTGCTATTTGGGTATTGGATCTCTTGCACTGATCCTCTTTTTATCTTATGTTTTCATTCCTCTTTTCCATCTTTTTGACTTTTTGCTCAACTTTATGGGAGATTTCCTCAATTGCATCTTCCTACTCAACAGCTGAGTGTTTCATTGTTGCTTCCATGATTTTAATTTTCAGGAGCTCCTTTTTATTTTGTCTCCTGTTACTTTGTTGAAATACAACATCCTGTTCTTGTTTCAGAAAAAAAAATTCTTTTTTTTTTTCCTTCTTCCTGCATAGTTGCTTTTTTCTTCCAAAATAATTTTTTAAAAATTTTGGATGCAATTGTCATGAAGTTGTATTCCATGATAATGGCTTTCCTCGGGCCTCTGGTAATACTTGAATGTCAGCTCGTGCTGATTAGAACCTCTGAGAGCAGAAGTGGGCTTTGGACGCTGAGCTTCAATATGGTGAGCTGGACAGGCTGTGTGTTGTGGAGGCCCTGAGGTTAGAATCTTTCATCCTCTTGGGCCAGTCAGATTGTCGGGACAGAATCTTCCAGTCTTCTGCTTGGTACTGCCAGTTCTGAGATTTTGAGGAGTCTGTGGTATAAACTGGGTTGGTTCTCAGCTTTCCCTACTGCTAACTTGAGATTCATCTTTCTTGATTCTGCTAACTGCCCCTATTCTTATAATTGGAAAAAACTAAATAACAACAAAGAAACAAAAGTGGGCCTATGGAGAGAGGTTAAATTCTATATCCTAATGTCAAATTTTTATTTCAGAAAGGAGTTAGGCCTGTATAAGAGGATGCAAAACTTAAGTAAATTATTTATGTAGTAGCTGTTCAGCTAACTCCCAATCACCTGTGATAATGGAGGGATTATCAGAATTGTAGGGACCTTGGACCTAATTCATGTCTTCCACATGTGAGAAAGAGCCCCCAAGCCAGTCACCCCGTATTTGATCCAGAAGGCATTCTCTGAGTTCTGTGTTTGCCTAATATACAACTAGTACACAATCTTTGAGCACACATCTCCCAAGGAAAGGGAGGAAGCTCAGAAGTCTGGCTCTTAAGGGAAAGGAAACTTCCAGAGGTGATCTACCAAGTGGTTTGTGTACACACACATGCACTAAAGTTGTCTCATCAAGTTTTTTAAAAAAATTATTTTATTTTTATTATTGTGATAATACATATACAACATAAAATTTTCCATTTTACTTTCACTCATACAATTCACAATGCCATGCCACCCTCACTATCATCCACTACCAAAACTCTTCCATCAACCCCAAACAGAAACTCTGTGCTCATTAAGCATCAGCTCCTCATTACCGCTCTCCATGTCCCCATTCTGTAATCTACATTCTGTCTCCACTAATATACCATATTCTAGTTATTTCATAAAAGTGAAATCATACAATATTTGTCTTTTTGTGTCTGGTCTCATCTGGTTTTGCCTGTCTGGTAAAGTTCTGAGCATTTGGAAAAGACTTGGTCCTGGAGGAGTTGGTCAGGGAACCCCTGAACAGAAGAATGATGGAGGAAAACCTCACTTCCAGTTATATTACCAGGGGCAATTCAGTACTAGATCCCCAATTTTCAAACCCATCATTAAAACCTGTGCCATGTTGTAAATCAGTAAAAATAGTTATTCCCAGTAGCCTCATTTTTAGAATCAGGAAAAGTAGGAATCAGAAGCTATTAAAATGACCTTAGTTGTTATTTTAGTTGATTTTTCTTTTGTAGTTTTTCTAACCTGGAAATGTACTGACTTGACCCTATATCCTCCTTCTTTGTTTTATTATAATTTGTATTTCATTGTAATTATGTGATAAATTTTCAAATTTAAAAAGGTACAAGTCTCTTCTTCTTCCCAGAACCCAGGCCACAGTGTCCTACCCCAGAGAAACCAATGCTATCAGTTTTCTAAAATGTATACTTCAACACACTTTATGCACATACAAGTACATGAATATATATTCTTTTTTCTGCCATTTTGCTTCTTTTCAAATAAAGGATAGCATTTTTTTTTTTTTAAGATTTTATTTATTTATTCATTTATCCCCCCCTTGCTGCTCGTGCTCGCTGGGTCAGCTAACCACGCCGTGCGGGCGGGCTTGCCTTCACCAGGAGGCCCCGGGAACCAAACCCGGGGCCTCCCATATGGTAAACGGGAGCCCTACTGATTGAGCCACAGCCGCTTCCCAAGGATAGCATTTTGTACACAGTTTTCTGTACTTTCCTCCACACCAAATAGATACCTTTTGTTATTGCTGTTTAATATATTGTTACATAGTATTTCATTGCTGAAACCTTTGGTTATTTCATCTCTACTTTTTCTTTGTTGATTTTATTGATCTTTTCAAAGGACCAACTTTTGTTGTTGTTTTTTAAATCTCTATTACATTTCTCTCCACCTTAATCTTTCTTGAGTTGTTTTTCTCATTTGTTTTGCTTGTTGTTTGTTTTTGTTTTTTCATGAGGCACTGGGAATGGAATTTGGGACCTCCCATTTGGGAGGTGGGAGCTCAACTGCTTGAGCCACATCTGCTCCCTTCTTCTTTTTTAATGTAAGTGTTTAGAGTAAAAACTTCCCTCTCAGCACTGTCTTTGCTGCATGCCGTAAGTTTTGCTATGTTGTGTTTTGTTTGCATTCACCTCAATATATTTTTAATTTCCCTTGTAATTTCTTCTTTGATCCTTTGGTTGTTTAAGAGTTTGCTGTTTAATTTCCACATATTTGTTAATCTTCCATTTCTCCCTCTGTTATTTATTTCTAGCTTCATTTGTTGTTTTTGGAGAAGATATATTGCATGATTTCAAGATTTTTTTAATTCACTGAGACTTTTTTTTTTTCCACCCTAGCATATGGTCTATCTTGGTGAATAACCCATGGACACTAGAGAAGAATGTGTATTCTGCTACTGTTGGGTGAAATGTCCTATATATGTCTGTTAGGTTTAGTTGGTTTAGAGTATCATTCAAGTTTTCTATTTCCTTACTGATCTTCTGTCTAGACATTCTATCCATTATTGAAAGTGGTGTATTGACATCTACTACTATTAATGTGGAACCATCTATTTCTCCCTTCAAAACTGTCAGTATTTGCTTCATATATTTTGGGGTGCTGCTGTTAGGTACATGTATATTTATAATTGTTATGTCTTCTTGTTGAATTTACCCCTTTTTCAGTATATAGTGACCTTTTTTGTCCCTCACAGAAGTTATTGACATAAAGTCTATTTTATCTGATATTGAGATAGCTACTATAACTCTCTTTTGATTACTATTTGCATGGAATATTTTTTCATCCTTTCATTTTAAACCTACTTGTCTCTTTGAATTTAAGGTGGGTCTCTTGTAAATAGCATATTGTTGGGTCATGCTTTTTAAATCCATTCTGCCAATCTCTGCCTTTTGACTGGAGAGTTTAACCCATTTACATTTAAAGTAACTACTGAGGAAACGGATGTGGCTCAAGAGGTTCGGCGTCCGTCTACCATATGGAGAGACCGGGGTTCGATCCCCAGTACCTCCCGGTAAAAAAAAAAAAAATAAAAAAAAAATAAAGTAACTACTGATAGTGTAGGACTTTCTTCTGTCATTTTGCTATTTGGTCTTTGTATGATACCATTTTGTTCCTCAAGTCCTCCATTAATTCATTATTTCATATTCATTTAAATTTTTTTTTTTTTTTTGTAATGCACCATTTTTAGATCCTTCTCATTTCCTTCTGTACATATTTTTCCTATATTTTCTTTGTGGTTACCATGGGGCTTGAATTTAACATCCTAAATCCATAACAATCATGCTTTATTTGATACTAACTTAACTTCAATACCATACACAAACACCATTTCTATAGCCCTCAGTCCCCCCACCTTTTAGTTGTACTTGTTATCAATTGTATCTTTACATGTTGTATATCCAAAATCACAGATTTAGCATGACCTTTCATGCATTTGCATTTTAGAATCTGTAGGAAGTAAAAAGTGGAGTTACCAAATATTACAATAAAATAGTACTGGCATTTCTAATTACTGATACAGTTACCTCTGCTGAGGTATTTATTTATGGTGCTATGATCCACTGTTTACTGTCCTTTCCTTTCAATCTGAAGAACTCCCTTTAGTATTGCTTATAGGGCATTTCTAGTGGTGACACACTCCCTCAGCTTTTACTTACCTGTGAATGTCTTAGTCTCTCTCTCATGTTTTGAAAGATACTTTTTTTTTTTTCTTTTTTAAAGATTTTATTTTTATTTATTCATTTATCCCTCCCTTGCTGCTTGTTCTCACTGGGTCAGCTAACCACGCCGTGTGGGCAGGCTTGCCTTCACCAGGAGGCCCCGGGAACTGAACCCAGGGCCTCCCATATGGTAAACAGGAGCCCTACTGATTGAGCCACAGCCGCTTCCCTGAAAGATACTCTTAGTGAATTTAAAACTCTTGGTTGGCAATTATTTTCTCTCAACACTTTAAATTTTTTGTCCCACTGTTCCCATGGTTCTGATGAGAAATCGGCACTTAACCTTATTGTGGCTCCCTTGTACATAACATGCTGTTTTTCTCTTGCAGATTTCAGACCTCTCTCCTTGTCCTTGACATGCAACAGTTTCACTACAATATGTCTGGGTATGATTAGGGAACTTCAAGTTTATCCTGTTTGGGGTTTAATGTCTTTCACAAAATTTGGGGAGTTTTCTGGACTTATTTCTTTGATTATTCTTTCTGCCCCCTTTCTCTTTTTCTTCTCCTTCTAGATGAGATTCCCATAATGTATATATTAGTATGCTTGGCTCTGTTCACTTTTTTTCATCCTTTTTTTTTTTTTTCCCTAATCAAAGTCTCTTGAAGATTTTATTTTATTATTATTTTTTTATGGTGGGTAAAAATCAAAATTTTCACAATACAAACCAATATTTGTAAAATGATATATAAAATATATGCATATATGTGCATTTGCTTACATAAATGTTATTTTTTATATATATTTTAGAAGATGCTTATATTACACAAATGCCACACAAAACCCACAGGGATTCCCATGTTTCCCACCTCCCACATCTCCCACAATATCCCACATACACATCTTTCATTAGTGTGGCACATCACCTGCAATGGATATACACGTCCTGGGGCTTTGCCACTAAGCATAGACCACAGTTCACATCGTAGACCACACTCTCTCCCACACAGTCTGCATGGTATATGCTGATGTAAAACGGCCTATATCCGTCACCGCAATGCCACTCAGGGCAACGCCCAAGTCCTGAAAAAGCCCCTGTAGTACAACTGCCCTTCCCCTCCCTGCCCCAAAAACATCTAGTGGCCACTGGCTCCACCTCACTGTTATAATTTCTTCCATTGCTTGAATCACAATGTCTACAACAGAATACCATTAAGCCCACTCTAGTCCATAGCTCTTCCCCCAATCCTGAGGGGACTGGAATGGTGATGTCCACTCCACCTCCAAGTGAGAGTGGGCTTATATCCCATGGATACAGTGGATGGGATTATCCTGCCTTCAGCTGCAGGCTTTCTCCATTCCCTGGGATGGCCATTGTCCATCATTGTCTCCTCACCAGGTGACTTGGATGAGTCCATCATCCTTTTTTCTTTCTGCTCCTCAGTTTCTGAATCATTTCAATCATTTTGTCTTCAAGTTCACTGATTCTTTCTTCTGCCAACTCTAATCTGCTATTGAAACCCTCTAGGGAATTTTTTTATTTCAGTTATTGTGGTCTTCAACTCTAGTATTTCTTTATGGGTACATTTTTAAATTTCCATCTCTTTATTGAGAGTCTCATATTGTTCATTCATTATTTTCCTTTGATACCTTTAGTTCTTCTTTCTGTGTTTTCTTTTATTTCTTTGACCATAATGAAGATCATCTTTTAAAAGTATTTGCCTGGGGAAGCGGCTGTGGCTTAATCAGTAGGGCTCCCGTTTACCATATGGGAGGCCCCGGGAACTGAACCCGGGGCCTCCTGGTGAAGGCAAGCCCGCCCGCACGGTGTGGTTAGCTGACCCAGTGAGCACAAGCAGCAAGGGGGGGATAAATGAATAAATAAATAAAATCTTTAAAAAATAAAAAAAATAAAAAATAAAAGTATTTGTCTGGTATGGCCAAAGTCTGGTATTATTTGTTGATGGTTTCTGAAGTCTTTTATTGTTCCTTTGGTTGAGACATCTTTTCCTATTTCTTAGTTTATCTCATAATCTTTTGTTGCAAACTGTACATTTTCATATTTTAATGTGTTAACTCTAGGATTTAGTTCCTAAGCTGTCTTCCTCTACTTCATCTTTTGAGGGTTTTATTTCCTAGTCTTTTCCCTCTACTTTTCTTTTTAAGTTTTATATTATATATTTTTAAAACAACATTTCCTAAAATATAATTACACAAAGGGTAAATGATTCCTACAGAAAATATACAAAATACAGAAAAGCAGTGGAAGAAGATATTTTAAAATCACCACAACCCCACCCAGAAATAACCAGGTCAACATTTTGGAAACATTAAATGCCAGTGACATTATTTCTATTCCTTTTCTTCTTCTTCTTCTTCTTTTTTTTTTTGTACAAATATGATCTCATACTATACATATTGTTTCATAGCTCACTTTTTAAAATTAATAACATATGATGAACATTTTTATATTATTGACTAATTCTATGACTATAATACATTTAAACCTTTTGTTATGAAAATTTGAAACATATAGATAGATTAAATATTTTAATGAACATTCATATAACCACAAACTACATTTTAAAAGTATTAACATTTCCCCATTTTTGCTTAATCTTTTCTTTTTCTTTGCTGAATATTTTAATATACTTTCCAGCCACCATCATGACATTTTACCCTAAATACTTTGGTCTGCATTTTTGAAAAGCAAAAACATTTTTCATATGACCGCAACATCATCATTACACTTTTAAAAATGAAAAATAACAGCAAGCAGACAATGAGCAGGCATTGAGTAAAAACAACAAGCAGACAATGAACAAAAACAATGAAGAGACAATGGGCAAAACCAGCGAGCAAGACAAAAAGCAAACAATGAAAAGACAGCAAAAACAAAGGAGCAGGGAGCAGATGTAGCTCTAGCAGTTGGGCACCTGTGGGTTCAGTTTCTGGTGCCTCCTAAAGAAGAAACGAGCAGACAATGAGAAAAAAAAAAAAAATAAGCAGACAAAAGCAAAAACAATGAACAAACAGACCAAGGAGCCATCTCGGGGCGGGGGAGGCACTATAAAATATTTTTTAAAATGAAAAATCTTTCCCTAATATTATTTAGTATTCAGTCCATACGCAGAATTCCCCAATTGTCTACCAAATATCACTTTACAATTAGTTTGTTCAAATCAGGATTGAAACAAGCCACCTACTGGGTTTGTATTTATCTTTTGTCTCTTCTAACGGAGAACAGTTCCTTCTCTCTCGCTCGCTCTTCTCTCCCTTGCTCTTTAAAATCATTCACTTGTTAAAGATACTGGATCAGTTTCCGGGAGAATGTCCAGCATTTTAGATTCTCTTCACTGCTTCCACCTGGAGTTGTTCTCTTGTCCTTATAACCACCCTCTCACATTTCCTGGCACTGGATGTTATATCTAAAGACTTGATTGAATTCAGGTTCAATATTTCTGGCAAGAGTATTTCATAGATGATGCTGTCTACTTCATATGGTATTACACACAGAGACAAACAATGTCTGCTTGCCTGGTACACTTTCTGATTACTGTCCCAATTCCCCTGCTTTTCTAGTTACAATTTGCTTGTTCTTGTCTCTGTCTTATTCCTTGGAGAATCAGATCAAAGGTGTGACTTCTCTCCCCATATAATGCACATTCACATCAAAATTTTACAAAGAGTTTTTAAGGACCCATGAACTCGTCAAGCCCCATCACTGGGTTGTTCCCTTGGGTTTAGAATTCTAGGTAACTGTTTTCTGTCTTATAACTCTCCCGTTTTATCCCCTAGCTCCATGAATCAGCCCTCATCCCAACTCTTCCCAACTATGTTCTAAAATAATTTAATGTAATTTCTGTTACTTCCTTAGGACTCTCACATAGCTCCAATTAGATGGCATTCTCTCTGAATTTACATTAACTTTGCAATCATTTAATGTGTTTACATATGTTGCAAGAAATGGGTTGTGACTGTGAGAGTCAGCATTTAGCCTCTATCTCATCTTACTTTAGAGAGCAGCTCATCAGGACAGATCAGGCTTTGGAAAAACATGTTTCTGCTTCCTATGCTGGAATAAAGCTGATTGCCAGTGAATTAATGAATTAATTTACACTAAAAATGCAACAGTTAAGAGTGTCAGATATTCATGTGGTAGTGATGGTGCTGCTCATCCCAACAGGAAATTCTAAATAGGAAATTAAGAATAAATTAGAATAGAAATGAATTTTGGAGTTAGGTAAGACCTCAGACAACCAGTGCTTTCACATGACTTTACAGTTTACTTCATATATGGTTGCATTTGATGCTCACAAAACTCCTGTAAAGTAGGCCACATTGTTGACCCCACATTACAGATGATGATATTAAAGAGGTTGAGCAATGTTTTCAAGGTCACAGGTTTTTTTTAGTAACAAAAACCAGACTTCTACACTTAAATTTCCTAAGTTCGAGTCCCAGAACTCCTTTACCCACAGCTGCCCCCTCAGTGTCATTCTACAGGCACTGGCCTAGTAAATACTGCATCCCAGTAAAGGCCAGGAGGGTGGAGGATGTGTTCATCTAGGCTACAGCTGCACCACATAAATGATCGCTGATCCTTTAGGCTGTACCTACCAAGCAAATTGTTCCTGTCTAAGGGCCACTCCGGGGCCACTTTCTAAACAGGGCTGGGAAAATACAAATTTCTACCTTTGGTCCTTTTTCTAGATTTTAGTAAAATCACTCTTTTTCAGTTCTCTTCTTCACCTGATATTATTACAAGTGGTTATATGTATAATGTTATATATCATATTAAAATATATTATAGTTATATATTCTAATACATAATATATAGTATTGTGTATCATCTCCTATTACAAGTGATAATATATAATATATGCTACATATATATAGCTATATGATTATATATATATAGAGAGAGAGAGAGAGAGAAAACTACAAGGTTGCCCTGAGGGCAAAATTGTGGAACAAAGCAAGTTCCTTATCCTGAGGTACCCAGCACCTTTGTCATTTCTCTAGGGACCCAACAAAACCATTCACACAGCGTTACTGGGAACTTAAAAAAATCAATGACTACTGAATAGCACATAAGTCTTTGTAAATTTCTCTTTGGAGACCCATTAGCTGTGAGGTAGCTGGAGAAGAAGTTAATATCCTTATTTTACAGCCAGAAAACCAAGGCTCCGTAAAGTTGAGCGACTTGCTGTATAGCCCACATACTAATTAACAGAGATGGGATCCAAACTTGTTTTCTTACTTCAAAACCAGGTGCTTTGGTTGGGCGTCCGTGGCTCAAATGGTTGGGCGTCCGTCTGCCATATGGAGGGACCTGGGTTCGATCCCCGGGACCTCCCGGTAAAGTAAAAAAAAAATATATATATAGAAGGTGCATGGGCTGCCAGGCTCTGTGTGCCGGTGAGCCGTCAGGCCCCGGGAGCCATGCAGCAAGATGATGATGTAACAGGGGAGAGACAAGACGAGATGCTCCGAAAGCTCTGAAAACCAGGAACCCAGGTGGCGCAGGTGGCAGAACACCTCTCTCCTACATCGGAGGTCTCCAGGATCAAATCCTGGTGAAGACTGGAGGAGGAGGATGAGAAGAGATGGCAGGAAACAGACACAGAGAATTGCCCAGTGAATGGACACAAAACAGCAAATGGGGAAGGGGGGATTAAAATGGATAAGGTAAATTTAAAAATCTTAAAAAAAAAAAAAAAAAAAAAACCAGGTGCTTTTCCTCCCAGGAGTTGTGCATCTTTAAAGAGGACTATAGGAGAGGGCGATGCTTTATACAAAGTGATGGATTGGTGGTGGGGGTTTGGGGCTTCAGAAGAAGATATATTGGGAGGGAACTACCTTTCCAAAAACTAGCATAACGTTGTGAAACGTAATTAACAGCACTGAAACATATATCTGAATGTGGTTAAAAGGGGAAATGTTAGCTTGTATATATAGTACTAGAATAAAATTTTTTAAAAAATCCATAGAACTACACAACACAATCAGTGACCACTAAGTTAAACCTTGGACTATAGTTAATAGTACAATTATAAAAATGTGCTTTCATCAATTGTAACATATGTATCACACCAATGCAAGATGCGTTAATAACAGGGTGATACATGGGAATCCTGTATTTTATGTATGATTGTTCTGTAAATCCACAACTTCTCTTAAAAAACAAACAAACTCCAGCCTGGGGAGAAGGAAGGGCAAACCTTAGAAATAGCTGAGGGAATAATTTTTCAATACACTCACTGTCCTGGATAATATTTCATCTATGCTCCTGGCTTCGATGTTTTAGCTGCCTCTGAGAAGCAGGTTAGCATAATGGTGAAAAGTGTAGACACTGGGTTGGACTCCTTGGGTTCTAATCTTGGTTCCACCACTTACTAGCTCTGTGACATTTAGCAACTTGACATTTCTGTACCTCAATTTCTTCATCTGTAAAATGGGTGCAATAATGGTCTCTACTTGATAGGATTATGGAGAAGATTAAGACACTAAGAATAGTGCCTGAGACATATTAAGCGCTCAGTAAACATTAACTCTTCATTCCAGGTGTATGGCCAGAGCCAGAGGAGCATGCATTTGGGACAGGCTATGTTCAGCCTTCGAATCCCATCCTCTGGCTATATCCACCTTGCTTCCAAGGAGCCAGGACTGTTCACACATCTCCCCTTCTCCCGCACAGACACACCCCTTTCTGCATTCAATCTCTTTCTGGGGTCTCTGTTCCTGCCTATCCCTGGCCCCTGCACACTCAGCTGATGGAGGGAAACACCAAGCCCAGCTCTGGTGGTGAGCTTATCGAGAGCTTTCCACCACTCACGCTGTGTCATCGGAAAGGATTGCTCACTGTGCAGGCCAGCCAGCTTCCAGGGAATTCATCAGCAGGCTGGAACTGGGTGTGTGTGACCCTCAGCTGCTCCCAGGGCTTGCCCTTTCCTTTCTCCTACCCTGGGTTCACCTCTGGAGTTGGACCAGTTCTCCACAATCACGGCCAGGGTGACAGCAAGGTGTGATGGATGGACAAGGAGCCGTGGAGTGGCAGGGTGCTTGGTCAGGAACCAAGGCTGTGTTTATGAGAAGGAAGAGGCTGTTTCCTGGAGCAAGCATAATGCAGCTCTAAAAAAGGCAGGGGAAATACATCATGCAAGAGAGCATAACCCTGGGAGGGCCGCTGGGAATCTGAGTACCAGAGGAGCCCTGGCAGGTCAAGGTGCCTCTGACAAGGCCTTTTTTATAGGCCATTTGCGTGAGGGTTTGCTGCTGCTCTCTGCAGAGCTGACAGCCACTCAAGGTCTCAGTGGGGAACGTGGAAGCTAATCTTAGCTGTTCCTTTTCAGACCTTCTCCACTGGCCCGCAGATGCATTTAGAAAAGAAATAAACTCTGGTGGTGTTGCATTGCCACAAACAGGTTGAGGGCTTCACTCCTTTTCCTCCCTCTAAATCCAGGGCAAAAGAAAGTTTAGCTGCATCCTCCCAATGGGCAAGAGAAGCAATGAAATGTGTTTTCCCTAAAAAGTGTTAATATCTCTTTGTTTCTAAGGATTCTTGCTCCTCTAACTTCTCTGAAGTAGGAGATCCTGCTGTGCTATAAAGGAGACCCAGGATAAAATGAGCCCCGTGTATTAGTTTCCTATGCTACTGTAACAAATCATTACAAACTCAGTAGCTTAAAACAATAGAAATTTCTGAAACAAACAAACAAACAAACAAACAAAAAAAAAACCCCCACAGAAATTTGTCTACTGTTCTGGAGGCCAGAAGTTCAAACTGAGCCTTCTGGAAGCTCCAGGAGAGCGCCTCCTTGCTTCTTCCAGTTTCTGGTGGCTGCTGGCATTCCTTGGCTTGTGCCCCCCTTTTTTTATTTTCAGAGCTAGAAGCACAGCATCTTCTTTCTCTGATCTGCTTCCCTCTGCTCAGCCTTGCAGCCTTCTCCATCTGCCTGTGGTCTAACCTTCCTCTGCCTCCCTCTTCTCAGGATGCTGTGATTACATTTAGGTCCCCCTGGCTAACCCAGGATAATTGTCCCATCTCAAGAACCTGCAAAATCCTTTTTGCCATGTAAGATAACATTCATTAGTTCTGGAGATTAGGACCTGGATATAGCTGGGGGCCATTATTCAGTCTGCCTCACCACACCTTCCAAAACCACAGGAATTTATTGAGCACTTACTGTGTACTAAGTACTATGCTAAGTGCCTTAATGCTCTTATACTTTTATTTCCAGGAAGTAGATGCAGTTATACAGATAATAATAGCTAAACTCATTGAATTCTTAGTATGCGTCAGGTTCTGTTCTTATACTTTTGATGTGTTAACTCTTTTAGACCTCACAGCAAACTATAAGGTAGGTACTATTATCCCCATTTTAGAGTTAGGAAACTGAGGCATAGACAGGTTGAGTAACTTGCCCAAGATCTTCTAGTGAGAAGCCAATTGTAGCATGAACCCAAGCATATATTTACTAAACTGTGCTTCTAGTCAAGCTTTGCTCTTCCTACTTCATACAAGAGGGTTTACCTAGCTCTTGATTGTCCTTACTCTGCTGACAAGGTGAACGTAGTATTGTGATCTGAGGATCACGTAGAAGGCCAGTTGGCCAAATATCAGTTTTTTCATTGCCTGGGTGTGTTCCTTAGTATTCAGCATTGCCCTTATACCCTCTTTGAAACCAAAACTCCTTGGAGGAGTAAATAAGTCATTAGTACCTTTATATGACTAGGTTTACTGGGTAGTTCTTTATAATAGAAATGAGAAACATGAAGCTGGAGGGTTAAGAAAGAGAAAACTGGGGTGACAGGGTGAAAAATCTTTTAGAGTTTTGCTCATTCATTAATTTATTTATTCAATAAGCAGTTTTTGAGCCTCTACCAAGTGCCAGGAAATGTACTTGGTACAGGAGTGAAAAGGGGGTGAGGGATGGGGAATGAAATGACCCAGCTTCTACGTTGGAAAGAAGAGCTCATGATGAGGGGTTGAGGGGAGAGAGAGGGAAAGGGAGAGGGAAAGAATATACCAAGAGCAAGGTCATTAAAAAGGGACTTGTCTGCTGGTGCACCAGGCCCCGTGAGTGGCTCAGGCCCTGAGAGCATGTGCGCTGTCAGGCCCCGCAAGCCACGCAGCAAGATGATGACCTAACAGGAGAGTGACACAAGGGAGAGCCAAGGCAAGAGGCACTGAAAAACCAGGAAGTAAGGTGGTGCAGGCTGTAATAGGATATCTCTATCCCACATTGGAGGGCCCAAGGATCAAATCCCAGTGAAGACAGGAGGAGCAGGATGAGAAGAGAGGGCAGGAAATGGACACAGAGAGTTGACCAGCAAATGATCACAGGAACAGCAAAAATGGGGGGTGGGGGGGTGGTAAAAATGGATAAAAGTAAGTAAGTAAATAAATAAATCCTTAAAAAAATGTATAGGGGAGGAGGATTCGGACTATAGTTTGTAATACTTTGATGATGCTCTTTCATGATTTGTTAACAAATGTTTCACAACAATGCAGGATGTTTGTGTGTGGGGTGATGTGTGGGAGCCCTGTATGATGTTATGCATGTTTGTTTTGTAAGAGCATGATGTTTACTGAACACTTATAGTTTATGTATGTTCATGTATGAATGATATACTTCAATAAATTGTTTTTAAAAAAAAAGAAAAAAGGGGGGTTGCTTGATGAGTGAGAACTGGAGTGTTTTGCACCCACCAAATTTGCTGCAAGGTGCCTAAGTTGAAAGGGTGGAAATGAATGAACAACCAGGCAACGGAGCAAGGTGGGGAGAAGAAATGATCAAAGGGACTCTCTCAATCAGCTTTTCAGACCAATAAAACCCCAGTCCATTACTGCAATCTATAAATTGAAGAAGTATTCATTACGCTCCAGCTGTGTGCTCAGGACTTTTCAAGGAGCTGCCAATGAAGTGGTTCCCACCATCATGAGTACAATCCCATTTGTGTAATGCTTGGGTTGCAAACTGGCAAACCAGGGGCTTAATTCTGAAAGCACTACTTTTGCCAGCAAAGCGTTTTAAAAATTAAATTAGATTTTTTTTTTAAGTTTAGGTATGCACTCTAGTTCACCACACTTCCCACACTCTATATTGGCATATTCCCAACCCTTTCCATTCATTTACTTACCCAGCTTCCAAAGGCATTTGAGTTTGTGATCTTTTGGGGTAAGGCCTTTTGCCATGTGATAGAGGCTGCCAAACCAGCAGAATGAAAGCTGTTAAGTGGAGGAAAACTATGCTTTCAACCATCTTAGTGACTTTAGAAGGTCACACACCTGACCTTTCAGCCTCATTTGTCCACTAAGTGTACTCCTAAGAAGACCCATATGTCATGGATTTTACTGCCACAAATTATAGGGTCCGCTCACACCCCATTTTGTCCACTCTGCTCTCCTGGGAAGCTGGAGGCTGTTTCTCCCTGTGTGTAAAAGGGAGGTGTTTGTCTCAATGTCTTTTTTTTTTTTTTTTTTTTTTTTGAGGTACTAGGGCCAGGGGTTGAACTCAGGACCTTGTATGTGGGAAGCCAGCACTCAACCACTGAGCTACACTGGCTCCAGTTTGTTTGTTTTGTTTTGAGGAGGTACCAGGGATCAAACCCAGGATCTCATACATGGAAAGCAGGCACTCAGCCACTTGAGCTACAACTACTCCCCTCAATGTCTTTTATTTTTTACAGATTTATTTATTTTTCCCCCCAACTCATTGTTTTGCGCTCGCTATTTGCTCTCTGTGTCTATTTGCTATGTGTTCTTTCTGTGTCTGCTTGTCTTCTCTTTAGGCAGCACCAGGAACCAATCCTGGGACCTTCTGGAGTGGGAGAGAGGTGCTCAATCTCTTGTACCACTTCAGCTCCCTGGTCTGCTGTGTCTCTTATTGTCTCTCTTCTGTGTCTCTTTTTGTTGCATCATCTTGCTGCACCAGCTCTCCACACAGGCCAGCACTTCTGCGTGGGCCAGCTTGCCTTTACCAGGAAGCCCCAGGGATGGAACCCTGAATCTCCCATATGGTAGATGGGAGCCCAGTCACTTGAGCCACATCTGCTTCCTGCCCCAATGTCTTTTAATGAGTGACAAGATTAATCTTTAGTCTCCACAGGTACATGGATTATGTGGCAAAGTTTGGGCCAAGACTAACTTGGGGCTGGCATGGACTGAGGAACCAATATTAAATGGGATGATTCTGCCTTTCAGGAACTAGAATCAAAAAGCGATCAGTTATCAGAGCTAGATGTTGGATGCATTCATCGAGTCAACAAATGTTTATTGAGTGCTAGCATTTTTCTAGGTGCTGGTGTCACAGCAGTAAAAGACAAAGTCCCTGCCCTCATGATACTTACAGTCTAATAATACAGCTAATCAGAAATCAAGTATGTAGTCCAATGTCTTTATTGTATAGACAAGGAAACTAGTATCAGAGAGGGCATACGGATTGTCTAAGGTCATACAGTTTTTCAGTGACAAAATCAGGACTAAAGATAAGAAGTCTTGATACTGATTCCAGCCTTTTTAAAAAAATTGCCCCTCCTTCTTAATGATTTTTATCTGCTTTATCTTCCACAATGACACATCCCAAACCTTCCATTGTACTGAAGTTGGCCTTATTGGGTCCCATGAGCTTGATCATCAATCAATTCTTCTATCTTCAAGGATTGAGCAATTTTTCCCATATTTATAGAGCAACTTTCCTCCTTTATTGCCACATCATGTCCCTCCTTCCCTTTAAGTTACATTCAAAGGCATCACCTTCTGTCAGTATTATATTTCTATAAATGGGATAAACCCTAGTTTAAATGGGTCATTTTCACAAAAGAGTACATACTGTATGATTCCATTTATATGAAATTATAGGAAAAAGAAATATAATCTATCAACTATAAACTGATTCAATACTCCAAGAAGATGCCCTCTCAAATACCCACTTATATGAAATTCTAGGAAAGGGAAATATAATCTATCAATAGTTACCTAGTGCCAGGGATGGGAATTTACTGCAAAGGGGAACAATGTAGCTTCAAACTGGGTGTGTTTTCAGGGAATACAGAGGAAGATGGACTGTGGTTAATAGTACAAATATGAGAATGTTCTTCCATGAACTGTAACAAATATATAATACTAATAGAAGGTGTTAATAATCTTGTGGGTTGGGGAAAAATACACCAAATGTAAGGTATGGGCTACAGTTAGTAGTAATATTTTGATGATGCTCTTTCATAGTTTGTAACAAATATTTCACAACAATGCAAGGTGTTGGTACTAGGGTGATGTGTGGGACCCCTGTATGATGATATGCATGTTTGTTTTGTAAGTTCACAACTTTTACTATACTCTTATTGTTTATGTATGTTCATGTATGAATGATATAGTCAATACAATTTTATTTAAAAATTGGGTGTGTTTTATTGTTTGTAGATTATACATCAACAGAATTGATTTTTTTAAAAAGGAACTTTTTGTAACAGGCTTGACTCTCTGTAAAGAGGCAGATAGGACTCACCAGAGTAAAGAGTTGGGACTTAAAATGCAATGACCAACTAGTGTGGGTGATTCCACCCAGAAAGTGAGACTAGGGAGATGAATGTGCTCTTCTTTCAATTGTTCTCATTTGGCATGTACCTGTCATGATATAAACATTTTGCTGCATTAAATGTGATTTAGATATTTACAGATACTATTTTTCTGGGAGAGGGGTACAACATGATCTTTAAATACAAGCCAAAGACCCCATCTGGTACTCAATTGATGGAGTATGGCTAGGTTGATTTATTGAGCTGATTTTAAAGAAGCATGTAAGTATGGACACATCTATTCTGCTTTTTGGCTAACCTCAGAACATTTCAAGCACAGTGTTTATTATAAATGATTTTCGCCTTATAAGCAGGCTTTAAAATGGAATTATCCTACAGAAGAATCCACTTCACTGTTTTTTTCTCAGTGTCAGGTGGGGGAGTGTTTTAGTTTCCAGGCTGCTAAAACAAATTCCATACAATAGGTTGGCTTAACAACAGGAATTTACTAGCTTCTGGTTTCAGAGGCTGAAGGTTTGCTTCCTCCTGGAGTTGATATCTTCTGGCTGACTGTGGCAGTTTGATGTAATTATGAATTCCAAAAATATAATTGAATCATGCTTGTAAACTGATCTGTTAATCTGGGCATGATTAGGTTAGGATTAGGGCATTGAGCCCCACCCCTTGGTGGGTGTGGAATCGAATATAAAAGGCAAGGCAAAGGACAGTGAAGTAGTCTTTTGAGAAGCAGTTTTGATGTTGGAAAGAAGGCCCCAGGGGAAGAGAAGCAAGCCGTTCACCTGATCATCTACAGCTGACCTTGTGGAGGAAACAGGAGCTAAGCCCGGAGAGAAACGCAGCCCCGGGAAGAGAGGAACCCCAGAAGCCTGAACCCTGGCAAACGCCAGCAGCTGTCTTGCTCTAACATGTGGCAATGGACTGTGGTGAGAGAAGAAACTTAATGCTTTATGGCCTGGTATCTGTGGACGTCTACCCCAAATGAATACCCTTTATAAAGACCAACCCATTTTTGGTATTTTACATTAGCACCCCTTTGGCTGACTAATACACTGACCAACATTCTTTGGGGGTTTCCGTCCCTTGGCAATGTACATGGCAGCATCTTCTCCTTTTTCTTCCAGGGTCTTTTGACTTCCAGCTTCTGGCCGCTCCCTGTGGCTTTCGCTCTGTGTCCAATTTCCTTTGCGTCTAAGGACTTCAGCCATATTGGATTAAGGCCCACCGTCATTCAGTTTGGTTACATCTTAACTAATAACATCTTCAAAGTTCCTATTTACAAATGGGTTCACACCCACAAGACGGGGGTCGGGGTGGGGGTTCCTGAAAATGCCTTTTGTGGGGAACATGATTCAATCCCCAATAGGGGTAGAGACAGAAACTGGATTCTAGGGCCATCACTGTCTTATTTCCGTCCAGGGTATTTGTCAGGGCATTTTCTCGAAGTATTGGTTCAGTTTATAAACCTGAAAATAAGCCGGGCCCTCCCTATGTCTCTGAATATGGATTGTGCATGTGTGAACATGTGCTTCCAGTGGATGGTCTCATTGCTTCTATCAACTTCGAAGTAACTTCAAAGTCCAGAAAGTGAGAGGTTGTATTTATTTTTACATTGGTATGGGTGTGTACAATATTCTCTGTGTTTACCTTACAAATCCTTGTAGACCATTTTATTTTCTCTGCTTTTTCTAATCCCATATAGTAATTGTAATTTAATATTTAAAGGTCTCAGTTAAATAGCTTTGGTGTATAAAATTAAATAGCCTCACAGGAGCACCACAGGGCTGGTGAGGGTCAATGCAATAATTAGTTCACTGAAGTTGCCCAGTTTTTCCCCTGCCCGTCCCAGTCTCTGGGTGATGGACATGCCATTTTGGAGAGTGATACATATAAAGCTTAATCTCAATAACGGCAGATTTTCTGGGCACTTAATGCATTTCATGGTACTTTCACATGCATTATCCCCATAACCAGTCTGGGAGGTGTATTGGACAGATATTATTTTCCCATTTTATTGATGAAAAACCCAGGCTTGGAAAGGACACAAGATTTGTCCCCTATCATATGGTGAATCAGCAGCAGAGCTGGAACAAGGACCAAAAGCCGTGGGCAATTAACTAGACAGGTACAGAATAGAACACTTTTGGAGTGCTCATACAGAATTCATCAGACCAATATGAGAGGAAGGCAGCTACAATTTTTTGAGTACCTAGTATGTGCCAGGCATTGTGAGAGGTGCTTTATGTATATTACCAGTTACTAGGTCATAGGAACTGTGTAGGACTGTGATTATGTGGAGAATGTTTTTTTATTATCTTACTTTACAGGCAATTAGGGGTCTGAAAGGATGAGTAATTTGTTTAGAGTACTGGGAGGAAATCCATTCCCCATCCCTTTAATAAGAATATCCCAGAATGCAGAGATGGCCAAACCCTGGTCATTCCTTAACCTGAGCTTCAGCCTCTACTTCTTTCTCCTAGCCTCCACCCTCATCATCGGTCTTCATTTGTACTTCATCTTCAACTTTATTATCAATCTCAACCTGTTCTGACTCTTAGCTTCGTATCTGTCTCTTCATGCTCAGGGACAGTCTCAATAAATAGTATTCGATGATAAGGAATTTCACATTTCCTGAGAAACCCCACCTATTGTCAACTTGCCAGCACAATTTCTGATGCATCATCTTTCTCACGCCAGTCTGTGGATAATTGTTTTAAAACATTTATGTTGAATATGACTGTGTGTTGTTTTCTCCATTAATTTGCAAGCTCCCTCAGGATAGGAATTATGCCCATACTTTTATCTCTAGACTAAGAAGCTAGCATAGTTATTTTTGCTTTGTGGGAAGTTAATATGTTTGTTCCTGGTGACGACATGATGACACTAACATTGGGTACATAGAATTTCTTAATCGGTTATTTTCATTTTGTTTTTTGTTTTGGATCTGGAAATGTATTCACCTTTTCTTGTTTTCATGATACATTATTCAATATTACCACTGGATTTTACTTCATTCATTCATTCATTCATTCAACAAACATTTATTGTGTGAGGTGACAGGAATACAAAAAGAACACGACACAATCTCAGATTTCAAGTCTAGTGGCATCAACTATGTTTCTCTCATTTTGAATGCATCTTTTTCTGTTTGTTTAATTTTGAATGCATCTTAATTTATTTTGGTTTTGTAGTTTTGCAAGCAGTAGTTTGATTCGAAAGAACAGCAACGATTGTGTGAAAAAGTTTTGGATTCTTTTTGCAAGGACCAGAGGAGACAGCAGCTTTTGAGATTCTACATGATTCTTTTCAAATGGTCCTTTAACCACAATGTGGCTGAACTCACGCTTGTATTTCCATAATATTCACTCACACTCCCCTGGTTATTTCCTTTTCATAATGAAACAGCTTAGGTTAAATGAAAGATTCCCCACCAAAAAGAAAAACTGGTAAGATGCCAAAGAAAGATTAGAAACAACTGTACAGAAAGGAAAAAAAAAAGGAGTCCTTTCATGGTTTTACCCCTGTACGGGGATTTATTTACTACCTTGGAAAAGTCCCACCCACAAATAAGATGCCCATGGTTGGGATATATGACAGACAGGGACTGTGGGATTCTAGCCCGAGTGAATCTTGGTGAAGTAGTTCACTGTGGGGTTTTTGCAGTATAGACCAGAGCAGTAAATACTTCAGAAGAATGGGGGATTGGATATGTTCTGTGGTAGAGGGCAGGTAAGAAGTTGGTAAGCATCTTTCGGCCAGTACCTTTACGCTTTCCTACATCTTTATTTATTTTTCTAGATCTTTCATAATCAGGGGCTCCCTTATCTTCCTAAACTTATTTTCCATATGGTTCCTCAGTCAAAACCCCTCTCACAACTTAGGTCAAGTTTCCTAACTTTTGTCCCTCCCCCACAGGATACAAATCCCTCCCTCAGTTCCCCTGGGGAGGAATGCCTTTTCTGCCTTTCCCAATCCTTTCCTTCCTCCAAGGTCTACTTTAGACCAACGTCCTCCATCAAGTCCTCCCTGACAGCTCCTGCCCAGTTCCTTCTTCCTTGTCTGACTTAGTACACAATGGTATGTGATAATAATAGCCTTCATTGGCTTAGTGGTTGATAAAGCCCTGCCCATTTTCACAAGTCCCTGGGGTTGGTAGGGAGAATTTTCTTGTCCCCTTGGAATGAAAAACCAGCCCAAGGCCATGTCACAAGGAAATGGCAAAACTGGGACATCAGCCCAGGTTCTTGAAGTCCAAAGCTATAGTCCTTTGTCTCAATCTTAAACTTCTATACCCCAACAGAACCTAGTTCAATGTTGGGAAAAAAAAAAGTAGAGGTTAAATAACTATTTTTAGATTGCTCTATTGACCTTGTCAGAATTTCATCTTTCTTCCTGTATTTCATCTGCTCCCAAGTCAAAGTGGCTGCTTCTACTTGTCATGAACCATAAGCACACATGACTGAAAGAGTCTGCACAGCACCAGAGGTAGAAGGTCTTCTCTTTCTGGCTGTTACCTATAGTGGAAGCTGTAGTTGGGGTCTATACTCCAGGGATGCTGTCTGTGAAGTGCTTGGGAGGGGGGATATCCCTAAAGCAAGGCAGAATGAGGACATGATTTCACTTGCTTGTTATGAGGGTTTTTTTTAGAACCAAAGAAAAAGGGTATTTAAAAAAACACTAAGCAGAGAAAATCTCTCTTTTGACTGAGTGACATTTCATGCCTGTTCATATCGTTAAGTCAGTCTTTGAAAAATGAAGAGCTAAAGCAGTCTCTTTTCTCATTAGACAAAGGGAAGAATTGGGTGTTTCCCTGGTAGGAGACCGGAAAGTGATGAGTGAAGCATCACATTGAGGCTGAGTCACTGACATTGGTGGGGGGGGGGAGGTCAGAGCTTTCACCTGAGCTTTCAAAGGCAGCAAAACTGCTTAAGGCCCATAGCTACACACACCTGTTGGCTGTAGCTTGTGCTGATATTGTTAGCATCTGGGACATGGCTCAGAGAGGCTCTCCAGTTGTCCTTAGTTCTTCCAAAAGGGATCTCTCCAGATCAGATGGACTAGTGTTGTTTTTTTTAAGATTTATTTTATTTATTTATCCTGTTCCCCCCGGCCCCCCCCCCCCCCCCCCCCCCCAGCTGTTTGTGCTTGCTGTCTGCTCTCTGTGTCTGTTCATTGTGTGCTGGTCTTTTTAGGAGACACCAGGAACTGAACCTGGGACCTCCCATATGGGAGGGAGGTACCAAATCACTGGAGCCACCTCTGCTTCCTGCTTGTTGTGTCTCTTATAGTGTTTCCTCGTTATGTCTCCTTGTTGCATCATCTCATCATGCCAGCTCATTGCATCAGCTCACTGTCTTGCTTGTCTTCTTTAGGAGGTACCAGGAACAGAACCCAGGAACTCCCATGTGGTAGGCAGGCATCCAACTGCTCGAGCCACATCCGCTTCCCTATATTTATCCCTGTTAATATTGTTTGCTCTGAAAACTATCTGGTCTAAAATTAACATAGTCATTTCAGGTTTCTTTTGCTAAAGGTTTATTTTGATAATTTTTAGCATGGCATATCTTTTTCTATCCTTTTACTTTTACCCTTTTGTGTCTTTATGTTAGAAGTACATTTCTAATAGACAGCATATATTTGGGTCTTGATTTTTTAAAACAATCCAACCTAATAATCTGTGAGTTTTAGTCGAGGTATT
Source organism: Tolypeutes matacus (assembly GCA_026826555.1). Lineage (NCBI taxonomy): Eukaryota > Metazoa > Chordata > Mammalia > Cingulata > Chlamyphoridae > Tolypeutes > Tolypeutes matacus. The sequence continues at coordinate 4,638,005 of JAKSZT010000380.1, read as the reverse complement.
TAGGCCTTTATATTTATTATTGTTTTTTATATAGTTAAGTTTAACTCTATTATCTTGCTGTTTGCTTCCTATTTGTCACATCTGTTCTTTATATCCCCTTTCCTCTTTTTCCTGCCTTCTTTTGGGTTAAATTTTATGATTCCAATTTGTCCCCTTTGTTAGTTCATTACCTATCACTCTTTGTTTTACTTTAGTGGTTGCTTTAGTGTTTATAGTACACATTTTTAATATAGTGCAGTCTTTTTTTTTTTTAATTTATCCCCCCCACTTGCCGCTGTGCTCGCTGTCTGCTTTCTCTGTCCATTTGCTGCACATTTCCTCTGTGTCTGCTTGTCTCCCCTTTGTTGCATCATCTTGCTGTGCCAGCTCTCTACAGGCGTGGGCTATCAGCTCTCCACAGGCGTGGGCCAGCTTGCCCTTACCAGGAGGCCCCAGAAACTGAACCCAGGGCCTCCCAAATGGTAGATGGGAGCCCAATCACTTGAGCCACATCTGCTTCCCAGTGCAGTCTACTTTTGAGTGATATTATACTACTTCATGTATAGTATAAGAACCATACCATAGTATACTTCCATATTTCCTACTGACCTTTGTGCTTTACTGTCATGCATTTTACTTTTACATATGTTATAACCCCTAAAACATTGTTATTTTTGTTTAAACAGTCAAAAATCTTCCACCGAAATTTAAGTAATAAGAAGAAATCATATATTTACCTAGGTAGCTACTGTTTTCAGCTTTTTTTATTCCTTTGTATAAATTATATTTCCATCCATTACCATGTTTCCTCTGCCTGAAGTAAATCCTTTAATAACTTTTGTAGTATGGGTTTTCTGGTGATGAATTCTTTCAGCTTTTTTTTTTTTTTTTTAGAAAGCTATTTTTGCTGGGTATAAAATTTTTAGTTGATAGTTTTTCTTTAAATATTTTAACAATGTTGCTTGCTCCACTGTCTTCACATTTTCATTTTTCCAGCAAGAAATCTGCTGTCAACTTAATTTTGTTCCTCTATATAATGCATCTTTTTCCCCTGACTACTTTTTTTTTTTCATTTTCCTTTTTTCCTTTTTAAAAAGATACTTAGATTAATAAATATTATAGAGAATATACAGAGGATTCCCATACGCCCTGCTCCCCACACCTCCCAAATTAGCAACATCTTTCATTAGTGTGGTACATTCATTGCAATTGATAAACACAATTTGGAGCATTGCCACTAAGCATGGATTATAGTGTACACTGTAGTTTACACTCTCTCCCACTCAATTCTGTAGATTATGGCAAGATATATAATGGCCTGTATCTATCATTGTAATGTCATTCAGAATGATTTCCAAGTCCCGAAAATGCCCCTATATTACACCTGTTTTTCCCTCTCTCCACCTCAGAACCTCCAGTGGCCACCGCCTCCACATCAATGATATTTCTTCCATTGCTAGACTCACAATAAGTCTAAAGTAGAATAATAGTAAGTCTACTTTAGTCCTGACTGCTTTTAATACTTTTTCTTTATCACTGTTTTTGGACAATTTGTTTGTGATATGCTTTGGTGTGTTTTTTATGTGCCTTATACTTGCGATTCATTGCATTTCTTGGATCTGTGGGTTTTCATAATATTTAGAAAGATTTTGGCCATTCTTTAATATATTTTTGGCTTTCCCTTTCTCCTTTCCTTATGGTTCACCAATTATACATATATTAGGCTGCTTGATATTGTCCCAGAGCTCACAGATGCTGTTTTTGTTTTTGTTTTTGTTTTAATTACTATCTTTTCTGTCTGTTTCATTTGGGATAGTTCCTCACTAATCTTTCCTTCTGTTATGTCTAATCTGCCATTAATTCCATCAAGTGCATTATTCATCCCACCCATTGTTATTTTAATGTTTACAAATGTGATTTGGACCTCTTAAAAATATATCTTTCATGTATCTACTTAACTTTTGGAACATATGGAGTATAGTCATAATGACTATATTAATGCCTTGTCTGCTAAATTTAACATCTGTGTATATTCTGTGTTGGTTTAAATTGATTATTTTACCTCTTCACTACGGATTATGCTTTCCTGTCTTTTTTTTTTTTTTTTTTTTTTTTTTTTGCATGCCTTGTAGTTTTTAAAATTGGATTATGGAGATTTGAATTTTATTTTGTGGATACTGGATAGTTTTGTATTCCTGTAAATGTCCTTGAGATTTGTTCTAAGATTTAAGTTACTTGGAACAGTTTGATTCTTTTAGGTCTTGCTTTTAAGATTTGCTAGTAGGTGTAGGAATAATTATTCTAAACTGCTGAGGCAATACCCTTCTGAGTTCTCTACTCCTTGTGAATGTGAGGTTTTCAAATCTGGCTAGTGAGAACAGACACTATTCTTAGTCTTGTGTGAGCTCCAGGCACTGTAACATCTAATCCTTCTGAGTGGTTCTTTCCCTGGCTTCAGGTAGTTTCCCTATATCAATTTCCAGCAGAATACCCAAGTGGGAAACCTCTGCAGATCTCTGGATCTCTCTGTGCATGTACAGTTCTCTTTTCTCTTGTCCTTTGTCCTAAAAACTTTAGCAGTCTTGGTCTCTCATCTCAGTATTCTCATCTCACAGAGTTTTCTGGAAACTGCCTGGGATCCCCCTCCCTGAGTGGCCTAGAAATTCTCTTAAGGCAATAAGCTGGGGCAATTGTAGGAGTTGATTCATTTGTTTCCCATTTCTCAGGAGGGATCATTGTCCTTCTTTGCCTGACAGCCAGTGTCTTTCAAGCTGTTGTTTCAAAAATTTTGTCCATTTTTTGTTTGGCTAGAAGTAGAATTCTGTATTTAAAATTTGAAGCATGCTTTTACCCTAAAAATTATTTTTGTGTTTTATGGAATCAAAATAATTGATTTATGAATTTCTCCAAAACAAAACTATAAACTTCTTCACCTGAAAACTATTTCTGACCAAGTGAATTGCCCTTTGTTTAAATAGCAAATCCCTTTACTCACTTCAAGATGTCAGAACAGAACTACATCTGAATATAAACCAAGCTGCATGAAATCATGTGGCAAAACACAACTGTAGTCTTAGGCATAACCACTTGAACTAGAACAGCAGCATTAAATCTTGGTCTCACTCAAGTATGACCATTCTATGGTTTGCTTTCCAGCTGATATGTCAAAGACATTATAAGGAAGATGATGAAACTCAAAGGTAATGTTTACAAACAAATGCTTTCTGCTCTTAGATGAAGTGTCTCTGAAGACTTCAACTTAAAGTAGGTCTCTGTAAGCCAAAATCCTGATCATGCACATGCTGATGTCTTCTATTTGGATAACTGTGGAAACTGTTAAGCAATATGTAAATTTAATGATGGTGAAGCAGAATAATTTATTTCACAATGTTGAAGGAGGAAGGTACAAACTGTGAAGCAGTAACAAATGAAAACTGCCTGTAGACCAAGAGGAATGATAAGAATATTTCAGGCATGAGCTGAGGTATAAGAGTGTAAGTGCCCTATAGAAAAAAATGCAGGCTCTGGAGCCTGGATTTAAATCCTACCTGGTGACAATTATAATTGTGTGATCTTGGGGAAGTCACTTAACCTCCCTGTCTCAGACTCCACGGTACTACCTTGTAGGGTTGTTGCAAGAATTAAATGAAATAATATGTGCAAAACACTTAGAACAGTGTCTGGACATAGTGAGCTCAATATAAATGTTAGTTACTGATATTATCATTATCAGTATTATTATTGTTATAGAGAATTGCATGAGCAAGGGCAGGAAGGGACATAGAATGTATAGAGCACCAACAGGGAAGGCCTCCTTGAGAAGGTGGAATCTGAGCTGGATCGGAAGCACAGAAAGAATTTTTTTTTTTTTTTAAGATTTTATTTATTTTATTCATTTATCCCCCCCTTGCTGCTTGTGCTCGCTGGGTCAGCTAACCACGCCGTGCGGGCGGGCTTGCCTTCACCAGGAGGCCCCGGGAACCGAACCCGGGGCCTCCCATATGGTAAACGGGAGCCCTACTGATTGAGCCACAGCCGCTTCCCCAGAAAGAATTTCACACAATGGAAATGAACAGTGATTCTGGGTGTAAGAAACAGAATGAGCAAAAGTTTAAAGAAAAAAATGTTTGAGATATGCTTAGAGAAAAGTAGGTGGTTTCACTGGAGTAGCTGGTGCTTTCTAGGCAGTAGACAGGGATAAGGCTGGAAGGGAATATGTTTACAGACTTTGGCAACTGTTAAGATATGGCTTTTGAGGAAGAAGAAGGTGTTATTTATAACCCAAATATAAGCAGAACATCCATATGGCCTGGTCTTAAAGCAACCATGAACTCAAAAAACCTAGTCTAGCAACAAAAAGCATTTTAAAATTAATTCAAAACGTTACTAACTGTACTCTCAGAACATTAATAAGCCTATAATTCAAGGCTTTGGTAACAATTCTTAAACTTCTATTTTGTCTCCTCAGCAATTCTCTCACATCTCAACATCTCTGGAACTTCTCACTCTTTCAACCACTCACTGTCCATGTCTCCTATCCTGAAGCTCTTTCAAAGCCCCAGCGCATGAGGTCCTTGTCTCTTGGTCCCTTTCTCCTTTCCTCCTGCCTCTTCAGTCTTGTCTGTTTACCTATCTCTAGATTTTGAATCACAAAGCCTAGGAACCACCCTGAAAAAGACAGAACTCTCCTTAGAGGGAAGGCTTACTTTCTTTATGGGTGGGTGGTAGGAAGTTGGGAACACTCATGTGTTAATAAGTTTTTTAGTCATCACACAAAGATAACTCTACAGCTTTGAGCCTAGGTGATAGGGTAATGGAGGTTACCTCACAGAAATAGAGAAGTCAAGAAGTAGAAGAGTTTTGAGGGCAAGATGTTGAGTTTGGGACTGAACATGTATTGCAGCTGGAGCATCATTCCAGGTAAAGATAGATAAAAGAACACTGAATAAGCCAGGGGTTTAGATGGATCTGGGCATTGTCCCCAAAAAAGTGATTGTTGAAGGTATGGGAATGAAAGAGAAGAGAAAAAAAGTAAAGATTAAGAAGAGGGTTAAGGACAGAATCTTAGAAAATATCTACATTTCAGGGTAGAAATAGACAAAAGGATTTCAGAAAAGACAGAGAAATCCCAGTGTCCAGGCTTCATCCAGAACAATTCCATCAGAATCTCTGGAGGTAGGGTTCATATGCTATTATTATTTAAAGCTCCCCAACTGATTGAATACACAACAAATTTGAAAACTACTGTTCTCGTGCCTATGTGATGCTAGTGGTAGTAGTTTTTCGTGTGTGGAAAAGCAGTTGTTAAGGAACCACGTCTTAGTTCATTGGACTTAAAAGCCAGAAACGCCATTGTTCTCATTTTTCTGAGCAAACTGAAGCTCAAAGAGATTAATTCATTTTGTGATCTTAAGGCATTGAATGAATTCCCAAACTCCTACTTCCCTCTAATTTACTGTCATAGACAAAATCTCTGTCCCTCTTCTCTCTCACTCGACTTCTCTTCACCTCACCCCTAGCCCTCTGCTACCTCTGTCTTGATACTTCTTGCCTCTCATTCCCAAGGCTCTTCGCAAAGGCCCCTGGTTCAGGTTTTAGAACACGGTATTTCTGGTAGGTAATAGGCAGAGCGCACTGTCAGAGGAACCCATTTAAGGGGCTTCAGCAGCTGGCGATCACACTGTCAGAGGCAAACTGACAAAACTTTGTGAAAGGAAGGTTAACCTCTGGAAGAAAATGGCAGAGGGCATCCTGCATTTCCAAGTGCTGGATGTGGAGATGCCCTGACTTCCAGCACAGCTGCCTCCCCACGCTGCTCCCGGCATCCTCACGGCTGCTTGTGGAGTGGTTTTAAAGTCAGGCTGTGTTGGCAAGTCCTGCCCGAGCTGATGAGCATGAAGAATTTGTGGGAATTCTGTGACTTCAAAAGGTAAAAGGTCAGCTTCTTTGCATTGATAGTGTTCTTGCTGCCTAAGGGTTTATCTCTGGGCATCTTGACTGGTTTCCAAGGTCTGGCTTCACCTCCATTGTTATCTGGAATCACAGGAAGAGTCCTTTTGTCAGGCCAGACTGTGTTGGACATTGGACCCCATTCCTCAGGGCACTGTAATCATGCCCTTCCCCCATGAGTCAAGTTCCACACTCTTCCTAAATAGCTGGAAAAAGATTTTAAAAAATACACAGACCTGCCCATGCTCCTCTCCTGCACATACATCTGTAGTGAATTTCATTTTCTCTCCGGGCTTCACAAAATTACCCATGAATGTGATCCACCGTCGGAATGCACCCTGGAGTTGAGGCCGTGCCTGAAATCACCTGCAAACACTTGTCTTTCACTCATCCTCATACCCATGAAGGATATGCACACATAACCCCTGAACTGGCACAGGACTCCACCAGCCCACGGTCACATTGAAAATAGGTTCGAGTTACACACGTGCTTGTTTACACACTCCCATCTGGAGGTTTGTATATCCAGGGCCTGTTCAGTTCCAGCAGAGGCAACGTGTGTTCACAGCCACATCAAAAACACACCTTTATGGGGGCGGGTGTGGCTCAGGTGGTTGGGCGTCCGTCTGCCATGTGGGGGGGGGGCCTGGGTTCGGTCCCCGGGACCTCCCGGTAGAATAAATAGTATATGTGGGGGGCGCGTGGGCTGCCGGGCTCTGTGTGCCCCTGGGCTGTCAGGCCGCGAGCCATGCAGCGGGATGGTGGCGTGGCCGGGGGAGACGGGACGGGATGCTCCGAAAGCTCCAGAAGCCGGGGGCTGAGGTGGCGCAGGTGGCGGGATACCTCTCTCCTGCATGGGGGTCTCCGGGATCGGGTCCTGGTGGGGGCTGGGGGAGGAGGGTGGGGAGATGGCGGGGGGCGGACGCGGAGAGTTGCCCAGCGGGTGGACACGGGGCAGCAAATGGGGAAGGGGGTGTTTGGGATGGATGAAGTGAATAGATAAAATCTTTGAAGAGAAAACAAAACAAAACAAAACAAAACAAAACAAAAAAAACACACCTTTATGTTCCTAAGAAACAGTAGGCAACAGAGATGAGAAGCAGGGGAGCTGGGAAAAAAAAAAAAAAATAGTCCTGCTCCTTCCTCTTCTGGCCTGAAGCAAACTGAACAGGATCTTTTGGGCTAACTTGGTGATCTGGCTCCAGAGTATATTCTTCCGACAGACTTTGACCCTATTCCCAGGCTGGAAGAGGCAAACTCTTCCCCAGCCATGTCTGCTGGGTTCCTCCAGCTGTCTCCAGTGCAGTTCTCCCTAAATGCAAACTATTAGCATTTCCTGTTAAAACATTTCTGATAAATAAATGAATACATCATCTTCCCAACCCAAAGCAGGTCTGAAAGCAGCCTAGGAGAGCTATGGACCGACATGGACCACCCAGCACCCAGCCCACTGGCCCAAGGCCAATGCTGCTTTTGTTTGAATTCCTGTATGAGTAACTGCTCAAGCTGACGCCAACCAAACTCAGTGAAATATTATTTTTAATATTAAATAAATAGATGGCGGGGTGTGTTGATTTTTTTTTTTTTTTTTTCAGTAAATTGCAGCATCATGACCTAGAAACCAACTCTTGTATCCAGATTTCCTCAGATAGCAGAAAGATGGTTGACATTCTCTTTGACCCTCCTCATGGAGCACTTATTCCTCAGGAGACAGAAAAGTCCCAGTTGGTGTTGACAAGACCCTATTTGGAGTAAGCTGGGACTTCAAATGTTAACAAAGCTTGTATAGAATCACCAACCATTTATGTTAATTTTTCTAACTTATTGTTTCCTCTATATACACAAAACACATGCTCTTTACATAAAAGTCAGAAAGCATAGATAAACAAGAAGCTGGAATCTCATTAGATAACTACTATTAGATTTTAGCAAATAGTCATTCCAATTTTTATATATTTATATGCATACATCACACTCAGTATATATCGATTTTATAAAAATGGGCTCACACTGTATATATGCACATTTTTTAACACAAAATTAATTTTGCCCATCTATTTTCAGTCTATAAAGACTCTCCTAAAACTTTACTTTTAAGGGCTACATATTGCCCTATCAGATGAATCTGCCACAGTGTTTCCAACCAGTTTCCCACTATCGGATATTAAGGTTGTTTCCAAGTGTTTGCTATTATAAAAAAACACTCAAGTAAAAAAAATTCTTGTAGCTAAATCTTTGCTTACATAATTATTTTCTTAGGATGAAGTCTCAAAAGTAGAATTTTAAGGCTTTTGCTACATATTGCCAAATTGCCCTCTGGAATGATTATGCCAATTTACATTACCACCAGCAGGGGATCAAAACGTTCCCCTGCTTGTACCTCTGCCACAGTACATCTTATTCTTCAGAAATAATCTTTGACAATTTGTTAAGAAAAAAAAAAATCAGCCACTAATCTTTGGTTGCTTGAGTGTGAGAGGTGAGTAATATGGAACTTTTGCAAATCTGAGCAATCAGTGGCTGCAATGTTGGGCAGTGAAGGGGACAGATGGAAAAAGACACATGGCCGTGATGGCCTCCAGAATTACTCAGGCAAGTGAGAAGGCACATTGATGGCAGGCAAGAGGTTCAGCCTCATTTGGAGTTCCCTAAAATGTGTTCTGAGTGAGATGCACTTTTTTGGAGGGAAAAGATGCTGAGGTCATGGAAGTTTGGGGAACACTGTGGTAAGCCAGTTAAGCCAGTTTCTTCACTGCAGGATTTCTCAGAAACTGCAGATGCTGATGTGCATGGTGAACCCTCCAAGAGGGGCATATGGTAGACAATGTTTCCTGGGCTCATTTACCTGTAGATCCCTCCTCTCCATCTTTTTAATTTTCCACCTGAAGTGTGGTGGGACACTTGACAAAACTTTGGAAAACACTGTCTAATGCCATAAGGGGGAAATTGTTTTCACAGAAAGGGCAGATAATGAAAGAGAAGACAGAAAAGAAGGGATGGGGAGAGAGAAAAGAGAAGAAATCTGGAGAATGGAAGGAAAATTAGAAAAAAGGGACAGGAGAGAACTCAAAGGGAAAAGGAAAGAAGAAATAAATGTAAAGGGGGGAGGAAAAATTGAAGAGAACGAAAAAAAGAAAGCAGGGCAGGAAAAGTATCAACAGAGAAGCCCCTTACTACTAGAACCATCTCCCCACGCTTTTTAGGGGAGACTCAGTTGCCTGTGATCTCCTCTATGCTCATCTCCCACCTGTAGGCCACCCCCTCTCTCCCAGCACATCGTTCTGCAAGGTGTTTTACTCTGGAATTTTACTGTCACAGCTCCTTCCTCAGTAGCTGTTACTTAAAATGCAAGAATTCATTTGCAAGGGAAGCTCAGAACATACAAATAAATGATAGGCCCTAAAGAAACCCAGAAAAGAAAAAATGTACAGTAAGACACTTCCAAAAGTATTTCTTCACTGCATCTTTTATTGTTGTTGTTTGGTTTTATGTTGAAGCACAATAAGACATGGGTAAACTAAACAAATACTCTAGACTCAGCCAAGAAGCCCAGTTGCCAAAAGAGCAGATGAAGGTAAATTGACAGCTTTTAAATGCCAACTGGACCTTTCACCCAAGAGGGCCTGCTTTCAAGCAAACTGAAGGCACCAAAGGGTAAAATAAATTCCTAAAAGCTTAAATGAAGTGCATTTACACAGTGCAAAAACCCTTCAGAATTCCACGAGAAATACCTGTATTTCAAAATTAAGATATTTAATGGAAGGTATTTGTCATTAAAAAAAAAAAAAAAAAACTCAAGTAATGCATGCTGAAATAGAAATGGGTGTTTTGAAATAAACTCATGGAGACTTCATCCAAATTTGAAACTCTTAGAGCTTTTAGAACTCTAGGATTTGAAGCAGGTACATGAAAACTGACTTGAGATTTCACTAGAACAGTCATTCCGACCTCTTAATCACTGTCTCTTTTTTAAAATGTCATTCCCTGCTATCAGTCACCGATCTTGGTTCCTCATTTTGTATTCATGTTCACAATTGCTCACGGGTTCTGTTGGCAGACTGGACTGTCAGTTTGACCAATAACATTCCAGAAATTTCTGTGATTTCAACAAGTGTCAATCACAGTGAACAGCATGATATACCCAGGGTTGTGGGTTAGTGAATGGAGCTGACATTTAGTAAGCCTAGTGAACCCTATCAGAGATACAGAGTTAAGCCTTTGTATTATTAAAAATAAGACATAACAGTAGTGGTAGTTACACAGCATAATGAATATATTAAGACCCAAATAAAGAAAACAAAAACAAAAACAAAAAAACAAAACAAAACAAAACAAACAACAACAAAAAAGTAAAAGACCCAATTAATTATACACTTTAATAGTGAAGTTTATGTTATGTCAATTATTTGTCTCAACAACAAAAAATAAAATAATATAAGACGTAAGCCATTATTACTGGCATTTTAAATGTCCAGGAGTCCCAGGCTCCAGAATGGAAATCCCCTCATTTGAGATTTTTTTCTGAAAACCTTTCAGCTTTCAATATTTGCTTCATTTGAGTCAACTCGTCTTAAGCCTCCAAACCAAGAGAGCCAGTGATGGCACATGTACTGCCGTTGTCACTTCCTGTGCCTGTGGCAGACATTTCTATGGATTTCCATAATCTTTCCCATTGAGTCTTTTTTTTTCACCTCTTGGTACAGTGTTGTTAGGGGCAACCGCTACCAGCAAATCAAAGCTGGTTCTGCAAATGAAGCCAGCATGCCTTTCCTACGCTAACCTATATCTTAGATGATTTGTTCAGAAAACAAGTGAGAGGGATACAAGCTCAGAATTCCCCTGAGTAGGGAAGGTTGAGCTCCCATAATAAAGATGGAAGGTATAGAAATGAGAGGAACTATGAGATGTAGAGCCCTTCCTTATTCTTTGCTTCCTTTACTCCTCTTCCTAGCACAGGTGCAAGGATTGGACAAAACAGTATCAGAGTGAACAGGAGAGGCTGGTCAAAGGATGGATTAGTCTGGGCTGGGGAGACTTCCAAAGTGGGCTTTGGGTAATACTGACTCTACACTACAAGGCCATAGGCTTGAGGTTTCCTATTTTCCCAATACTTTGTTTTTACATTAACTCCTTTGACCTTGACAACCCTGTTATAAAGTCAAACAAGTGTCATCCCCTTCTTACTCATGAGGAAAGAGCATGTTAAAGAAAGTGAGTGCTTTTTCAAGGTCGTATGACTAGGAAGGGATGGAATCAGAAAGAGAACTCAGATTTTAAAATTCCAAGTCTAGAGCTCTTTCTCACACTCAGGGCAGTCAGGGTAGGGAAAAGAGATTATTTCAAAGATTTGAGATAAAAATGGCCCTTCTCAAAGATTTTTGGAGAAACATTTTTATATAAAAAACATATAAGGGAGGCGGATGTGGCTCAAATGGTTGGGTGTCCATCTGCCATATGGAGGGACCTGGGTTCGATCCCAGGGACCTCCCTGGTAAAATAAAAAATATATATATAGAAGGCGCATAGGCTGCCAGGCTCTGTGTGCCAGTGAGCTGCGGGGCCCCAGGAGCCATGCAGCAGGATGATGACGTAACAGGAGAGAGACGCAGGTTAGAGACAAGACGAGATGCTCCGAAAGCTCTGGAAGCCAGGAGCCGAGGTGGCGCAGGCGGCAGAATACCTCTCTCCTACATCGGAAGTCTCCAGGATCGAAGACTGGAGGAGGAGGATGAGAAGGGATGGTAGGAAACAGACACAGAGAATTGCCCAGCGAATGGACACAGAAAACAGCAAAATGGGGAAGTAAATAAATAAACCTTTAAAAACAAAACAAAACATATAAAGGCACATTGCAAAGGAGAATGCAGAATTTGCATGATTTTATGGTAAAGTACAAGATTTCAAAGCTATTGACACTTATGTGGATCCTTTCTGATCTCATCCCCAGAACTTCTGATGGGTTTGTTTTCACTCTTCATTGTTCTGGTGGAAATGGATGAGAAGTACTGCTTATCACACGCTGTCTCTCATCTTTTCTTTCCTTCTTTTCTTCTTTCTCATTTATTTAGGTGATGCTGCCACCCTGAGAGATCCCCAAAGGCAGCTGGTGAGATCGTTTCAGCGGCACGTGGCAGCTATCAGGACTGCAGTTTTGGGAGGAGTGGTTTTCCTGGGGGGTGATGCAGACAGGGTGGAGAAGAGATTGAGTCAGCTTTAGGCTGAGTCATGCTCACTGGAAGGGTGGACCTGCAGTTGAACTGCTCTGCTGGGAATACGCATCCTGAGATGCCTATGTCAACTAGGATGATTTCAGTTGTAAGAAGCAGAAGACCCAACTCAAAGGGGCTCAAACAATAAAGAACATGTGTTGGTAACTGGAGCCAAAGTAGAGTAAGCCTCAGGAACAGCTGACCCAGAGCCTGGACCATGTCATCAAGGAGTCTGATATCCACAGTGTTACCTCAGACAAAGACTCTTCTCCCAGTGTAAGATGTCTGAGGCTGTGCTTCCTAGTTCACCTCCCGTGAATATGTCTCAGTCAGAATTATGTATGGACTCAATCCCAAACCAATCACTATGGCCAGGGTGAGAGGCTTTAGTAATTCACTTAAACCAATCAAAGTCCATTTTGAGAGCTGAAGGAAGGGTCGACCAATCCAAATCCCATGACTGCCTCGTAATTGAAGAAAGGATCACGAAGTGACTATATTACCATCTACAATCTTCTCTTTAAGATGGTCCACCTTTAAAGTACTGGTTGAGGCTGGCACAAGCTAGGTTCTCAATAAATATGAATTGTCTAACTGGCCACCTGCTGTGCTTGATGAGCTATAAGGAACACCCTGGGATAACATAATGAGAAATGCTTAGGGACTCCTAAGGTAAACACCCCTTTGACCTCTTATGCTATGACAACACAAAGGATCCAAGAAAGAGACAGAAGTCTCTGGTCTCAAAAGTTTGTGCTTGAAGTTCACTAGGACTACATTTTATCTGCAGCCACTCCCTTCTCTAGGCCGGAGGAACCTTGAATATGGAAATTGGCATTGGGTCATGCCCATCTGTTAGGATCTGAATTTTCACTTTATTTAAAACATTTATTATGATTTATATCCATAGACTTATAAATCACTTTGCAAATGGCTTTTTGGAATATATCTAGTTTAAAAGTTGGGAGTCGTGTGGGATTTCCTTTTTTATCTTACTTTTATCACCATTTCTTTAAAAATGTTCTTTCCTATTCTTATTATAAACATCTTACTTAGTCAACAGACAAGATGATTTTTTTTACATCCCAGACATCTGGACTTTTTTTTTTCCAAAGATTAAATATAGACCTTAAATGGAGTAGTCAAGAATCTTTTCTAGATTTGCCATGTGTTTTAATCTTCTAAAATCTTCCTTTCCATTTTTACCCTTCGTGATAATGGATTCTTTTGTGGCTTCTTTTCCTTTCCCCAATTGGACTGACTTTAGTGGTCATTATCACACATTTTCTTGGGAGGGTCAGAAAGCTCAGCCAAGTTTTGGACAGGATGCAGTAAAGCCAAATCCTGCCACTTGTTGGGGTTGCAGCCTGAGTCTTGCATCTTTCCCCAGGCCCTCGACAGTCACCTACTCTGCACCAGGCCCTTTTTTGGACATGATTTCATTGGTTGTTACAGCTTCCCTGTGAGTCTGTCTATCATCACCATTATACATGAGGACACTCAGAGAGGGTAAGGAACATGTTCAAATCGCACAGATGGTAAGTTCTAGAGTCAGGATTTGAGGCCAGGTCTCCTTGACACTGAGTCTTTATAACATGTCTTTCTAAGTCGGCCTCCACATAGTCCTTTCCTTCTACTCCAAGGCACTGATATAGACCCACGCCTGAACTCCTGGGGTACTAACTGCCTTTTGTGGAGAACTGAAAGAGGCTTCTGGGAAGAAATGGTGAGGGAACCCCCACAGTAAGAGATGAGCTTTCACAGCTTCTCTGACTCACCTTCCATGTTCTCCTCCCATTTGCCCAGTTTCTCTGGATTACCTCAATTCTCCAGTTGCCTTTACCACATCCAACTTAAAAAGACAGTTCAGTAATTTCCTGGAAACAGCCTGGGTGGGGACAAATCCCCTTCTCCTGCTTTGTTCCCCGGAAACAAGGATGGCACTTTTAAAAAGGAACACTTGCTATGAAAGTAAGACGAAACCAATCTAAACTGCAGCCAGAGAAGACAAAAGCGTCGGAAGAGCTGTACTGACATGGAAAGAATCCTCTTCACAATTTACCTGCTGTCCTTGCAGAGTGGTTTAGGGCTGATCTGGCTGCACTCCCAAATCCCCTCATGGGGAAGCAGAATCCTGAGTCCTTCATCCTTCCAGGGCCAACAATAGCTCTGAGGGTCTACATGGGCCATTGCCCTGAGAAAGCAGCCTTCAGTAACAGGACAAATTTCACACCTGGAATCTTCTCTCCTGCCACAGGTAGAGGGAAACTAACATACTAAACACTTAATGGGAAAGGAACTTGACTGGATTTTAATCCTCATGGACACAACCACAAACCAGACATTGTAAGGGAGTGTGTTCAAATTCCAGCTCTGCCCCCCACTAGCTGAGACTTCAGGCTGGGCAAATTGTCCAGCCCCTCTAAGCCCCTCTTCCCTCTTACGTAGGATAATGGGCAGGCTTGAACAGGTACGAGCCCACAGCACGAAGCAACACTCCACAATGCTCACTGTTATTAACAAACCTGTGACCTAGGTGTCTGTGACAGCTTGAAGTTTTTGTGGATTCCAGAAAAGATATTGTTCTTGGAACTATTCCATTCTTGTGAGTGTGGGACCCTTTGATTGGATTGCTTCAGTGAGGCGTGACCAGGGTGGGTCTTGGTCCTCTTGCTGGAGTCCTTTATAAACAGTAGACAGAAAGCAGAGGCACAGAAAATAGTGGTGGAGACACAGAAACCGTGAGAGGCTGAGAGAGAGGTCCCAGAGGCTGGAATCTGTGGAGCACAGGGACATGGAAAGAGGCCCCGACAGGCTGAAAGAGACGAGGCCTGGAGGAGAGGGGAGACATGAGTTATATGCCTGATCACCCAGAGCTGAGTTCAGGGAGAAAGTGAGCCTGGAGTAGAACCCTGGAGTAGAGACCCAGACTGGAGAGCTACTGTTGTGTCTTGCTACATGGAAAGAGTCCAAGATCGCTTGCAACCAACCTTTGGTGAGACAGCATCTCTGGTGCCTTGATTTGGACATTTTCACAGCCTCAGAACTATAAGCTTTTAACCCAACAAACTCCCTATAAAAGCCAACCCATTTCTGGTATATTGCACCTAGCAACTTTTAGCAAACTAAAATAGTGTCCATACCCCAATTTTACAGAGGAGGCAGCCTTTGAACCCAGGTCTGCTGAGGTCAAGGCCCATGATCTTTCCATTTCCACATTGCTGTGGTCCTCCTCTTAGCACTTGTTCTCATTCCTGTCTTGCACCCTTATCACACTGGGCATTTATGGAGGCCATAGCAGCCCTAAGCACACAACTGTGTGAACTGAATCATGAAATCCCAGTTTAGTAAAAGGAGAGGAAAGGGGCTGAATTTGAGAGACAGCAAAAGCACTTATACCCGAGGCTAATAGATTCATCCATCCAGATAGTCAATTAATATTTACTGAGTATTCACAGGGTACCTGGTCCCACACATACAAATTCCACAATGTTGGGTACCTGGAGGGAATGGGGAAAACAGGATTGGGAGGCTGGATGAATAGGGGAATTGATCTGAAAAAATAAAAAGTCTGAATTGTAATTTTTAATAAGATTTTGTTATTTTCAAATAATTGTAATCTCCAATTACATGTGAAAACATTTCTGTCCTTGTCTATCCCAAAATCCTGATTACATGAATACTTTGTATAATCTCTGATTAAAAAATATATTTAAAAAAATTTAAAAAAAATTTATATATATTTAAGCTAACCATCAGTTGAATCCAAATCTAGTGATTTTTTTTTTCATTCAAGCAGGTGTAGGCTTACAGAAAAATCATGCAAGAATTAGAGAATTCCCATATACCTCCCTTTCACACAGTTTTCCCTATTATCAACATTTTTCATTTGCGGGATGACTTTGTTATAAGTGATGAAATAAAATTCTTATAATTATACTGTTCACTATAGCCCATAGTTTACTTTAGGGTTAAAAACTAGTGATTTTAAATTCCAAATTAGTGTAGAATACAAGTGAAGATTTTATTGGACTGTTCCTATGGGGCAGAAAGTATAAGTGGAAAGGAAGACACCATGCCTAGGATTGGGGGACAGATTCCAGAGAACAGGACTTCTTGCCTGGAGGAGGTTTATGCTCCTTTATTCAGTCTTTGTTTGGTTTAAGAAGAGGACAAGCCACACAGGTAGGAATCCCAAGGGTTAGGGACATGTGCAGTCAGTTGGGGGTAATACCCCATTGCTGGGAAGGTATGATGCAGTTAGAACTGTGGATAGATTGGTGGAAATGTGGAAGAGAAGGAGGATCCCAGGTCACCTGCAGGTTCAGACAGGTAAGACAACAGACAAGTTAAAGCAGGCTGGGTCACAGGTGACATGGTGAGAAAGAGGCCATAGTAGAGGCTCCCAAGCATGAACCCTCAAGATTAGCATTGAAATAGGAGTGAGACAAATCTGGGGACCTCTTCTCAATGGTCATTCCTCTCCCATTGAGCCTTGTTCAATTGAAAGGACTTTAAAGTTAACACAATACTGGATTATTTGCATTTTATGAATTTACAGATGTGGAGATAAAGATGTGGTTGCAGTGCATGGATCCACCATCATCATTATACTGGCAATGATAATAACAGCTAACACTTTTGTAGCTCTTCAGGCATTATTCTAACATCCTGAGCACTTCAACCATCTTAACATGGGCAAGCTCACCATTCATATCTGGGATAAAGCAAGATATTTTAGGAATCTGAGATTCTTTTTTGTAAGAATCTGCCTCACTTTGCTCTACATGGGGCTAATCCTCTGCCACAAGGTTCCCAAATTACCTTTCTGTTTTTCTCTCCTTCCGTTTCCCAGTCTTTTTCACATCCTTCCTAATGTAGCCATGTGAAGTTCTGTTCAAGTGAAGAGTAGGATTTCTGTATCGGGAACAAGACAGCCATTTGAACTTCTCTACCACTGACATTCTTACGGCTGACACAGTGGACCTATTCAAGATCCGCTGTGTCTTTCTCCCATGTGACTTATAGGCAGAGGGAGAGCAGGAGACAGGGAAAGAGGAACCCTGGGTAGAACAGAAACATGGGTAGTGTTTTTGTTTGTTTGTTTTTTAGGAGGTATTGGGGATCAAACCCAGAACCTTGTACATGGGAAGCAGGCACTCAACCACTTGAGCTACATCTACTCCCAAAACAACGTATTTTTTTAAAAGGCAGTACTGGAGATTGAACCTCAGGACCTCATACGTGGGAAGCAGACACAACCACTGAGCTATACCCACTCCCTGGTAGCGTCTTCCCAGGCAGGGTGGAAGGGGGTTGGCTCCCTGTCTGTTTCCTTCCATGGAAATCCACTGGAATTCTGCTTCTGCGATAGTTCAGGAGCACCATATGGACAACTCTGGTTCTGAATATTTCTTCCCAAGAACGCCTATCTGTGCCCTATCCACATTTGGAACCAAGTCTAGCAACATCCATAATGTAGAGAAGAAATATTTGTCTTCTGAGAACACAGGAATATTCTACGTCAGTAGCCGCTTTTCAGTCTGGGTTTGGTGATTTGGTTGGTATGTGGGCTACAACAGAATATTTAAAAAATCATGTACGCCTTTAAGCAGTGACAGCTTTATAAACAGCATGGGCAGAGACAAACAAGCCAAATTCACTTTACAGCAAACACTAGAGCAATACCCAAATTATTTTATGGTATAAAAAATATTGTTTGGAATTTGTTTATTGGATTTGAGCTTCTTTTTGGAATATAGAAAATATTATAGCTGTATTTGTTGGGGGAAAAATTCTGGAGAGAGATTGATTGGTTTTTGGTTAGGTTTTATGGCAAAAGTGTGTTTTCTTGAATTGTTTGACATTTTCTCCACTTTCATAACTAGAAAGGTAGGATTTGTCACCTTTGGCATCATGCATACCTGGGGCTCAATCTTTATTCTACTACTTACCAGTTGTGGGATTTTGTGTATGTGACTTAATTCTCTTAGTCTCTGCTTCCTTGCGTGAGATAACACTTATCCCACATGTATGGTAGGTTTCAAATAAACTATTGCATGTGGCATAAGTGTGCACAGTTACAGGTTTATAGACAGTAAATGTTAGTGTCCTTCTGTCCCTGTGCATGCATGTATGTGTGTGTGCATTGGGAGTGAAGATGAGGGATTGAGTTGAATTGGAGAATCATTCTGGAAATTGATGATATGTAAACAATCGAGCTAACTAAAAACTAAACATAAAATAAAAAAAGAATGGAGTGAGAAATAGAAAAAGAAGTTTAGAAAAGATGCTACCAACAACAAATTTTTGTTAAGCACCTCCTATACATGGGCTTAGAGTCCTTTGCTAAGTAACCAATATGTGGGACTCAAGGATCGTTCTTGTCTTCAAAGAGCATATAATCCATCTGAGGAGACAAGACTTACTCATTTGTAAAAGAGATCATTAAAACGCCAGGAAATTATACAATTGTTACTATTGGAATTGAGAGGGGACAGCAATCTCTGTATTGTATTTTTGGAGACTAGATAGAAACTCAAAGGTGCTGTGGGTGGGAGGAAAGCGCAGTCAGTTCAGTCTGATGACAAAGACTTAGGAATGTCTTCACAAGGGGAGACCATTGATGTTGTGAAAACAGCAGTGGTGAAAAATGATCTTAATATTCTCAGGAACAACAGAAAATCCCAAAACAAACTTAATGGGGCCTGGAAGACTCACTGGGCTTATGCCAAAGTGGTGGGGTGAGCAGAAGGGGGAGGTGGGGGGTGTGTGGACAAGCTGAAGATAGCCAGTGCATATTCCCAGTTTCCTTATTCGGAGACACCGATACCCTTTGTGGAGTTACTTATCCAGAACCTCCTTAAGCTCCATTTCTTTCTTTTCCCAGCAGATCCCTGGAGAGATGCTCTTTCAACCCTCCATCTCTGCTGAATGCCTTTTGCATACCAGCAATGGAGTGCATTTGAAGGTTGGATTTACTCAGAGTAGACTATTTCTAAAGCCTATTAGGATTGGGGGAAAGAATTCTAGCCAAATCCTCCAGGTTAGCAGAGAAACGGCAGCTCCTCCCAAAGCTCTTCCCTTGACAAAGCACAGTAACCCTTCTAGTTGCCACAGGGGTGAGGGGTGACTACAAAGGGTTAATACTCCTTCCCCCACCTCTACCCCCCAACTTGCTGCCAGAGATCAGCTAATCTGATAATTATGGCAACAAACACAGTTTAGACAAACAAGACCTGACCCTAAGGGTTTGGAATGAAAACATTTACTCTCTCCCTCCCCAGAGAGACAGTGCCTGGAGCATACACGCAGAGAAACACTGGGAAAATACCCTTGTGCTGGAGCGACAGGGTGAAAACATCTGTGTTCCTGAGCTGCTTAGGAAGATAAAGTTAATGGGGAGAAGGGGTGGGGCGGGGAAGGCAGGAGGAGTGGGGAATGGTGCAGTCAGGGCGGGCCCGGGGGGTGTGCATGTTTGCAGCAGATGGAAAATGTACTCCTAACTGGAGATGTAAGTGAATTGCAATTGATTTTACAACAGAAACATGGGGAGAGTACAAAGGATAATCAAAGATGCTGAAGTGGAGTGAAAATCTCGGGGAGCGGCTAAAGGGGGAGAAACATCTTAAAAATGCCAAAGTGGGATTTATTCCTGAGCACTTGAGGGGAAGGATATTCAAAGCAGCCTATGATTCTAAGTGAATTCAGTGTTTGCTGCCAGGGAGGAGAGGGTCACAGTCCAGTCAGCTAGTCGTCTTCTTCCCACTTCCAGTTTTACTTCTAAGCTGAATAACTTGCCCTTTTCGCTGCACTGCCTGCCTCAAAACTCATCAAGGACCCCCCACCCCCGTTTATTTCTAAAATGCTCCTTCCTAGAAGAAACCTTTCTATTTTGTCTAAATCAGAGATTCTGACTTTGGCCTGTCTGAACTTGGAATTCCAACAGTTACTCCTGTCCCTACTCCACCCTCAAGTTCTGCCCACCTGTCCATGTCTTAGTGCCAAACATCATTTCTTTTTCACGCTTGGCAGGTGTTGCATCAGCTGGGAAACACTCCTTGTCCCACAGAGCCCTCCAAATTATCTCTGGGCATCCAAATCCCTGGGGATTTGCAGATCATATGTAAGGATGACATCAAGCTAAGAGGAATAACTACTGTGATTGATGATAGGATGAAGGTTTAAAATGAATTCCATAAGCTGAAAGATGGTCTAAAATCAATACAATAGGATGCTCCAGGAATAAAGGTGAAGCACTGCATTTAGGGCCAATAATCAATTGCACAAGTATAGTGCTCCTACAAAACAAGTTTCTGTAAAAATACCATTTGTTTGTTGACTACAGTTTCAGTATGAGACAATAATGAACCTATCTGCTTTAATAGTGAAGGCATTCATAGGAGGCATTAATAAAACTATTGTGATCACATCAGGCAGTATAACTCTTTTACTACGTCCTTCACAAGGGAAGGGGAAGACTGAACAGACCTATAATTAAATACATATATTTATTAATGTGTAAATATATACATTGGCTGATCGATCACACAGAGACCAGTAGACTATGCAGAACAATTTGTTTGTCTGTGTTTTAAAATAATTACAGATTCCAGTCCATCACTGAAATCTATACAGGGACTACCTTGGCAATTGCATGTGGCTCCTCTATCCCGTTCAGCTGCCTCTTCCTGCCCCTGTGTTTCGAATCTCTCACAGGCCCACTTTCCTGCTCCTCTGCTGGTTTGTTGGAGAGTCTCCCACCCCCCAAGGAGAGAAAATCCTTCCCAAATAAGCAAGACTTCTTGCTGTTCCTCATACATCACATGGCCATTCATTCCCTCGTTCATTCATTCATATATCCATTGAGTGTCCACTGTCTGCCAGGCACTCTTCT
Source organism: Tolypeutes matacus (assembly GCA_026826555.1). Taxonomy (NCBI): domain Eukaryota; kingdom Metazoa; phylum Chordata; class Mammalia; order Cingulata; family Chlamyphoridae; genus Tolypeutes; species Tolypeutes matacus. The sequence goes on along the minus strand of JAKSZT010000380.1, from coordinate 4,616,972 downwards.
GGGCACTGAGGATTCAGCAGTGAACAAGACCAGGTCCTTGCCCTCATCAAGCTCACATTCTCATAGGAGCAGGCAAACCCTCAACAAAAAACTAAAGGAATGTCAGATAATCAGAAGGTATGAAAAATCACCAGGTAATTGAAAAGCCTTCCACCTTCTGCCTAGACATCTCAGAATGTTACCAACATGCTGCCTAGCCCAACTCAAGTTCCACTTTCCTCTTGGAGGCAGAGAACTCTGAGCTCTCTCTTCCTGAGCTCCTGCTGTCCAGGAGCCTGTATCACCTGGCACTCAACTGCTCTCCAATTGTTTCCCTAATGTTAATTTTGCCTCTCCAACAGACTGTAGGAGACTTTAAACTCTTTGAGGTCATAGGATATGCTTTAATTTATTTTTTTATTTTTTTTTTACCGGGAGGTCCCGGGTATCGAACCCAGGTCCCTCCATATGGGAGACGGACGCCCAACCATTTGAGCCACATCCGTCCCCCATGATATGCCTTCAATTTAAATATATTCAGTCGATCTTTATCTAAGATGCTCTTTAAAGGAAAACGAAAGCACAGTTTAAAGATGACTTGAGGTTTTTAAGCTGATTCCTAGATAATAAGAGAACTTCTCCCAGGGCCTCCAAAATCTTCTAGCCCAAGAATGGGAAGTGAGGGCAATAGTTTGTTTATTTGCTGAATGTACATTCTCCAAAAAGGCTTAGACTGTGTCAGGAAATCTTTAAAACAACAAACATACCTTAAGTTGAGTAGTAGTAAAGTTAGAGGGACCAGCAGGGGGAGAACATACAACAAGCTCAAAAAGGGAGGAAAAGTGGGAAAAACAATGGCCAATTCAGAAAAATTCTCAGTCCAAAATTTAGTCCAAGCAATATTCTTTTGGGCCTCTTATATCCTGTAGAATAAAAGTGGGCCAAGAAAAACCAAAACAAATCCAAATAGCCACCAATAGAAGGCTGGTGAAATAAATAATGGCACTTTCATATGATACACTGGTGTGTGGTATTCAAATAAAGAGTAAGGTGATTAGGTCTATGAGCAGTGACATAAAGTGATGGCTACTGGGAAGCGGCTGTGGCTCAGTCGGTGGGGCTCCCGTTTGCCATGTGGGAGGCCCCGGGTTCGGTCCCTGGGGCCTCCTGGTGGGGGCGGGCCCGCCCGCGTGGCGTGGTTGGCTGACCCGGCGAGCACGGGCAGCAACGGGGGGGGGGGGGGATGGATGAATAAATGGATAAAATCTTTAAAAAAAAAAAAAAAAAGTGATGGCTACTACATAGTTTAAGCAAAAGCAGCAAAGCACCAAACAATATGGATAATAGAATCCCTTTCATTTAAAAACTATATTTAGCAGAGCAGGTGTAGCTCCGTGGTTGAGTGCCTGCTTTGCATGTATGAGGTCCCAAGGTCCAGGGTTCAATCCCTGGTACCTCTTCAAACAACCAAAAAACTATTTTTATATGTGTGTAGAAAAAGCCTTTCAGGGCATATATCATATTTTAACAATGAATATCTCTGGGAATGGGGTTATGGGCAGTAGAATGGGGGAGACAGATGGGCATGGGAACTTAATAACTTATTACTTTATACACTTCTGAAATGTTATAGCTATTGCACTTAGGTTAATTTTTTACAATGAGCATTTATTACTTTAATAAAACAATGAATAGTTAATAAAGTGCTGAAGCTTTCATTAATCTGTCTTTTGGAGAAGACACACATGTTGTAGGGAACAAGATTTCTACTACTATTTGGTTTGCTCCTTGGAGAATTTTAGATATTCAGGTTCCTGGGTTTGCACAGGTGCCCCTGTGCCATATGGGAGGAGTTCTGAAGAGAAGTCCTAATCCAATGTATTATCCTTGGCTATCCCCTAGGGGGCAGTTTTAGGTAGAATGCCCAAATCAAAGATATGGCAGGGCATAGGAGGAGAGAGATGCGAGGAGGCAGCTAGAAGCAGGGTTCACTAATTTGCTTCCTTAATGCAACTCAAAGATGCACTGAACAAATTCCTTGACAAAAATTTTTGTTGTATAAACGGACTCCTGGAAAAATACACTTAAATACAATTTTTGTATCAATTATATGTTTCGGCAGTAAGGGGGAAAAATAAAGAAGTATGTGGTCAAGAACATGACTTTGGAATGACAGGGACGTTTGAAGTTCCCTAGCTTTGTGAACTTGGGCAAATTTACCTCTCATTGTTTTCCTCCTACGTCTTCTGAGTCTCGGTTGGGGGGTGCCTCCTTCTCTTTCCATCCCTGAAATGCTGGTGTTTCCCAGGCTTCTGTCCAAGGCCCTCTTCTTTCTTCCTGGGGTACTGTGTTGCTCCCATGCCTTCAGTTACCTTCACGACATTCAGTTGTCTGCCAAGTGTATGCATCAGGTCAAACCTCTCTGCTCAGCTACATGCTCTGCCTGATACTTTTTTTAAAAGGTAAAATGTGAAGAAAGAAATAGGAAAATTTCATTCAGGAAATTCACTTTGTTCTGAATTTATTAGGACAAAGAATAATGAAAGCATGAAGTAATACTGATTGTGCTTTGATTATTTTTATTCTTTGTGGGTATTTTCTATTTTTTCATCATTGAGCATGCATTTTTTATGATTAGAAAAAAAATTACTATCATAGAAAACATATACCCCAGATGTTAATCTATAATTTGAAAGGAGGGAATAGCTTAAAAAAATGGGCTCCAATTTTGAGAAAGTTATTTTTATATTAAGACATTTTGGAAGCAACATTCCGAAAATAGATCAAAGTGAAAATCCAGGTCTACTGATATGAGGACTTTTGTGTACAAAGCCTAGAATGACAGCAAGGTATGTTCGTGTGCATGTGTGTGTGTGTGTGTGTGCCAGCAAGGCGCCATTAACAGTATAAAAAAATGCATATGCACATACAGACACACACACACACACCTGCAGTGCCTTCTTTATACTCCCAATATTTCCCCAATTAAGGATGAAGAGTCTTCTGTTAAAACATATATCATCCTGGGTTGCTATGTTAGATACATAAGATCAGGGACCATGTACACCATTATAATTTCATCGCTTTGCATAAGCTAGGTACACGGATAAACAGAAAAATGTCCAAATCAAGACAACTTCAGGCGATGCTTTCTCCCTCAAGTCAGGTTGCTGGCCTTCCTGGACTCCTCAGTCACATGGCAAGGCACATGGCCGCATCTGCTGGTCTCTCCCTTCTCTCTGTCTGATACATTTTAATGGATCTCCATCACCCAAATGCTAAAACCCTGGCAAATTGTTTGCAGAGTCCCTCAAAATCTAGTTCCAGTTTATCTTTCCTGTTTCATTGCTCTCCTCCTCTCTTCCCTCTCTGCTCCAATCATACTGAGCCATTTTTTAGTTCTTTGACTAACAAGGTTATGTGCTCTCTTTACTCTGGGCCTTTTCACTTACTGTATTTGCTCGCTCCAGCCCCCTTTCTCCCTCTCTCCTCTTGGCTAATTCATACTCCTTTAGATCTCAGCTCACACCTCAGTTTTTCAGGGAAACCTCTTTGAACCTCTAGGTCTAAGCTAGGTGTCCTAGCATCTAATCCAGCAATTTCCTGTTACAGCAGCCTCGGAATGCATCGGAGACTTGTTTCCACATTTGGATTGCTCACTAGGTTGTGAGCTCTATGAAGGCAGGGGCCGTATTTGTCCTGCTCATCAATGTATACCTAGACCTAATCCTCAATACCTGGAACTTAATGGTCTCATAATAGATATTTGTTGAATAAATTACTATTGTTATTAATATGAGTAAGGAAATATAATAGCTAAGATTTGGACTTTGGGTTCTATTTTTGGCTGGACTGCTTACCAGCTGTGCAACCTCTGGCAAATAAATCAACTTGCCTGTGCCTCAGTTTCCTCAGCTGTTAATCCATCTAAAGTACTTAGAACAGCACTTGGCTCACAATAAGAACCTAATAAATATTAGTTACTATTACTATAAATTATCATTATATATTTTTGTAATAATAAAACTAATCTCTAATTAGTTTTAAGAGTTTATATTTTTGTGTTTGGATTTTTTTAAACCATAGCATATTTGTACTTGGTAAGTCAAGTAGTCTCATAGCTTTCCCTCTAGTTAAATATTTGAATACTTGGGCGGAAAATTATGGGGGACAATAAGAGAGCAAGGGAGGAGAAACAATTTATTCAAGATTAATACTATTTTAGATTTCAGGTTTTTTTCCCAAATCGATTTTATTGATATATATTAATAAATCATACAATTCATCCAAAGTGTACAATCAATGTTATTTGGTATAATCACATCATTGTACATTCATCACTTCAGTCATTAGTAGTTCATTTTCATTATTTCAATACTACTACTACTACTAAACAAAAAACAGACCAACAAGAAACTTCTTCACCTCTCTATCTTTCTGTTTAGATTTCAGTTTTTGCAATATAATGGGTGGACTTTAAAAAATAATATTGCTTCTATGAGTATGGTTTTCTTCCCCTAGATGGTAGTTCTCAAACTTTGGTGTGCATCAGCTTCAACTGGGAGCTTATGAAAGCACCAGCCTCTATCCCAGAGGTGGTTCTTGGGGATGAGCCCTGAAACCATGGATTTTAACTAAACTTCCTTGATGATTCTGAAGCATACCAAGGTCTGAGAACCTGTGATCTTATAACAAGCGTTTGGCAGCAACGGGCTCAAACAGGGACTTCTTGAGGGGCTCTGAGGGGCTGGCACTGTGTGGTCCCTGGGAGATGCCTTCCGCTGCTGGGAGTGGCCTCTGGGGTCTGTTGTCTCCAGGAGAATCTGGACATTAACTCTACCTCTAAAGTGAACAGTGGCAGAGAAGCAGCTCTGGGCTTGGTGGCCAAGGGGTAGGGGAGCATGCTCCAAGTGGTGCTGCTGGGAGCCCACTAGCAGCCCTTGTACCAGGTGGAAGCAGAACTTCTCAAAGCAGGGCCGCAGGATCTACTGCATCAGTATTACCTGGAGAATTTGTTTACTTGTAGATTCCTTGGCCCTAATCCAAACCTACTGAATCAGGATCTGCATTTTAAACAATTTTTCTGAGGTATGTTAAAGTCTGAAAGCTGCTGACAGAAGGTCGAATTGAAGAGACCTGGAGATGCCTGTGTCCCAGCCTCTGCTATCTGGAGTAGCAGGATGGTGTTTTTGTCTTTGTTACGCTCCCATTCCTGGTAACTTGGCAAAGTTGGAGGCCCGGACACTCCACATAGAATCTCAGATTTACTTCTCAGAGCATCCATGGTCACCCAGTCCTCAAAGACCAGATGGAGGTGTCCCAGGCAAGATTTATGTAAATCAAAATATAACTTTCTTGGGATTATTAGATGTTATGTACATCTCAGAAGCTAGAGAAAATGGGCATCTGGACTTTAGGAACTTTTTTGTTAAAAGCGATTTTCCTGGGAAGCGGATGTGGCTCAAGAAGTTGGGTACCTGCCTACCACATAGGAGGTCCCGAGTTCGGTTCCTGGTGCCCCCTAAAGAAGACTAGCAAGACAGCAAGCTGATGCGATGGGCTGGCGGGGTGAGCAGATGCAACAAGATGGCTCAATGAGGAGACACGATGAGGAAGCACATATGAGAGACACAACAAGCTGTGAGCAGAGGTGGCTCAAGCGATTGGGCACCTTCCTCCCACATGGGAGGTCCCAGGTTTGGTTCCCGGTGCCTTCTAAAAAGAAATCAAGCAGATACAGAGAGCAGACAGTGAGTGCAAACAACGGTTGGGGGGGGGCGAGAAATAAATAAATATAATTCTTTATTTATTTATTTATTTATTTTATTATTTTTATTTTTTTTTACCGGGAGGTCCCGGGGATCGAACCCGGGTCCCTCCATATGGGAGACGGACGCCCAACCAGTTGAGCCACATCCGACCCTAATTCTTTTTTTAAAAAGTGATTTTCCTTTGAGAGAAATCTCAATTGGGATAGATGGGCCTTGGTATGGATTTCCCCTGTATGGCCCTGTGAGGGTGACAGTGCTGTCCGGGCACACTTGATTCAGGTGAGTGAAGCATTTTGTAGATGACATTTACTCTCCTTATCTGTCACACAAAGATGGATGAGCAGGAACTTGGCTGCCGCAGGGGACATTACCACCTTGGTTTTCCCATCAGACTCTTGTCAGGCTTTGTAACTTGAAGAAATGAAAGGGGGAGCTGGAGAGGGACAGTTCCTAAGGAGCTGTCAGCAGGGCCCCACCAGAGGCTGGAAGACCCCGTCTGTTGGCCTCAGCTGAGACTTTGCTCAATGCTATTAGGGTAAAATCCTCGAGTTTCTCGCAGAGAAGAAGTTGCCTGGGGCTGAAAGGCAGAGATTCGTAAGTAATTTCTCTCATTGTGCATTTCCCGTGCTTAATCACCATTTCCAAGAGGAAGAGCTAGTAGAGCCGACTGAGAATTTTGCCCTAGAAAGTAGGCAGATGCCTCAAACGACAGCCTAATCGTAGGGTGTTCTCAATTGCCTGAAAGGGGGAGACCCTTTCTCAGCAAGGCTGTAGGTGGCCTTCTGTCTCCAGGGATTTTAGGGCCTGGATGAGGGAGAATTTACAAAGTACTAAGGTAGAGCTCCTTTCAGAAGTGGGTAAGCTGTCAGAGGAGCCAAAGAGGTTCTTAGCGTTAACTCCAAGTATAATGTTGTCTAGGGAGGATTTCCAGAGAAGTCAGAGCAACATGATTCCAGTAATCTAGGAGTCCAGGAGTCGAAAAGTGATAGGTTTAATAATAAAAGCCCTGGATGCCATGTTGATAGAGGTCCCTAGTGGTTTGTGGTTTGGGTAGAGATTATGGATTTGGTTTATTTTTGTCAGCTACTATATTATTATAAAATTATGCAGTCAAGATTATAATATTAAAATAAGAATTTGTTTGAACAGTATTATTTTGACATAGGGCATTTTGAAAAGTTACATAAGTAGTACATGAACACATTTTTTGTTGTAAAATATTCAGAAGTTTACCCAGCAAAATGGCACTTCCCCTCCCATTTCCCTTCCCAGAGGTAACCACTGTCAACAACTTGGTGAGTACCTTTCAGCGATCTTTCTAAACATTTACATACACGTGCATGTATATATGCAAACATCTTTTTTACATAAATGAGGTCACATATCACATTTTGTTATTTAACGTGTTTATTTTATTGAAGAATATTTATCTTGGAGATATTTCCATGGCAGTAATGCGTAAAGAAATTAAGTATGGGGAAACGGATGTGGCTCAAGAGGTTCGGCGTCCGTCTACCATATGGAGAGACTGGGGTTCGATCCCCAGTACCTCCTGGTAAAAAAAAAAAAAAAAAAAAAAAGAAATTAAGTATGCCCAGACTGCACTCAGGCCAATCAAATCAGAATTTTTGGAAATAGGTCTCAGCCTTTGGATTCTCAGAAAAATTCCAAAAATTCTAATGTGAAGCAAGAATTGATAATCGCTGATCTATACATTAAACAAAGTAAAACAGAACTCTAGAGCAGATTAAGATAGTACAACCAAATTATTATGGAAACAACCAGAGTCAGTCACATAGTCAGATTCATCTTTATTCATTTTCTCTGAGAACAGCTTAAGTAAATCAAGTTGTCCAGATGAAAATAATTTTGATGTTTAATCGTTGCATAGCACTTTCATCTTTTCAAAACCACTTTGCCTTTTTATTTCAGAGCACCTTTGGTTCAAAGCTGTGATCAAGGTGGGCCAGGAATGGCCTCATCTGTTTTACAGTCCAGGAAGTGGATTGGGTAAAACGATGCCCCTCTGTTTCTCTGCTAGGAGAAACCCGGGGAATCTTCCTAAAATGCAGATTCCAATTTAGCAGATCTGGGGTGGGCTCTGAGGTCCTGAATTTCTAACAAGCACCTCGGTGACGCCAGTGCTGCTAGTTGGTGGACCACACTTTGAGTAGTAAGCACGTAGCTAAATGGTAGTGAGCTAAAATACAATGGAGAATCCAATTCAGTGCAAGAAACTGGGTTTCACTGAAATGATAAACCCTTTGTACAACAAAGAAAGGAGTGTAAGGAGAAGGATTACAGGGTGGGGAGGTTGGAAGGCTAAGAGGCCCTTCCCCTGTATCATGAAACAAGGGGTACTTCATCCTGGAATCCCATGCTCATTCCGAATATGGGATTAAAAGCATTCAGGGCTGATGGCTATCATGTCATCTGTAATCCTGGAGTTTCTTGTCTCTGACTCTGACTTCATAACTTTCCCTTCTGGGGGATCCTAATGGGAGCCCTTGGCACCTTTAGTGTTCACACACTGCCATCCACACTTCAGTTACAGCCCATTCCTCTCCTGGGAACCAGAAGCCCCAACTCTGAACTTCGCCTGTGTCTGCCCATCTTGATTCAATGGCTCTGTCCAGAGAAGACTTTGCAGCCCAGCTCCGGCTCTCCTGCCCATCACATCTGAAGGAGACGTTGCAAGCCTGTTGGTGATGTTCACTCACCACCACCAATGACAGGGCTGTCCCCTTTGGGCAGTGCCTGTGATCAGTTTTCTGCCCACCCTTTAGGGATTCTTGTCTTTTGTAGAAGAAGAGTAATGAATATATAAATAAATATTACTGGCTCTCCCTTCTCGTGATATTTGTTTCTTTCTTTATTTTAAAATAAAGATCTATGTTACTCTTGGGGTAAACTTCTTATTTGCTTTATATTTCTCAACTGAATCACAAAAATAAAAATACCTGTATCTCACTAATGAAAATCAGTTTTTTTTTTTTTAAAAACGATGCTTTAGCATTTTTATCTTTTTGGAATAAAGAACCTAGAAGCGTTGAGAACATGACAAAATAATAAATCAAAGCTATTATTTTAATGAGCCATTTTCTCTTGAAAACATTGGCTGCCGGAATGGACTCAAATTTGAGATTAATGTGTCCAGGCTCGAGGGTCTAACAGCTACTGCTGGGGGTGGGAAGTAAAAATGGAATGACACCAATACTGAAAGGAATGTTCGGAGGGGGAAAGAACTAGCCTCAACGAGATTGATTCCTCCTATTATAAGCTTTCATGTACCTTTTCCAAGGAGATATATAGCACTGTTCATGGCTGTAATTGTAGTAATTTTATTTGTGCAATGCTTATTTGAACTGTCTTTTCCATTAGATTATGGAATCCCTGGGGATTATTTTCACCACCGTATCCTTAGCACAAAAGGCAATGCCTGGCACATAGTAGATTGTCAATAAATATTTATGGAATGAATGAATAAGTGAATGAGGAAATCATGAAGAAAAAGAAACACTGGTAGTAAGCCATGAGATGAAATTAAACCAAGGTTAAAACTAAAAAAGAAAAACCTAATAAATAAAATAAATAAATAAGTAAATAAAAATACATAAATATATAAATAAAAAAGCTCTCAAGAATTCTATAAAGTTTAGGTACAGAAGAAATATTCCTGATTGTAAAAGTTGGAGATCCATTGCTTCAGCCATGTGGAAGATTAAAAAACACTCACAGCACTTTAGCCCTTTCAATAACTTTGACATTATTGTTAGGTAATTCTTCTCAAGCCCTTATGCCTCTTCCATTTCTAGAGCAGGATGTTTCTCTGCTCAGAACTTGGAACTGTTATCATGGAAATTAATATGATGTCAGAAAGGAAATACAGTGACCTATTCACGGGAACAAGAACTTCCACATTCTTTTTAAACACAATTAATGAACTAGTAATTCATTTTTTTTTTTTTTAATTTAAAGATGTTCTAATTTAAAGGGAAGTTGTGGAAATTATTTTCAGATATGATTTAATATAAAATGTTCTGAGCTCCCTGGAATTAAAGCACAATATAATTTAAAGACAGTAACACCTCATGTATTCTTTTATTCAACAAATGTTTTATCGAGTGAGGGAAGCAACATAGCACAGTGCTTCAGAGCAGGGACCCAGGGTTCAGATCTTTACCATTGTCTAGTCGTGACACCTTGGGCAAATTGCTCAATTGCTTTTAGCCTCAACTTCCTTATCTGTTAATGGAATAATAAGGTTAACGCCTTCAGTTTTTATGCAATTTGAATGAGTTAATGTTTGTAAAGCACTTAAAATGGTTTCTGGCATACAGTAAACACTATATAAATAAACTCCTGTAATGTACAAGGCAGGTATTAAGCACCAACAGGCCCCCAGAAAACCAATATCAGGTGCCAGGAAACTCTCTACTGAACACTTGCTATGTAAGAAGAACTAATTGGAGGAGCCAGTGTGGCTCAGTGGTTGAGCACCGGCTTCCCACGTAAGAGGTCCCTGGTAACAAACAAACAAAAACTTAATCGTTAGGCAGTATGGCATCAATTCTTTTAACAGCCCTGATCAAGGTATTATTCTCATTCATTCCTTCAGCCAATATTTATTGTATGCTAGATGCCAAGTGCTGTTCTAGGTGCTGGGGATACAGTGTCTTGGAATTCACACATTTAAAAAAAAAAAATCACTATTTTATTAACAAGAGATTTTCAATCCTCTCTAGATTTCCAGATCAGCTCTAGACTATGGCCCACCACATTTTTCTTAATTAAAAAATAGTTTCTCATACTTACCTGGCAGGGGAGATACCATGATCACGAAGGTGGTTTTCCCAGGGCGAGGCTTATCCATTGCACTCCGGATGTGCTGACCCCGACGATTTCCCCAAATGTGGGAAACTCGACTGCGTAATTTGTGGTAGTGGGGGACTGCGTTCGCGCTCTCCCCTGTTTAAAAAAAAAAAAAATAGTTTCTCAGGTCAGTGGGCATAGCTCAATGGTTGAGCGCCTGCTTTGCTTGTACAAGGCCCCAGGTTCATTCCCTGGTACCTCCTTTAAAAAAAAAAAGTTTCTCCTATCTTCTGATGTTTTAAAACACTGCATGTGTAGTGCTTTGGAGGACTATTTTAGTTTTCCCCTATCTATTCCTTTATCATTGTTAGAAACTATCCTAATTTTGTATTCTTATGCAGTCTCTTTCAAATGTTATTTTTTTCAATAAAAACCTGATTTTTTAGCTTATAAAAATGATACTTTTGTTAAAAAGTGTGTTGTTTACTATTTTTCTATTAAAGCAATGCTGCAATGCATATTTGTATATTTCTATACGTATCAATCTTTGCAAACTTGTATACATTTCTGTAGGATAGATTCCTAGGGGAGAATTTGCTTGTTCAAACGATATGTGCATTTTAATTCTGACTGATATTGCCAATATGTACTCTAAGTTTACACTTTCAGTGCCCTTTACTCTTTCACCAATGTTGTTTTATCAATTTAAAAAAATTTTTTTAATCTTATGGGTAAAATGGATAAATGGTGTGGTTTCAATTTTTTTTTTTCATTTTATTTTTTTATTTATTTGTTTAATTTTACCAGGAGGTCCCAGGGATAGAACCCAGGTCCCTCCACATGGGAGACAGTCACCCAACCATTTGAGCCACATCTGCCCCCTCAATTTAATAATGAGGATGATTATTGGTATGTTTATTGGCCATTTTACTGATTCTCCTTTGCATCAAGTGCCAAAATAAATTCTAGATGTATTTAAGATTTAAATATTTTAAAATATAAACAAAATAGGGAAAATAATGAAGTGTTTGAAACAGTATTTGGTAGAATAGATTTTCCTAATCCTAACACAATCTCAGAAGCCACAAAGAAAACGAATGATTTTTTATGGTGAAAGACTACATAAATTAAAATATAGTGCTCACTTCCGCAGCACATATACTGGAATTGGAACGATATGAAGAGGATTAGCCTGGCCCCTGTGCAAGGATGACACGCAAAGTATCATTTTTTAAGCTAAAAAATCAGGTTTTTTATTGAAAAAAATCAAATGAATGTGACATGATAATCGATAGTCACAACATTAAATAAAGATCTGTGGTTGAAAAAAATGCATTGTTTCTTTTTTTTTTTTTTTTTTTTTTTGCGGTACCGGGGAGCCGGTGATTGAGCCCAGGAGCTCATATGTTGGAAGCCGGTGCTCAACCACCGAACCACATCAGCTCCCGTGAGTTGTGTTTTTTTTTTCGCTTGTTGTTCGTTTTTGTTTTTTCAGTAAGTACCGAAGCCGAACCCAGGATCTCCCATGTGGGAGGTGGGAGCTCCACCGCTTGAGCCACATCCGCTCCCTGCATTGTTTCTAAAAGTACATACTGAGAGTTAAATACAGTCATGCCGTTTTGAGAGGTTTTTAGACCCACATAATCTATAGCCAATGCAGTGTCCTTTTCTGGGACACTTTCTCTCTATACTCCTGCCCTCACATACACTAGCTAAATAAAAATGCTACTGTGATAGAAATAATGATGAAAAATAATACTTTACTTTCAATAATTAACAAAAATTCAGATACTCTGAAAATCAAATAATTGGCAAGTGAATTTATATCCTAAACATGATTGTTCCTGTCTCATAAATGTTGAATTATATGTTAGACATAAATGACTTGTGAAACCCTTTATTGAGGTGTCTCCCTTTTCTGGCACATATTCCCAGGTTTATAGAAAATGGCTAATTACAGGTTAGAGAGAGAATAGGGCAGATCCTCAATGAGGGGAGGATGAATTGAGAACATTCTTTAATTTACTCCACGCATCCCCGGCCACACAGAGAAAGACCATATTTTTTTCCCGTTTTTGTCCAAGCAATAAAGGAGCACTTTGGAAATCGGATATTAGTAATGTAGAAGATAGAGTTATTAAGTATTAATTCTACATTGTAGTTTATGTTTTTTAATCAATCAACAACTATCTGAGAGCCTATTACGTGCCAAATATTTTGTCGCTGTGAAGGATACAAAGAAGTTCAATTGATGGTTTCACTTCTCAGGGAACTAACAAACAATGAAGTTGGGGCGAAAAGTTAAACACACATGAAAATTCCCTAACAATGTCAGGCACTATAATGATTCCAAAGGAAGAAAAGAGACAAAGTCTTATACGAGTTTGGAAATTGAGAGGATCTCTTTGGGCTACGATGATAAAAATATTTGTTAGGTATTTAAGGGCTTTCAGAGCACTTTAACCTATATTTTCTAAATTGACCTTTTCATAAATGGCGGAGGTATTATCTCTGTTTAACAGACAAGGAAACAAAGGTTCAGAGGTTGTCCAAATTCTCGTGGCAGAGCTGGGAACTAGACCCAAAGTCTTCCAGCTCCTATTCCTAGTGGGATTTATTTAAATTAGCACTGAAATTTGCTGCCAAAAATGTTTTGAGGATTACAGCAGAATCCTACTATGCCAGGTATAGTGTGGTTAAGGACTTGCTAAAATTGGGATTATTCTCTCCTTTTGGTCAGCTGGTCAAAGGGCATCAAGTAACTGTTGGTACAAAATAACTTTGTGTTTTTTTGTTACTTACTGAGGCACAGACTCTCAAATCATATTGCAGCAAAACAAGGACCAGAACACAAGGCTTCACTTTCACTGCTATTTACACACTCCTGTTTAGCCAGCTGGTAGCCCCATGGAAGACATTCCTTACCCACCATGCCTGTTGTCATTCTTTACAGTCATAAGATATGTGGTAAATTCTGAGATAATTCTGACCTGACCCAGGTAAACTAACAGACAGAAAAAGCAGTTTATCAGGGCTAAGACCATATGAGTTACACATATTTTTTAAAAAACCACATCCTGCCAGTTCAGTAAATTGACTTCTACCCAGAAAGTGCAGGAGCATTAGGTCTGTTCATACAATAGCCCTATCTGATTACCCAGGGTCAAGCTACTGTTTATCTTTGCCAGACAGAATCCATATCCTGAACAGAGGACCTAAAACATGTGTTTTTTTTACCAATCACCTGGTACCACTTCCAAGACAACACGGAGTCTGATGTTCTTTCTACATAATCACTTAAACAATAAGAAAAAAAACTTGCACTTCTTTTCAAAATATTAGATAATAGTAAACACGAATTTACTACCCCTTTCCCTCTTCACCCACCCCCACCCCCCAGCACACAGTGGCCAGGAGCTTTGCTTTACTTTTTTTTTTTTTCCTTTCTCAAGAGAGTGCAACATTTTTCAAAATAAGAGCAGTGCTGCCCTCTACTGCTGGATGTTGAAATGTTAGAAATACACTTCCACATCCCTGCCAGCTATCCTGGGATTTAAGACGTTACCTTGTTTTAAACTATCCCTTTATGAGTTGCTTAAAAGAAAGTGTATTCTTAGCAAACACATCGAATTTGTTTCCTCAATTATCTCCTCCTCTACCTTCATCTTGTACCAAAGGGTAGGATTTTGGGATTAGACCCAATAAAAAAAGAACATAGTACCTTGGAGAAAAAATGCTTTAGAGGCTATATTTGTGATCCATCTTGGGAGAAAGAGGGCAAGGAGAGGAAATTTTCTTACTTTAAAGTCTGTAGGGAAGCGGCTGTGGCTCAATCAGTAGGGCTCCCGTTTACCATATGGGAGGCCCCGGGTTCGGTTCCTGGGGCCTCCTGGTGAAGGCAAGCCCGCCTGCACGGCGTGGTTAGCTGACCCAGCGAGCACAAGCAGCAAGGGGGGGATGAATGAATAAATAAATAAAATCCTTAAAAAAAAAAAAAGTTTGTAGCCATTCTGCTTTTCTGGCACTTGGAGTGTCTTCATTTGCTTTTTTGCTAGGGCAAGCCATGTCCTTCTTTGTGTTTCTTTGACTGGAGACCACAGTCACCAGGGAATGTTGAGAGAATAGTGGGAGTGTGTGCAAAAAACTTTCTACTCTTCAGAAAAATATAGAACTCCAAATGGCTGTTATTAACACATTTACCTTCTAATTATTAAAGATATTGTTCCTTTTAAATTGCTTTGAGAATTTGCAGATCTCTACAAAGACTTCCTTTTTAATTAAAATAATTTTTATTGAAGTATATCATTCATACATGAACACATAAACAATAAGTGTATAGTAAAAGTTGTGAACTTACAAAACAAAATGCATAACATCATACAGGGGTCCCATATATCATTCCACCACCAACACCTTGCATTGTTGTGAAACATTTGTTACAAACTATGAAAGAGCATCGTCAAAATAATACTACTAACTATAGCCCATATCTTACATTTGGTGTATTCCCCCCCCCCAACCCACCCAAATATTAACATCCTCTATTAGTTTTACATGTTTGTTATAGTTCATGAGATAACATTCTCCTATTTGTTCTGTTAACCACAGTCCATCTTCCACGACAGGACTTCCACCATGGGACTGTGTTATACAGTCCTCTGCCTTCTATAAATATTTCTTGGAGGACTCTAGATCTTTGAAAACTTGTGCTCTCTGCTTTCTTTTCCATTTTCTAAAAAAAAATTCAGGGCACTAGGTAACAAAGATTTGTGATTAAAGGGATACAGGGTGTGTGAGGACACATGAAATCACAATTCTGGTACAACCCAGCTGTATCAGTGCACAAATCATTGAACAGAAATACAGGTTGGCTGCTCAGAGAAAGTGCTGGGGAATTCCATGGACAGCATTCACCAGTCAGCCTATGTTAAAATACCCTCAGGAGACCAGAGCAAATGGACTTCAAAGGGAATTAGCCTAACCATTACTCTAGAGGTACTCAAGGTCTAAAGTATAATATCTTTGACCATAGAGGGAAAGAAGCAAAGGGAGAGATAGTCCTGGCAAGGCAAACCCTAGACACAAGCCAGTTAATTTCAGAGGAGAGAAGATGCATAAGTGATCACTTTTCCTAGTAAGAGCAAATTCACTTTCAGGGAGAGAACTGCACCACCTCAGCGGCTCTATACTTATCCTATCACGCACTATTAGCTGCACTGTGGCTCTTGAGCAGATTTCCTCTTACAACTTTGGTTTTTAATGAAACATTTGTTCAGCACACAGCTCAGTTTCTAAGTAGGATCCCAACCTTAGCTACAGCATATGCTCAAATATAACCATTCCAAAGCACCTTGTGCTTGAGCGCAAAGTGTGATAAACTCCTCCCTCCCCTGATTTGTTCCTAAATTTAGACCCTTAGGGTATTCAGGGGCAAGACTGAGTAAAATAAGCAGGTGCACATTTGCTTAGGGGTCCTTGCAGTGCCCAGTGCTGCCCTTGCCTGTCCTGCCTCTTATTCTATGGGGTAGCGCCACTCAGCCCTGTAGGCTTCAGATTCCCAAAAGAGTATATTCTAAAGGAATTCATTCCAGATGAAGATGTTTCTGCGTGGGTTCCCAAGTCCCCCGCCCCTTTTTCCCTGCCCCAATTCTTTTCAAGAAGAGAAAAGGAAGGAAAAAGCAAAGACAGAGGAGATGAAGATTGGAGGGAGAATGCTTGAACAGATGGTCACAACCAAGGCAGCCAGCAGGAATAACACCAGCCCCTTTCTTCTGACCCTTACTGCCCTTTGCCTGGACGCTCACCTTACCTGGCTGCCTGCTCGTCTAGGCGGCATTCACCTCTCAAATGTCTTTTGCTTGAAATAGCCGTGCAGCAGGGAGGCAGTATTGAGTCAATTCTAAATCAGTGTTAAAATTAGCGATGGCCAGGAAAGCATTTTGTTTATTTTAAGATAGGCATCTTACTTAGAGGGGCAGCTTCCATGGCTCAAGCCAGAAGGGTACTAAACTTAATCTCAAGAATCTCACATTCCTGAGGGGAAAAGTTGGAGACTTTGAGCCTACATATTATGTAGGCTTCCCTCCCCACCACTCCCTACCCAGTAAGTATTTGACATTTTCTAAAATTCAGATCAGATAATATGAGGACATGTAGAAAACACTGCATTATGCTCTTTCTCTGCCCCATCAGCATTGGCTTGCTTGTAGAGCTGCTTAGGTTGTCAATAAATATTTATTCGGTCTTAACCAAGTTCATAGCATTTAGGTAATCTAGGGCTGTTTTTCCCCCCAGGGAGTGACGTAAAGAGTGACCATGATATTGATTGGCCAACACTGTGAAAATCATACTTTTAAACCAAACTCTGGGAAGGTTGAGCTGTAGAACACCCATCTAAGCAGCTGCCCTTTGCCTCTTCTTTTGGGAGCACTTAAAGTTCACTGTCATTTGACCTTTGGTGTTGAATTTGCAATCTTTAGAGGAAAGGAAAGTGTTGTTAATGAATTGTGCAGGCTAAATTACTTTTAAAACCAGAGGCAGCTTTTTTCTCTCTTCATCCGCCATCGTGACTTCCAGCTTTGCCATGTCTTCTCATAAGACTTTTAGAATCAAGCGATTCCTGACCAAGAAACAAAAACAGTATCGCCTCGTTCCTCAATGGATTCAAATGAAAACTGGCAATAAAATCAGGTACAACTCCAAGAGAAGACATTGGAGAAGAACTAAGCTGGGTCTGTAAGGAATCGCACATGTGATAACTCTCATGTTCACGCTGTATCAAGTTCATTTACATCTTGCCATACAAAGGTGAAAAAGACACCCTGGTTTTTTCTTTCTTTTTATGCTTTGGCATAAAAAAGTTTGTTCAGTAATAAATATGTGAGTCCTTTTGTTTGGGAAAAAAAAACAAAAACAAAACTAGAGGCAAACTTTCTGAAAAGCAGATGATACAAAGGCTGACAAGGTGTTAAAGTTCCTTTGGCTTGTGTTGGTGACTTTGAATGAAAAATTCCGTTTTTTTTTGAGATTTGTCCTATTATCCAGTGAATATTCTTCCAAAACTCCAAGAGAATTAACTCCTTCCACCATTTATTGAGGACTTACTATGCGCAAGAACTGAAGGAGACTCATACAGGATATGATCCCTAACAAAAGAAGCTTACCATCTACCAGGGTTATAGCAGATGTGCAACTCTAACAATAGCTAATGTTCAGAAAGTGCTTTCTAATTGCTACCAAACCCCTTATATATTAACTCATAATCCGTACAACCCTGAGGTAAATACTATTATCCCCACTTTACAAATCAACAACAAATCGGGTTACTTAACTTGCCTAAACTTGCCCAAGCTAATGAGGAAGAGACAGAATTCAGAATTTAAGTAAATTTATAAACTCAGGCAGTTTTTCTTTTTAGCTTTTAAAAACTTTATTAAATGTTTAAATTATAAAGCAATACATGTTCACTGTGGAAGTGAAACAATATAGATATACAAGGAAAAGGTGAATAATTCCTTGTTCTCCCCATCTTGAGGGCAGAGCTAGATTCTCAATCACAGTATCATTCTCTAAAATTGTAATACTGCCAACAAGGTAAGAAGCACAGGAGAGGGAGACGAAGGGTAAGGGAAAGCTTTTGGGGGGAAACAGGCGTTTACCCTGGTCTTGAAGGTCACCTGGTGGAGAGAGAGGCTGGGAAGGAAGGAGTATCAGGCAGGGAAGAACTGCAAGACTAAAAGTAGAGGCAGTCTGGGTACGAGCCAGCGACGCCGGCAAGACCTGGCTGAGAACGTGGGAGGGAAGAAGGCTGGAAGGGGAGGCGCGCCCAAGCCCTCAAGGTCCTTGAGGACCAGGCCTTACTCTGGAAAGCATGGGGAGCAAAAACTCTCCAACTGGAAGAGCGGCAGAAAGGACCTCATGGCCTTTGCCTCACTTTTAGAGGGTCTCCTCTGTCGGAGACCAAGGCGGGCAGCCCACCCCTATTTTCCTCAGGGGCAACAGCCGGTCCTGATAGTCAAGGTCGCCCGCACGGGCTCCGGAGCTGCACGTCCAGCTGATTCTGAGGGCCTGGGCGAGGACGCCGGGGCTTTGGCTGCCAGCCCGGGCCGGGTCAGGTCAGGAACGTGCGCACTGCCGGGCCTGGCAGAGAGGGCGCCTGCTCGGCGGGTACCGCAAGGCCAGTGCTCCGAATTCCCGCCGGCCACTTCCCCCCTCGTGTCCTGGCCCGCGAAGGTCGAAGAGGCGGCCTCCGGCAGACCCCGGCCGCTCTGCTCGTCCAACCACCACACGTAGCACCGAGAGACACAAGGAATAAGAGTGTGGGCGATAGGAGCCCGCGCCTGCCAATCACTTCTAGCCTCCGCCCTCAATTTGCCGGCATAAATTGCATTGGTTGCATCACAACCGGCCTTCGATAAGGTTTTCTTCATGGATTGGTTGATAGCATTCCCTCCCTCCTGTTCTTTCTGCGTCAGAAGCTCACTATTGGTTAAAATCGTTGCCAAGCTCCGGACGCGGCTCGGCCATTGGAGGCCGCGGGCCCGCCCCCTTCGGCTAGGTGAAGGTGAGAGTCTCCTCCAGGCGCCGCGGCTAGGCAGGACCGAGCAGCCCCAGAAGCTGGGAAAAGGCTCTTGGCAGATTCCGGCGCTCTCGCTATGGCGCCTCCGTCATTCTTTGCCGAGGTTCCGCAGGCCCCGCCGGTCCTTGTGTTTAAGCTCACCGCCGATTTCCGGGAGGATCCGGATCCCCGCAAGGTCAACCTGGGAGTGGGAGGTAAGGTTGCAGTGCTCAGTGTCAGCAGTTTGAGGAGTGGAGCGGACCCAGCCCGGGCTGTGGGGGCTGCGGGAGAGGCCGAGACACAGTTTGGGGCTGCCTGGAGAGGTGGGAATCAGAGGATCCTTGAGAGCTTAGTTCCACCTGCCCGTTTTACAGATGGGAATAATGTGAAGGCCTTAGAAAAGGACGATGTGCCCAAGGTAACACAGAGCAGGTGTAGGAGCCAGGACACAGACTCAGGTTGTCTGATCCTGTGTTCCTGATACTATATCCTTTTGTCTCCAAAGGAATGGGGCGGCCAGGGATTGTAAAGGGAGGGAGTAAAATAGGAAGCCTGATAAGCTTGGGGTCCGGATTGCTGGGAAATGAATAAAGGAGAACTCCTAGTCTTACGGATCCCTGGTATGGGTCGGTGAATATTTGGCTGACCGCGGGAAGCAATCAGGTATCTTACTTAGCATTGCGGGGCGGGGGGAGATGGGTGGGTGGGGGAACGGAGAAGATTGAGGTTTGGTTGGTTGTACTCAAGGAGATTAAAATCAGCAGAAGCTTAATGCTATAATAGGTTTCTAAAATGCTTCCGAGACAGATTATTGCTGCCTGGGGATGGGTGGGGGGATCAGGGAAGAGGGTTCAGGCCCTCAAAGATATGGTAGGATTCAGTAGAGGTGGTGAAAGGGTCGTGATCAAAAAGGAGTAGAAAAAGTATGGTCAGTAGAAGCTCACTTTCCACACATCCTTGTCTTCATTTCTGTCTTGTACTTTTTGGACCTTGGAGTGCTCAGAGACTGGACCTCAGTTTCCCAACTGCCAAGAGAAAGGTTTGGATTGGGTTGCCTTTGAGATTCCTTTAAACTCTAACTTTCTTTGGTGAATTTGTTATTTCAACCACCATCATTTGGATGTTTGAAGCCCCACAGACACTTTCTTTATTTGGGTCTTGCCACATACAAAGACTAACCAAAACGAAGAAAATGAATAGGATAACCTAGTTGAGGGAACAGACTTAGAGTAAAAGGACTAGAGACTTTGGAAAAGGAAAATTGAACTATTTTGTAGCAGAGGGTGATGTGAAGGAGGTTCAGAATCAGGTTTCCTACAGTGGCTGTATCTGTACATAGAAAGTATTAAAAAGTCTTCTCCATACAACCCCCATCCGAAAAACAGAGTGGCTACAACTGCAAGCAAAACAATTCCTTCCATCTGCCCCATAAGATCTAAGCCCCTTCTCAATCCGAAGCAGAGCGGCCACCACCGTCCCCAAATCCTCGAGGCTAAGGAATGAACAAACCTAAGAGGGGAATGCAGCCTTGGACCAAATTGGACTTATTGTAGTAATGGAAGAACTTGTAACACTGATACAATGATAGTGGTTACCAGAGGTTCTGAGGGGATGGGGTGGGAAGAATAGGAACATAGGGCATTTTTAGGGCATTGGAATTGTTCTGCATGATATTGCAGTGACAGAGGCCATTATACATTTTGTCAAAACCTATAAAAGCGTATGGTGCAAAGTGTAAACCGTAATGTAAACTATAGACCTTGGTTAGGAACAAAGCTTTAATATTTATTCATCAGTTGTAACAATTGTACCACACTAATGTAAGATGTTATTAAAAGGGGAAAATGTGGGAGGCAGAGAAGTGGAGTATATGGGAATCCCCTATATTTTTGATGTCACTTTTCTGTAATCCAAATTTATTTAAAAATTTAAATTTCTTTAAAAATAAAGTTAAAAAAAAATAAAAACAATATCTGATAAGGTTTTAATATCCATGATATACAAAGAGATCATACAACTCAACAATAAATTTAAAAATAGGCAAAAGACTTGAAAAGGCAATTGTCCAAAGAAGATATACAAATGGCAAAGAAACACATGAAAAAAATGTTGACCTTCACTAGAGATTAGGGAAAAGCATATCAAAACTATAAGAAAATTAAATGTTGAAGAGGATGTGGAGAGATAGAAATGCTTAGTCACTGTTGGTGGGAATGTAGAATGGTACAGTCACTGTGGAAGTCTGTTTGCCGGTTCCTAAAAAGTTAGATATAGATCTACCATGGGACCCGGCAATTCCATTACTAGGTATATACCCAAAAGAACTGAGAGCAGTGACACGAACAGATATCTGCACACTGATGTTCATAGAGGCATTATTCATGATTGCCAAAAGCTGGAAACAACTCAGGTGTCCATCAACTGATGAATGGCTAAACAAATTGTGGTATATACACATGATGAAATATTATGCAGCAGCAAGAAGAAATGAAGTTGTGAAGCACATGACAACATGGATGAGCCTGGAGGACATAATGTTGAGTGAAGCAAGCCAGACACAAAATAACAAGTATTGTATGATTGTGCTATTATTATGAACTAAATATATTGTGTAAACTCATGGAGTTAATAATTAGAATATAGGTCACCAGAAAATAGAAGGAGGGTAGAGAATGGAAAACTGAGAGTTTAATCTGTGTAGAATTGGTAAAAAGGTTGTTTGTAAATCTTTGGAAATGAATAGAAATGGTGAATGCATATCTGGTGTTTGTAACTAGCAGAGCTATTATATGGGTATGACAGTGGTTGAAAGGGAAAGTCTAAGGTCACGTATATTACTAGAAGGAAAGCTAAAAACTGTAACATGGGACTGTATAAGATAGTAAAACCTCATGTAAAACACAGATATGGGTGATATTGCATATATAAGACTGTTTTTACAAAATATAAATACCAATATACTAGAGAGAAGGAAACAGAATAGCAGCTATGTACAGCAGGGAAGCATAGAGAGAGTGAGAGGTGAATGAGTTTTGTTTGGTTGGTTTTTGTTTATTATTATTGGAATAATAAAAGCGCTCTAAGAATGATTGGAGTGATGAATGCACAAATATGTGTTTACACCAAATACCATTGATTGTACTCTTTGGATGGATTTATGCTCTATTAATGTGTATCAATAAAATTGATTGTTAAAAAAATGTCTTCTTCACCAAGGAGCATTGAGGGGATGGGGATTTTAGAAAATGGCCATTAAAAAGTGATGATTTATTGAAGGTGGGTGATGGGTGTCCATTATATTACTTTCTCACCACTTGTATGTTTGAAATTCTCTATAATAAAGCATTTTTTTTTTTTTAAAAAGAGTCAGTACTACATAGTTTCTCCCATGGCCAGGCATTGGTGTATTTAACAGTCAGCAGAGTGGGAGAGATGTTGAAAAGACTGCCTCAAATTGAGTTGGAATGGGCGCTATTCAAGCTCTTTAAATCTAATCCAAGATAAGACGAAGAAGTAGGGGACGCTGATAGCGCTGTGGTTTGGCAGTCGTTTTGGAGTGAGAGGTTTCATGGTTTTTGGAGGTGACCATTGCCATGATGGCCCAAGGGGCCCTGGTGGCCAACCTTGGCCTCTGCTTCAAGTGGGTCACTGACCTGAGCGGTCCTGGAGGAGGTAGCAGGGGCCAACTGAGACTCATTGTACCCAGTCAGTTACTTGGACAAGCAAGTGCCTGATACCAGCATGCAAGAGACGGACCAGATCCTGGTGGAGAAGTGCTGCTGGGATATTGCCTTGGGTCCCCTCCAACAGATTCCCATGAACCTCTTCTCATCATGTATATGGCTGGCAATACTATCTCCATCTTTCCTACTATGATGGTGTGTACGGTGGCCTGGTGAAGCATTCATGTACTTATGGCCATTTCAGCCACTTTCAAGATGCTAGAAAGTTCATGCCAGAAGTTTCTGCAGGGTTTGGTCTCACTGGGAACCTCATGGTTTTGGCATCAGCTGTTTATAAGTGCCAGTCCATGGGACTACTGCCTACACATGCATCAGATTGGTTAGCTGTCATCAAGCCCCCCTGAGAGAATGGAGTTCAGTGGTAGGACACTGCTTTTGTGAATCTGAGAAAGAAGTACCTAGCACCTTATATATTTAGATCTCATTTACATACTTCTTTAGACCCAATGGCTCCTGAGCATATGCACTCTTACAAATTATTCTCATGTTGAAAAGAACCAAAAGTTCTCTTCTCCATGATGAGGAAACAAATCCTAAAAGGACAATGTCTGTATTGCTACAAACGCAAAGAAACTATACCACACTCCTGACTGAAAATAGTGTAGAAAACTTTGTTTCTAATACAGAGCAAAACAAGAAATAAAACTATAACTCTATGTAAACAAAGAATAGTTGCTGCTAAATCAAGAAACGCAGCAGCATCTCAATAAATTAAATGGTTGAGAACAACAACAAAAATCCAATCCAAAGCCTCTAGATGTTTCTTGAAGACTAGATACATGCTGAAAAGCTACTATTGATATTAATCTAAATATAACTTTTAAGAACTTTAGATTTTGCTGGCTCCATTACCTGTGAACCATCTTATAGGGTTTTTGTGAGGATTAGATGCATTTAAAGTGCTTAGCCCAGTGTCTGACTCATAAATAGGGATTATATAAGCACTAGCTGTTACTCATATTGTTTTGGCATTTCTTTGAGTGTGTCTCACAAAGGATGTTGAATAAAAATGTTCAGCTGGAGAACTGCAAAGTGAAATAATTTCTGAGACTAGTTCAGAAATGAACTGCTCATGCTGAGGGAAAGCACCCTGACAGCCCAGGCCAGAGATGATGGATTCAGAAACATGGTCTTCAGCTCACATGGTCACCTCAAGTGTGAGGGTGCCTTGTGATGTTTCTCCGGGAACCTGGGAATCCCAAGTCCTTACTAAGAGCAGATGATTTATACATGTAATCTCATTTAAGCCCCCACTAACTCTGGAGGGTTCTTTGTCCTATAAACAGTTTTCTCTGAAGCTGAAGCCCAGAGAAATGAAGCCTATGCCCCAGATCATATGACCAATAGGTAGAAGTGGAGCTGGGATTCCAGGCCAGGTGTCTCTGGTCCCTGCCCCCCTTCCATGCCTTCAGGTGGTCTCGGGTAGCCAGTGCACTAGAATGGAAAGAGTCGGGAGATCTGGGTTCAGCCTCAGCCCTGCTGTCCAGTGATGTGACCTTGGGAGGGCTAACATCCCCCAGACTCGGTCTGTTAAGTGAAGAGCCAGAGCTGAATGGACACCTGTCAAATTCTAGTCCAAGATTCCACTCTAATAAAAGGTTACTCCAGGATTTTCCTAAGCAATGAAGTTAAACCATGTGCTTGAAGCACGTGGTTGCCTCAATCCCTTATCACCATATTATGTTACTGTAATGTGGGATAATAATGTTACTGGCCTCACCATTGACTATGGATTAAATAAATAATTGTGTGTGAAATGTGATATGTAGATGAAAAGTGTTATATAAATGTATTTTTAACTATTTCTGTGACCTGGTCCTTTTTCTAGGCGGCAGATGCTGAGATAAGAATCTAATTAAAGCAGAGTAGAATAAAAGGTCTGTTTCCAGCTTTGGGGGGAAATGTATCCATATCCCCAAGTGTATGCTTTATGATGGAAATGTGTAATTAATCACTAAGTTTGGGAAATACACTCTTCTTTTTTTCAAGTTAAGGTAAAACCGAATGAAGGTTCTCCAGCTCGTGTTCTAGTGATGTCAGACAGGTTTAGTGTAACTTGTAACTTGTTAGCCAGTTCCTACTTGCACAGAGCCTTCCTAGAGATTTTCTTCTTGCTGTGGCTGTTTCATTTTCCTTAGAGTTAACCAGCAGAGTAGCACGCTACACTATGAAGCACTACTTTCTGAGTTGAATGATTTAGTGCTCCTCAAGGTTTCAGGCTGAAGCGACTTTATAGTGGGGGTCCCGCCTGAAGCAAGAAATTTCTTCAAAGATTCCGGTCCATTTTATCATGTAAACTTAGCTTTCTTTTGTTCTAGGTAAACTGTGTTTGCTTTAGTATTTGCTGTTTTTAATGTGGTGTCCCAACATCTTCAAATAAAATGGTTGGGAAGGGGGACGGATGTGGCTCAAATCGTTGGGCATCTGTCTCCCATATGGAGGGACCTGGGTTTGATCCCTGGGACCTCCCGGGGGAAAAAAAAAAAAAAAAAAAGGTTGGGAAGAAGGCTGTGTCCGGTGTTTCTGAGTAACATCTGGCCCTCTCCCCAGGATCCGAGCTGGAGAAGGGCTTTAGAGGCATTCCTGCATGGGCTCAGGAGCGGGAGTGGGTCAGGGAGTAGAGATCTTAGGAGGAAGAGTGAGACTGGCTTGGCCATTTAATTCTCTATGTTCTTCCCTCCTTTTTTCCTGTGAAGCAAGACTGCTGGGCCTCTCACCCCACCTCCCATAACCTGTGTGACTCCCTTGAAAGGGCTTGTGGCCAGGAAGAAGGAAGTGAATGGAGCTGGCGTGAAGGCTGAGGAAAGGGCTTCTGAGACAGCCCTCTGGGGCTTGCTTGCTTCAGCTTTCCCTAGACAGCTCTTGCTCTTTAAAAATTAAAAAAAAAAAAAAAAAAAAAGGTACATGGGTCCATGTGCTTCAGTGGTTATGGCAGCCTAACTCTTATCATCCTTATGATCTAGGGCAATTTATTTAACTTTTCTGGCCTCAGTTTCCAGATCCCTAAAATAGAGGTTATAGTATCTACTTTGTGGGGTTGTTGGGAAAATTAAACAATAGTGAAAAAGTGTAAAGTGTTTAGCACAGTGCCTTGTACAATAAGTACCAAGTATTAAGTCCTTGTTATTGCTATGGCCCCAGCTATCATTGGTATCTATATTAGGAAATCTCTCTCTCTGCCCTGAGTGCCAGACCCATTCTTGCTACAGTTTGCTGGACACATCCTATATCTACCTTGAATTCAACATGCTTAAAGCACAGCTCATCATTTCCACTTTCCCCTCGATCTTCTTTTTCTTCCCCTTATGCTCATCCAGACTAGAGAGAGACTTTGGAGTCACTGGCGAACATTTCCTTGATCCCACGTCAATTTACTTGGTCATTAAGTTCTGACTTTTCCCTCATAAATCTATTTTTCAATCCTCCCCTTTTCTGTTTCCCTGCTGCTGCTGTCTTAATTGAAGTCCTCATCATTTCCCTTCTGGATTATTGCAGTTAGCCCCCTGACTTAACTATCTGCCTCTGTCCTGCTCTCCAATTTATTTCCCAGAGTGTCACCCAAATCCTGTTAAAATGTACAGCTGTCTGTGTCACTTGCTTTCAATGGCTCTCCCTTGACACGGAAGTTCCTTAGAAGGCCACCAAGACTCTTTGAGCCATTCCCAGTTCTTTCCCCATAGATCCTACATCTGAGCCATGCTCTGGGCGGATCCTCAAAAACCTTGTGCTCTCCAAGCCTCTGGGTCCTTGCATGAGGTATTCCCTCTGCCTGGAATGCCTTTCTTCCCTTGCCTGCCTTTTAAACCCTTATTTATCTTTCACATTTCATTCTCTGTAAAATCTCATCTGACCTGTCAAAGAAGAATTAGGGGTTCTGTGTTTCCTGGAGGGCAAACAGTATCTTATGGTATCATATCATCTCTGTGTATCTACTTCAACCTAAGTCCTGGCTCTTGGTAGATTGAGTGAATCCTTGTTAAATGATTGAGTCAGTGAATGAAAAATGAAATAGAAACAGCAATAAAAATTCCCTGGGAGAGCAAGAAGAGTGGTTGTTGATCATTCTTGACCTCACTGCTTCAATGACCCAAGAGTATTCTGCAGTTCTGCTTCATTGGGGTAGTTAGGCAAGGCGTTGGAAATAAATTTAGAACTGAACTTGGGAGAAACCAGGCAGGGAAGAAGGAAGGGGAGGTACAAACTGGCCAATTTCTCTTTTGTCACAAAGCAGACAATGCGATCAACAATCTCCCTGCCTCCCAAAATAGTACAGGATTGCAGAGCATTGCAAAGAGTATACAGTGCTAGTAAGAACAGTGGTACCACAGTGCTTTCTTTCTCTTTCATGTTTTATTTATTTATTTATGTGGAGCTCTGTCCACATTTTTATCATTAGCCTGAAATGTTCATTACATTTGGAGATGATACATTTCTGGGGGGTATAGAGTTGGCTGATAACGATAGAGGATAGATGGAAAATTCAAAATGGTCTTATGAAGTCTTATTTGTTTTATACCCTTTGACTAGTAATTTTTTTTTTTTTTTTTTTTTTTAAAGATTTTATTTATTTATTCATTTATCCCCCCCCTTGCTGCTCGTGCTCGCTGGGTCAGCCAACCACGCCGTGCGGGCGGGCCTGCCTTCACCAGGAGGCCCCGGGAACCGAACCCGGAGCCTCCCATATGGTAAACGGGAGCCCTACTGATCGAGCAACAGCCGCTTCCCAGTAATTTTTAAATCTAGAAATTTTTCCTAAGAAAACAATCAGGAATATGTACACAGATACAAGAATGATTTATTTATTTACTTTATCCATTTTAACCCCCCCCCTACCGCCAGGGTTAGGGGTCGCGTGCCGTTGCACAGAGAGCACACGGTGAGAGCAAAAACAACGGGGTGGGGGGAATAAATAAGTCTTTTTTAAAAATTTGCATTTCTCTAATTATCAATACAACTGGACATTTTTCATATGCATGTCATTTACAACACCATTAAATTAGCTAGATTATATTCCTTTCTATTTTAACCCCCCCCTTCCCCCATTTTGCTGTTTTGTGTCCATTCGCTGGGCAATTCTCTGTGTCTGTTTCCTGCCATCTCTTCTCATGTTTATCACAATGTTGTTTATAATAGCAAATAATTGAAAGCAACATAAATAGTTAATAACTCAGGCATAGAAAGGAATATTATCTAGCTAATAAAATGGTGTTGTAAATGACATGCATATGAAAAATGTCCAGTTGTATTGATAATTAGAGAAATGCAAATTTTTAAAAAAGACTTATTTATTCCCCCCACCCCGTTGTTTTTGCTCTCACTGTCTGCTCTCTGTGTGTTCTTCTGTGTCTGCTTGTCTTCTCTTTAGGAGGCACCAGGAACCAATCCTGGGACCTTCTGGAGTGGGAGAGAGGTGCTCAATCTCTTGCGCCACCTCAGCTCCCTGGTCTGCTGCATCTCTTATTGTCTCTCCTCTGAATCTTTTTGTTGCATCATCTTGTTGAGCCAGCTCTCCGTGTGGGCCAGCACCCCTGCGCGGACCAGCATTCCTGTGCAGGCCAGCATTCTGCGCAGGCCAGCTCTCCGCTCGGGCCAGCTTGCCATATGGGCCAGCTTGCCTTTCACCAGGAGGCCCTGGGAATCTAACACTGGACCTCCTATATGGTAGACGGGAGTCCAATCGCTTGAGCCACATTCATTTCCTGAGAAATGCAAATTAAAACTACTCTGAGATACCATTTGATACTCATGCTGGCAAAAATTCACTCAGTGGGTTAAGCTGGGGGGAAACAGGCACTCTTAAATATTGCTAAAATTGGTATATAATTGGTATATACTAAAATTGGTATAGTCTCCATGGAGAGCGATTTGGAAATATCCGTGAAAACTAGAAATACACATACCCCTTAGCCTACTCATTCCATTTTCCGCCCTGAATCTTTCAGCTCTGTTTGCATCACATGAGGTGACGTATGTACAAGGTTGTTCACTGAAGTATTGTTTTGTAATAGCCAATGATTGGAAACAATTCAAATGTCTACCAAAAAGTGACTGGCAAAATAAGTTACGGTACATTCATGAGTTATGCAGTTGTAAAAGAGAACAAGGACACTATATGCACAGATATAAAAAGATCTCCAAGTAAAGTGTGAAAAGGAGCAAAACACTGTATAGTAGCTATATGTTACCTTTAGTGTAAAAGAGGGGAAATAAAGAACTGCATTTCCTTGTGTATGCATAGAGGAATTTTGGAAGGATAATACAGAAGACTTATTTAGGGAAGGAAAGGATTTGGGATCTTGGTAGATGGGGGGTATGGATGAATTAGAAAAATAGACAGTGAAGGCTATTCATAATATATACTTAAGTGGAAAAAGGCATGTTGAAGATTCTATGTACAGTATGAGCTCATTTTATAAAAGAATATGTCCATGTAAAAGAAAGCTTAGAACGTTGTACACCAAAAATTATCTCCTAGTGCTAGGATTACATGTTAATTATATTCTTTATTATTTACTTTCTGAGCTTTTCTAAATTTTCTGCAATCAAAATGTATTGTTCAGGGGTCGGATGTGGCTCAACTGGTTGGGCGTCCGTCTCCCATATGGAGGGACCCGGGTTTGATCCCCGGGACCTCCCAGTAAAAAAAAAAAAAAAAAAAAAAATGTATTGTTCAGTAAATAATAACTACCCTAAAGGTGATTTTAAAAAACCCAGGGATTAATGTTGGATAAATCAAAAAGATAAAACTTAATCAGAATTACTATAAGTTTTGTTTCAGTTTCAAAATCACTTATATAAGTATGGGATTGTTGGAAACCTAAACATTCAAGCAGAGGCAAATGACCCCCTGTTGGGAATCCTACAGAGAGCGATTATTGACTTAGAAGTGCAAGGCCAAAGCAGCTGCCCTCTAAATCTGTATGCCAACCTAGTCATGAAGTAGTAGAGGAAAAAGCAATCAATGATAGGATAACTCAAAAGTAGACTAAAAATACCTTTAGTGTAGTAGAAATGCGTGGAACTTGCAGTATCAAGATTAAATATTATGAAATAGGTGGAATTTTATCAATAAAAATGTGATGCAGATGAAGTGGGACAAACAGTCAAAATGGTGAACACTTTCTTATGTCAAAATACAGAGAGGGCAAAGATGTGTTCCCGTGGGTCCTTGGGTGGTTGTGTAACCAGCTGTTGGAACCTCCCTTCACAGGGCATTTGCTCACTAGTAGTCCTACCACTGCTCTTAGAGGACTGGAAGAGGAGGTGCACCGCCTTCCACCCCTCCTGTCCCTTCAGTTTATGTTTGAAGGGACAGAGTCCATCTGAAATAGCACCTGGCCCTTTTCTGGAAATCTTCTGGGGAGGTGAATGGCAATAGGATTGTTCCAGGGAGGATAAATTCTAAAATCTTGATCCTGTGGAGGTCTCACTTCCTGGTGGGGTGGGGGTGTGCAGCTTTGATTTAATCTAGGATGGGATATTTTATAATCCTCTGCTGTGCCTGGATCCCAAATTCAAGCTGGAAGCCTCTGTAACTAAGAAATATTTGCAGCCTAAACTGACTAGATTTAATAATTTGAATGAAGGGTGGAAGGAGGCAGTTTGTACAGATTTTCATGTTGGCTAAGCTTTGATTGTCTGATATTAGATGGAATCGGAGCTGCTTAGTTGTAGGAAAGCAAAAAGAGCTTTTGTACTGCAACCTGCTAGAAGGAGAAGTTGAAGGTGGCCACAGATTTTTACAAAAGTTTGCTTCCTGAACTTTTCTCTATAAGAACAAATTTCGTTGGTGTGAGTGTGTGAACACTGATTTCTTTGAGAGATTTGGAAGGTGACAGGGGTGGCCTGGGACATTGCAGGGGATGCTGGCTGGAGGTGCAAAAGGAAGAAGATTGCTGGGCCAGTAATTCTAGAGACGTCCCTACTCTAGTAATATTGATATAGCATTCCTAAGATATTTTTCAGTTCAGAGAGCTTTCCCATGCATTCTCCCTCTTGAGCAGAATCTGAAGTCTTGGTTTTATTTCAGCATTTTACTCTGGTTTTTTTTTTTTGAGGCTTTTTTATTTCTTTAATTTTTTTAATTTAAGAGTTGTATGTTCTATAAGAATAGGGACGATGTCTGTGCCTCTTTACCCAGTGTCTGGTCCAAAGTAGGTATTCAGTAAGTAAGTGGATTTCATTTTAAGAATGAAGAATCACTGTTCTGTTTTGATTGGAAGGTGATGGGCTTCTCCCTTTTTGCAGTCCCAAACTCTTACTTGGACAAAACCTAAGACTCCTCCATGATCTAATTCTTTTTCACATTCCAGCTTATCGCACAGATGATTGCCAACCCTGGGTTTTGCCGGTCGTGAGGAAGGTGGAGCAGAAGATTGCTAATGACAGTAGCCTAAATCATGAGTATCTGCCAATTCTGGGTCTCCCCGAGTTCCGGACCTGTGCTTCTCGCCTGGCCCTTGGGGATGGCAGCCCAGCTCTTCAGGCGAAGCAGGTGAGTTTCGGGTGAAGATGTATTTTCTCTCTAGAAACTGTGAGGGTAAAAAGAGGTTGACAATTCAATTTGTTTTGAAGTATTAGGTATTATGTCTACAGAACTGTCAATGGATAAGGGTTTACGTAATATGACTCCAGGAATTTGGTCGAGCAAATAACGTGATCATAAACAAAGCACAGCTTCTGCCATCTTTCAGTTTTGCACAGTAGGTCATCAGATTTCAGCAGTCAGTGGAGATGCCAAGCAAAGGGAATAGAATGGGGTGATCGAGAGACCTGGGTTCTGGACCCAGCTCTGCCACTACTTGTGGCTGTAGCGAATTCATTTATCCCCCTCACCCCTACATCTACATGTTAGAAAAAGGCTAGTTTGGGGTTCCCTGTCCCATAAGGAGCACTTGCATAGAAGATCATTTAAGGGGTCTCAGAAACCCCTGAAATTACATGCAGGCTTTTATGTGTATTTGCTTTCTGGGGAGAAGGTTCACAGCTTCTGTCAGATTTTCAGAAGGAGTCTGTGGCTCCCAAAAGTTCAAGAGCTGCTAGCCTAGTGGCTCTCTGAAGTCCCAGCCAGTTCTAATCATCTTTAATTCTTCAAGCCTGGCTCTTACCACCTCTCCTTTAAGTGCTACGTGGTATGCTATTTATAACTAGAGACATTTGGAAGAACACATTTGGAAGCAAACACAGGAAGGTAGGCTGTGAGTGGCCAGACGTCATAGGGGACAGATTCTCAGTGTTAAAGAAATTTAGGAGAGAGTAAGACCAGTAAGAGCCAGATATGGGACGTGAGCTGCACCTTGGGAAAAATGTGAATGAGGCCAGGGTACTGGTTCTCAACTCTGACTGCACATTAGACTCGTTTGGAGAGCTTAATTTAAACCCATAGTGTTGCCTGGACCCCAGGCCAGGCCAATTAAATCAGAATCTTGGAGCCCCTCCCTCACCATGGGCAGGGCTTTAAAAGCTTCCCAGGTGATTCTAAAGTACAACCAGGGGTGAGATCCACAAGGTATGGAGGACGGCAAAAGGAGAGGTATTTGTTTTGAGTGGCAGAAGTCCAGGGACAGGGGCTGTTTAGGTTGTGACAAGATTTTCCTGATTAGAACTGCAGAACATGTTGGATAGATCAGGCAGGCTGGGATCTTGGCGGCCAGGGCAGAGGAAGCCAACTGAAAGTCTGAGCAGGGAGTTACCCAATAAGAGTGTTTGAAGAAGATAAACCTGGCTAGGTAAGTGGCAGGGGAAGAGCTGAGGTTTTTGCAGTAGTCTCATTAGAGATTGTGCAATTTAAAGCAGCTCCCCTGGGCTTGTGCAGTAGAGCATCTGGTTCATGCATTGAAGGGACCATAGATTGGAGTCATCTGATTTATTCGCCACATGCTGATTCCAACAGTGTCTTCCTTCTTTATAATATGTTACCCAGATGCCCTGATAAAGAGAATGGCAGAGTAAAATAAAGGTTGCATGTGTGCACATTCTTATATCTATCTGAAAGCTTGGAGGCTCTGGGTGAAGGTTCTTGGAACTCAGGTCAATAATGAGGCAAGTGAACAATTTAATTAGTTTTGTTTGGGTTGGTATGAGGTACCATGACTTACTTGCCTCAAGGAACTGAAGGAATACAGGTAGAAATGTTACAGTACAGAGATTATGGTGACATTCGAGAAGTTGCTGGTGCAAATCAGTACTTCTACAGAGGGAAGTGAGAATCCCAATGAAGTTTGAAAGCGGGGAATTTTGGCAACTGGGGAAGCCTATCTTCTGAAGCACTGTAGATAAATCAGTTGGAATTCTGCTGTTGACAAAATGAAAACAGATTCTGTGTTGGGGAACTTCTTCCTCCATTTATTCCTTCTACATTTATTAACTACGTTGAGCAGATACTTATTCCTCTGCCCTTTGATCCCCGTTTTGATCACTTACACTTTAAGACTTGGGGCTGTTGCTTGAGGCCATGACCTGGGAACAGAACTCTTCCTCTTAGTCTAGTTCATCCTGTGTTTTCAATCATAGGAGAAATCTAAATGGCAGTCTTCATAGCAGTCCAACTATTTGAAGGCCTTTTTTCGCTGGTTTAGTGAGGATGAGGAT
This sequence comes from Tolypeutes matacus, assembly GCA_026826555.1. NCBI lineage: Eukaryota > Metazoa > Chordata > Mammalia > Cingulata > Chlamyphoridae > Tolypeutes > Tolypeutes matacus. Next base: position 4,583,520 of record JAKSZT010000380.1, on the reverse strand, counting down.
GACACTCCTCCTGCCGCGGTCTGGCTGGCCAACATCATTCGCTCTGAGTCGCTATAGCCGGCATAGCCTCAGGATGGCACACCCTCAGCCGGGCTGCGCTAATGGGCGATTCGCGCCACCCCCCCTCCCCACCCCCGTTGCAGCCAAGGGTGTTTCCGCCCTGCAGCCAGACATGCGCAGAACCAGCCACCTCTCCTCCTCCACCCCGCTCCCCTCTCCTCCAATCAAATCCCTAGCCCAAATACTTTACCATATATAGTCATTCTCCTTACCCCTAGCTCCCAAAGCCCCTATATATTCACAGCAACTTCCTGAATAAAGGGTTCTCTCTCTTCTGTCACCTAAAGTCTGTCTCAGAGTCTTCATTCGTTAAGGTTCACTCCGAAAAGCCGAGCCCTCAGTTTAGGGTACTCTCTTGGCATCTATATCACCCTAAGTACCAGTTTCTACTGAGCTGTGAGTCTTCTTTTTTCCTGGTAGTTCTCACCATCCCCAGGCTACTGTCTTAGTTCAGCCCTCTCTTTTCATTTAGATTCTTTCAATAGCCTCTGTGGCAATTTGAAATTATTTTATGAATCCCCACCCCACCCCACCCCCCAAAAAAAGAGAGAAAGATTATGTTCAGGGGCAGGTCCACTCCTGTGGGCATGAGACCTTTTTCAGGTGGACTTCCTCAGTGAGGCATGGCTCAGGTTAAGTCTCCACCCTTTTGCTCGAGATAGAAAATGGAGACAGACACAGGAAAAGGGAGCCACCATGTTTGATTCTGCCATGTAAGAAAGAGGATCACTTAAGCATGAAACCCCAAAAGTCTGGGCTCATGGAGCAGCTCAAGAGGAAAGGGTGAGCCTGGAGGGGAATGCTGAAACCTCGGCAGAAATCAGCAGCTATCTTGCTTCACCATGTGGCAACACGCCAGGGTCAACAGTAGCTGATTCTGGTGAGAAAGCATCTCTGATGGTGCCTCAGTTTGGACTTTTCATGGCCTTGGAACTGTAAGCTTTTACCCCAAATAAATTGCCTTTATAAAAGCCAACCCATTTCTGGTACTTTGTATTGGCAGCCCTTTGGCAAACTAAAACAGCTTCCTAATTGACCTCTTGCCTTCTAGTCTCTTCCCCATCAAGTACATTCTGCACATTGCAGCTAGAATGATTTCCTTAGCAAATAAAGCTAATCATGTCACCTGCCCTACCACCCTAAAGAACTCCGCCATTTACCTACAAGGTGAAATCCAGGCTTTGAGCTTGGCATATAGCGCCTTTTATAGCCTGCCTTCACCCTGTTCTTCCAGGTGCTTACTCCCCGTCAGGCCCCTTGTGGTGCTGCCATTCTAAAAGCCTTGCTGTTTTCTAGACCCATTGGGCCCTGCATGACTTGGAGCCTTTGCCAGGCTGTGTTTCCTCTGCTTGGATGCCTTCCTCACTTCTCTAACTCATCAGGCCCCACCTCCAAAGTCCTTCAAGATCCTGATCAAGGGTCACTTCTATACCAAATCCTTAGCTCTCTCAGGCTAAGTTATCAGAGGACTTTGATCACAGCTTGAGAATAACAGTACTTGTTGTGCTTACTTGAATGTACAATTTTATAAGTCCCACAAGACCATAAATCTTCCTCCAGGCAGGGACCCCGACTTATTTGCAAATTTTAAACATTTAGCTCCTAACCTGGTACTGCAAAGATTCTTAAATGTTTGAGTCCGTTCAGTTGACAAATAAGTGCTTCCCACTAGTGCTAGACACTGTTCTAGATGCTGGTAAGTGCTGTAAATAGACAGCAGGCAAGGCAGGTTGGGAATGTTGGGAGTGGAAGAAAGGGTGGATATAGTTTTGACTGAGATGGTGGAAAATGAATGTGACATTTGAGCCAAAACTTGAAGGAGATGAGGCATGAATGAAAGAAGGAAGGAACTAGAAAACAAACTGTAGTCATGTCTTCACTCAAATTTTTCTTCTCAAGATTTAATATTGCAAGGTCCCTTCCACCATTTTTTTTTTTTTTAAAGATTTATTTACTTTATCCATTTTAAACCCCCCCTTCCCCATTTGCTGTTTTGTGTCCATTCGCTGGGCAATTCTCTGTGTCTGTTTCCTGCCATCTCTTCTCATCCTCCTCCTCCAGTCTTCACCAGGATTAGATCCTGGAGACCTCCAATGTAGGAGAGAGGTGTCCTGCCACCTGCGCCACCTCGGCTCCTGGTTTTTGGAGCTTTCTGAGCATCTCATCTTGTCTCTCCCCTGCGTCTATCTCCTGCTACGTCATCTTGCTGCAGGGCTTCCGGGGCCTGGCAGCTCACCGGCACACAGAGCCTGGCAGCCCATGTGCCTTCTATATATATATTTTTCATTTTACCAGGAGGTCCGGGGGAATCGAACCCAGTCCCTCCATATGGCAGACGGACGCCCAACGATTTGAGCCACATCCGCCCCCCTCCACCATTTTGAGTAGACCTGTTTCATAGACTCTTCACTGCCTCTTAAAAACTTTTCCATCTTTGCCATTTCTAGACTCTAGGATCTAGACCAGATGTCCATTTTGCATCCCCTGAATGGTAATGTTTCAGCTTCTGAAATTCCTGCACTGCTGGGGGCTGGAGGGCTCGGGGGCCTTACCTCCCTGCTACATAAAGCCCAGCCCCTCACTATGATCATTGCCTCTAGGAGACTTGGGCTTTTGCTGTGGTCCTGGTCTTTTGAACATCGTCTTTCTTCATTTAGTTCAACACCTATTTGTTTTATACTGTGTGCCAAATACCGTGTGATCTGCTTGGGGCACCCAGCTGAATGTGACCTGGCCCTTCCTGCAAGCAGCTCCTGCTCAGCTGTCCTACCACACCATAACATCAGCAAATTGTGTGCTCAGACAAGTCTTCTAGAGTCCAGCTGGAATTTCTTCAGGTAGTGTGGCTCAATTGGGAATACAAATTATATACTGACATACGTAATAGATACAGAGGCCTGCTTTGTCTGGCATCACACCAAAACTCTCTGAATTTCCCTTGTTCTGGATACCTTCCAGGTCCAGCTGCCTGGCTCCTATAGAAGTCTGTACTTATTTTCTTTGGTGTTATGATTCCCTCTACACCAAATGTAGGACTTTCTCGAGTTCCAGATGAATTTGCCAAAGATTGGTTCACAGAATGACCAAGTTGATTATTGCATCACCAAAATCTTGTTTCTGTTCATTGGCGATATGATTTAGAGTACTTTGTGTTATACTGAAGCTATCCACCATTTGATATATTTTTAAGGAATGGTAATTTCTTGAAAATTTGAAATTTCAAGTGTCATGTGTGTCCCACATGTTGAGGATTATTTTATGTTCATGAGGTGGGTTTATCTCTTCCAAACACATTTTCAATCTATCTATTGACATTCTAACTTCCTGTAATTAAATTAATGAATTTGCTTTCCTGAGTCACAGAGACAGAAGTAGAATTAAAAGTTGAGCATGGGTAAAATATGCCTGGGAAATGTTCATTATTTTTAAATTATGGTAACATAATATAACATAAAATTTGCCATTTATCCATTTTTTCCTGCTTTTTTTGTTTCTGTATTGTCCACTTTAACCATTTTTAAATGTAAATCTAGTGACGTTAAATTACATTCTCAATGTTGTGCAACCATCCCCACAATCACTATTTCAAATTTTTTAATCACACCAAACAGAAACTCTGTACCCATAAAGCAGTAACTGCCCACGCTCCCCTCCCTCCAGCCCCTGGCAACTTCACATCTATTTTCAGTCTCTATGAATTTGCCAATTATAGATATTTCGTGTAAGTGGTGTCATACAATATTTGTCTTTTGTGTTTGGCTCTTTTCACTTAGCATAATGTGTTCAGGTTCATCCATGCTGTAACATGTATCAGAATTTCAATCCTTTTTATTATTGAATATATTCCATTGTATGGATATACTACATTTTGTTTATCCATTCATCTGGTGATGGGCACACTTGGACCATTTCCATGCCTCGGAATGTTTTCACTGATATCCATTTGCACCCATCATGTTCAAGATAACTTAAAACCATATTCAAGGGAAACTTTGCTCAAGTATTAGAATTCCAGAATTGCTTAGGTATCTGAAATACTTGAAATAATGTATGACATTGACATTCAACCTAGCTAGATGGCAAATCCATTAAAAAAATAAATAAATGCTCATTTGGGTGACATCTCCTCAGTAGCAATTTGCACGAAGAATTTAGGTAGGTCACAATACTGTGCAAAACTTTCAAAGTAAAGTAAAGAGATCAATGCTGAATAGGGATCACTGTAAAGAACAGAGAGATTAGTGCCCCAAATCTGACAGACACTGACTATTTCAACCCAGTCCCCTCCCTCTGCTTCTCTCTGTGATGTGCAGCTGTGTCCAGTTCCTTATTCCCTTGAATGTTAATTTTGCATATGTTTCACATTTCAGATGGTATTCTCTCGCACATACTCAGATCTCTGAGAACAAATTGGTATCGTTGCCTTGTTCCTGGTTCACATGGGATTCCTGCTGATGATTCATTATTCATCATGAAGCTGACTTATGGGTTGAACAAATTTTTTTCAGTTATTTTTAGAAAGCATCCATTGTTTCCTACTTTGCTAAGCATTTATATCAGGAATAGCTAAGCTTTTTTTTTTTAATGATCATTTGCGTTTCCTCCTTTCAGTGTTTATAACAAATCTTATATTTTTCAATAATCCTGCATTCATGGGATGACTCTCACTTGATAAAGGGATTTTTTTTTTAGTCTAATGTTGGGTTCATTAATGTTTATTTAAGAAGTAAGTATTGATATTCATGAGATTGGTTCTCTCCCTTTTTTTCTGTTGTTTTTTTTCCTCCATATTTTAGCATCAATGTTATGCTAGTGTTTAAAACAATTTAGGAAGCTTTTCTTTTTTATCTAGGAAGAATATTTTCTTTTTAGTATGGAAAATTTCAAATATATATGAAAGTAGAGAAAAGAGCCTAATGCACGAACCCGACTACAACTATTATCCGTATATGGTCAGTCTTATACACTGCTCTGCCTACTCCCCCCTTCCCCCAGCTGCATTATTTTATAGCAAATCCCAAACCTCTAGATAGGTTTAGCAAATTATTTTAAATTTTTAAAAATAATACATGAATACATTCTCCTTATTTATTTATTTATTTGTTTGTTTGTTTGTTTTTAAGATTTTATTTATTTATTCATTTATCCCCCCCTTGCTGCTTGTGCTCACTGGGTCAGCTAACCACGCCATGCGGGCGGGCTTGCCCCCACCAGGAGGCCCCAGGAACTGAACCCGGGGCCTCCCATATGGTAAACGGGAGCCCTACTGATTGAGCCACAGCCACTTCCCCATTCTCCTTATTTTTTAAACCAACTTACAGATTATATCCAAGTTCCTTTTGACCATTGCTCTCTATCTCAGAGCCCTCTCCAGAGATTGACACTATTGTCAGATTGAAGTATGCCCTTCCTTACTTTATTTAGATAGGCTTTATAATGTGATCTTTTTCTTCTTTCTCCTTAATCCTTTAAACATAAAGGGGAGCATAAAGCCCGCCCGCACGGCGTGGTTAGCTGACCCAGCGAGCACAAGCAGCAAGGGGGGGATAAATGAATAAATAAATAAAATCTTTAAAATAAATAAATAAATAAAAATAAAGGGGAGCATATAATTTTTGGCATTTTTCTACCAAAAGAGTTATACTGAAATGTAATCAGAATGTCAAAATGGCAAAATCAGAGCTATATAGGCAGAACAACAAAAGAAGGGCATTGTGATTAGATCTAGAGTGAGAAGATGTGGTTTTAGCCTAGCTTAGCCACTCACCAACTCTGTGTCTTATGGCAAACCACTCCCTGAATTCGTTTCCTCAGGTGCCAATTGGGAGCAGAGAACTTGCTTTACAGGACTGCATGAGGATTGAGTCAAACTTACTGGGGTGAAGACCTGGCTCTACCCTTTGGGTAACTCTGGGCAAGGTACTTCATGTCTCTTAGCCCCAGTTTGCTCATTTGTAAACGTGGACAAATAATAGTATCTTCTTCGTGTAGATGTTATGAGGCTTTAAAGAGATAACGTATTTAAAGGGCAAAATAAATGCACATCATTATTGCCTTTTCCTCCCTAATATTATCTGCCTTCACAAGTATCAACTAGCAACCCTGCCTCTTCTCTTTCAGGTAGGGGCTGTGCAGTCTTTGGGAGGAACAGGTGCTCTTCGAATTGGAGCCGAGTTCTTAGCTCGATGGTACAATGGTACAAACAACAAGGACACACCCATCTATGTATCCTCGCCAACCTGGGGTGAGTAGCTATAGCAAGGGGAGAAAAAATGAATCCAGGGAGGGGAGCAGGCTCAAGCGGTTGAGTGCCCACCTCCCACACGGGAGGTTCCAGGTTCGGTTCCCGGTGCTTCCTGATAAAACCAAAACAACAAGCAAAACAAATGAAAAAACCAACTCAGGGAAGCTGATGTGGCTCAGTGGTTGAGTGTCAGCTTCCCACATATGAGGTCCTGGGTTCAATCTCCAGCCCCCCGTACCTCAAAAAAAAAAAAGAAAAAAAGCCAGGGAGAATTATCCTCATGACTCCTATTGGTTACACAGAAAATGTGACCCAGCGTTGGGCCCAATGATATTTGTGAATGGGTTGAGCAGTGAATTATGGCAGTACATGAGAAGCTCGATACTCAAATTCAGATTAGAATACTTTTTCCCAAGACACTTGGTCAATTTGTATTTTACTATAGGTTGGAACTCCCCAGAGGAGGCATAAACTGTAGATACAGGAAGTAACACTATAGGGGTATAAGTTTGACATTAACATGACTGGCTGAACTTGTTCTTGGTTGCAATCCTTGTAAGTCTTAATCCCTAGTCTTGATGTCCCCTGGTGGAAGTTGAGCCCATCTGGTGTCTAGAAGCTGAGTTGTATCCCCAGCAGTGCCTCTTGGTGTTTGTAAAAGCATTTAACATTTCACTCCTTTGTTTGCAGAGAATCATAATGCTGTATTTTCCGCTGCTGGTTTTAAAGACATCCGTACCTATCATTACTGGGATGCAGCGAAGAGAGGACTTGACCTTCAGGGTTTCCTGAGTGATCTGGAGGTAAGTGATTTAGAGGAAGAGTAGAAAGACAGCTAGTGTCAGAAGCAGTTGTTAAATGAGTCTGAGACATCTTTCCCAAATCAGATTTGGTTTCTGAAATAGCACAAAATGGGGGCCTGCAGTGACCCCTTTGCCCTCCATTGCTGACTGGTTTCCTGCTGACATCAGAGCTGACACAGCTTACTTTTCCTTAGAATGCCCCTGAGTTCTCTGTCATTATCCTCCATGCCTGTGCGCACAATCCGACTGGGACTGACCCGACTCCGGAGCAGTGGAAGCAGATCGCCTCCGTCATGAAGGTAACTGCCTTTAGAGCACCTTTTAAAAAATCGTATGTATGAAAAAGTGATATATTAAAAAATCCTGCCTATTTATTGAAGAATTTGAAAAATGGAGACAAGTCCAAAGAAGAAAATAAATATCAATTGTAAATCCTATTACTCAAAGAAAGCCACTGTTAATGTTTTGGTATATAGACTGTCAGGCTTTGTGTGTATGTGCGTGTGTGTGGTGTACATATATCTATCTATTTTACAAAGATGGGATCGTTTTGTCTATAGTCTCGTGACTTGCTTTGTTCTTCCCTTGACCTCCTTTATATGTCATTGAATGCAGCATCATTTTTCATAGCTATATTGTAGTCCATGCACAGACATGTCATAATAGGGATGAGTTAAATCGATTGGTGGACATTTAGGTTTATCCCAGGTTTTTGCTTTCATGAAAGATTATGTAATAAAACTTTTTATAATCCCTTTGGGATAACTTTCTAGGTTGGACCTTCTAACTCAAAGTGTTTATATTCTTCATTAATGTGTTCAAAGAATATTTATCAAGGAAGTATTAGGAATCAAATACTGTGGGGGGATACATCAGTGAATCAAGCAGATATTTTCCCTGTCCTCAGGGGGTATACAGCCTGCTTAGGAAGACAGCCAAGTACTAAGGTAGTTACCATACTGTGAGACAGCTGTGCTGGGATTACTTTGGGGGGACATGACCCAGACTTTGGGGGAATGTGTGTTTGTATGTGTGGGGGATGGTGACAGAAGAAACCTTCCTGGAAGAAGTGGTTTCCATGTTGAGACTTGGAGGAGGAGGAGGATTTCAGAAGGCATTGGCAGCAGGCGGGGTGTGTGTGTGTGATCTCAGGGAAGGAATGTTTCCTGCAGAAGGACTGAGCGTGGCCAGAAGCCCAAGGCAGAGAGATCATGGCCCATTTAAGGAAGTGAAAGTAATTCTTGTTGTGGCCTAGAGTTCAAAGGGAGTTGGGTGGAGGTGAATGATGAGGCTGAAGAGGTAATAGGGCCAGACCCCTGCTGAGGAGTTGGACTTTATCCTGAGGGCATTGAGAACCGCAGAAATCTTTGAAATCAGGGAATGACATGATCGGGTATGAATTGACTTCAGGTCACCCTGACTACAGAGTGGAGAAAGGATCAGAAGCAGCAAGATGAGGTAGACTGAGAGGCCAGTTAGGAAGCTGTTGCCATAATTCAGGCAGAAGTTGATGGTGGCCTGAAATATATGGCATTGGGGCAATGGATTCTAGAGTTCTCAGGAGACTTGTCTGATGGACGTGGAAGATGAGCAGTGGAGAATATACTCAGGTTTCTGGCTTGGACAGTTGGAGGCAGGAAAGTGTTGTCACTCAGGAGGGAGCCCAGTAGAAGAAGCAGATTCAGCGTGAGGAGCTGTTTGAGAAGAGAAGAGTGATAAGAATAGTGATCATAGAACAGCCTTAAGGTTGTGAGGAGACCATGGGGATAGTGACCCTGAACTTGACCGAGCTTGTCACATCAGGAAGTCATGGGGAAGAATCCACCAATGTGTAGGACATTACCTCCAAGCCTCAGAACTAAACTCAGTTGGCAAAGCTGCATCCTGACTCTCTAGGAAGTAAGGCTTACTGAAGTCGTTAAATTTGTTGGCTGCTGTTTAGCTGAACAGAGAAACAGATGCAGAGTGGTGGTTGGGTGCAGAAAGAAGAGAAATAATAGAAATGGATGGTGTTAGAAATTCTTTCCAGGTACCAGTTAGGGAAGGAAGGCTGGTGTCTGTGGTTGGTTGCAGAAGGATTTCCTGCACTGACTCATTTTCCTTCCTTGCAGCGCCGGTTTCTGTTCCCCTTCTTTGACTCAGCCTATCAGGGCTTTGCATCTGGAAACCTGGAGAAAGATGCCTGGGCCATTCGATATTTTGTGTCTGAAGGCTTTGAGCTCTTCTGTGCGCAGTCCTTCTCCAAGAACTTCGGGCTCTACAGTGAGTGTTCCTCTGAGTTACAGCCGCGCCTGCCCCCACACCTCTCCTATCCGTCATTGCAGCCAAGGCTGATTCTCGTCCCTCTCTCTAGATGAGCGAGTGGGGAATCTCACTGTGGTTGGAAAAGAACCTGATAGCGTCCTGCGTGTCCTTACCCAGTTGGAGAAGATTGTGCGAATTACTTGGTCCAATCCTCCCGCTCAGGGAGCTCGAATTGTGGCATGTACCCTTTCTAACCCTGAGCTCTTTAAGGAATGGTAAGGGGTTCAAAGCCTGATGAGCAAGGGGTGGGGATGTCAAACAGCAGTTGTCCCATTAAATGACACTGGGTATTTGCCTTTTATTTTAGCAGAGGCAGCACAAAATTACTTTAACCTCTGAATCTCAGATATTTCTGTAAAAAGAGAGAGTACCTGTTCTTAGTACTCCTGGAACCTTTGCCTCACTCAGTGAATGGCAGTTTCCCCTGTTCTTTTTTTTTTTTTTTTTTCTGGTTTTATTTCCTTTTTTATTTTTTAAAAAGATACTTAGATTACATAAATGTTACACAGAAAATATAGGGATACCCCGTTCTTCTGCCACCCAGTCCTCCTTCCCTTAAAGTTGGGAAACACAGGAAGGAATTCCTGATGGAATAAGAATATCCAACTTCAAGTTATAATGACAATTTTTGGGTTTCTGTTTCTCATCCTCTAATTTACATCTATTTTATCTTATTTTGAAACAGAGTAGTTTTTATCTAGTAGCTAATCTGCAATTTCTTTTTAATTAGGCTTGATAAAACATATTTTCCCATCGATATCAGCACCTGAGTGAAGCGGGAATTTGAAGCATTACTGGTATTTCAGCCAGTATACCCATGGCTAGCGCTAGGCTCCGTTAGTAAATGCGGTTCTCTCCTTCTGCCTGGTAGATGTAGCTCTCTGTCCTGCTCATCTGTCCATCCACAAACCCATATACCATAAATGGTAGATCGTGATCTCTTTTTTTTTTTTTTTAATTAATTAAAAAAAATTTTAAAGTTGCTTAGATTACATAAATGTTACATAAAAAATATAAGGGATTCCCACATCCCCACTCCCTTCCCCCTCCCACACTTTTCCACCTCAACAACATCCCTTATTAGTGTGGTATATTTGTTACAATTGATGAACACATATTGAAGCATTGCCACTAAGCACGGATTACAGTTTACATTATAGTTTACACTCTGTCCCACACAATTTTGTAAGTTATGACAAAATATACAATGGCCTGTATATGTCACTACAATGTCATGCAGGACAACTCCAGTGTCCTGAAAATGCTCCCGTATTACACCTATTCTTCCCTTTCCCATCCCTCAGAACCTCTGATGACTACTGCCTTTATATCAATGATAACAGTTCACCCATTGCTAGAATAATAATAAGTCATAATAATAATGTCTATTTTAGTGCATTGTTCATTCCCCAGTTTTGAGGATTTTGGGATGGTGATCTCCACTCTGCTTCTAACTGAGAGGGAGCTTAGATCCCATGGGGCAGATGGATGGACAATCTTGCTTGCAGTTGCAGACACTCTCTGTTCCTTGGGATGGGTGTTGTCCATCACATCTCCTTGTTAGTTGTCCTGGGTGATTCCAATGAACTAGAGAGTAGGTGTTTCAACTCTGCTGAGATTCAGGGCACAGCTGGCACATGGACACGTTATCCCATTTTCAGTTTATAGGTTAAATTTCTGTTTCTAAATTTCCACGTTCTAGTGTACAATCCTGCCTGTCTAGATTGGTATTTATATCACTGTCTTCTCTTCTCTTCTCTTCAGGACAGATAATGTGAAGACCATGGCTGACCGGATTCTGACCATGAGGTCTGAACTCAGAGCACGATTAGAAGCCCTCAAGACCCCTGGAACCTGGAATCATATCACTGAACAAATTGGAATGTTCAGTTTCACTGGGTTAAACCGTAAGTGGCCTCTACCATGTCGAGTACCTGTGGGTGGGGTAGGCTCTGAGTACTCTCTTGGCCAATGTTTTTGAGCTCACCTCCATTAGCTATCACCTAATTAGTCATCCAGTGCTTTGCACTAGAACAAGTTAGGTTTTCTCATTGTGTCCCACCCATCTCTTAAACCTGTTGGTCTCAGAATATCATTGTCCTGCTGACCCATAACCAAGACATTTCATATACATGGGCCGGGAAGTGGCTCAGAGCCAGTGCTGGAAAACAACAGAATTTGGAGCTTGGAGCCTTGATTTATGATAAATCTCTCATAGGTGCTCAAGTGCCTTTTAGCTTTACGTTAATCTTAAGTATAAATATTATATATGATTATTTACAGACCTAATTTCTTAACAGGTCTTTCCTAGTCTCAAGGAATGACCATCAAAAAGAGGTTACAAAGTTATTTCTCCACTTCATAAAAATTAAGAACTTAGATTGGTAATTGAAATTAAATGCTGATTAAAAATCTAATAGGTAGGGAAACAGATGTGGTTCAAATGATTGGGCTTCTGCCTACATATGGGAGGTCCTGGGTTTGCTTCCCTGTGCCTCCTGGAGAAGGCAAGCTGGTGCAACAAGATGATGCAACAAAAGAGACACAAAGAGGAAAGACAATGAGAGATACAACAAACCAGAGAGCTGAGGTGGCTCAGGTGATTGAGTGCCTCTCTTCTACATGGGAGGTCCCAGGTTCAGTTTCTGGTACCTCCTAAAGAGAAGACAAGGGGACACAGAGAGCAGACAGTGACCGCAAACAACAAGGGGTGGGGGATAAATAAATAAAATAAATCTTAAAAAAAAAAAAAAGTCTAATAGGTGGCCATGCTCGATCTTGGTCAGCTATCAGTAAGGCATATCAGCAATCGGCGGTCTCTTCTGATGACAGAAGAGGAGTCATTCATTTAATAAGTAATGCCTGAGCACTTACTGGCTGCACTTCTGGTCACATAGTACAGATTCAGCCACTTACCTGCATGTGGAGCTTGTGGTCTGGGTGGCTCTAGGAGGGAATGTGTGTCTAATTTGAGTAACGGTGGGACGTCAGAGTTACCAGGAGGTACTAAAGCCAGGACTGCCAGAGAACTGGTTTGAAATGAACTCAGAAAAAGTCAATGAATTAAATATAAGAAAGGTGGTAGGAATTTTATTGAGAGGCTGCTCAATCTCTTGCACCACCTCAGCTCTCTGATCTGCTATGTCTCTCATTGTCTCTCTTCTGTGTGTCTTTTTGTTGCATCACCTTGCTGCGCCAGCTCTCCGTGTGGGCCAACTCTCCACTCGGGCCTGCTTGCTTTTCACCAGGAGGCCCCAAGAACCTAACCCTGGACCTCCTATATGGTAGATGGGAGCCCAATTACTTGAGCTACATCCGCTTCCCGAAAATGGTCTTTAGTAGTAATATTCTAAAAGCTCACAAGATGGAGATGTCTCCCCATAAATATCCATATCCTCTCCCTGTCCAGAGTAGAACATTAGTTTTATTATGAATTGAAAAATGGTAAGACGGTACAAAAGTTATATTTTTAGCACTTAGCACCATTTACTTTTTTAAAAAAACATGTTTTTTTAAAAATTCAAACATTTTGTGGAAAAAATTAAAAACATTTTTTTTCTTTATTAGATAAGTTGTGGGTTCACAGAAAACTCATGCATAAAATACAAGATTCCCATACACCACCCCACTGCCAACACCACACCTTGCATTGGTGTGGAACAATTGTTACAATTGATGAAAGCACATTTTTATCATTGTGCTTTTAATTAAGGTCCATGTTTTAATTTAGGGTTCATGTTTGTGTAGTGTAGTTCCATTGATTTGTTTTTAAATTTTTATTCTATTACCATATATACAATCTAACATTTCCCCTTTGAATCATATTTAGATATATATTTCAGTGTTGTTTAATTACATTTACAGTGTTGTGCTACCATCACCACCGTCCATGACCAAAATATTCCTATCATTCCAAATAGGAGCCCTGTACATTTAAATTTAAAGCCTTAACTTCCCACTCCCTATCCCCACCCCCATCCCTGGGTAACTTATATTCTAGATTCTGACTCTATGAGATTGCTTATTCTAGTTGTTTCAAATCAGTGAGGTCAAATACTATTTGTTCTTTTGTGTCTGGTTGATTGCACTCAACTTGATGTCTTCAAGGTTCAATCATGTTGTCACATGTATCAGGACTTCATTCCTTTTTACAGCTGAATAATATTCCATTGTGTGTATATACCACATTTGATTTATCCATTCATTGGTTGATGGATACTTGGCTTGCTTCCATCTTTTGGCAATTGTGAATAATGCCACTTTGAACATTGGTGTACAAATATCTGATCTTTGTTATTTCCTTCCATCTGCATGTTTGAGGTTTAGTTTGCTCTTCTTTTTCTAATTCTTCCAGTTTTGTGGTTATGTCTCTGATTTGAAGTCTTTTTTTTTTTTTCTTTTACCGGGAGGTCCCAGGGATCGAACCCAGGTCCCTCCATGTGGGAGACAGACGCCCAACCATTTGAGCCACATCCGCCCCCGTGATTTGAAGTCTTAATCTTTTTTTTATTTTATTTTATTTTATTTTTAAAGATTTTTTATTCATTTATCTCCCCCCTTGCTGCTTGTGCTAGCTGGGTCAGCTAACCGTGCCGTGTGGGCGGGCTTGCCTTTACCAGGAGGCCCCGGGAACCGAACCCAGGGCCTCCCATATGGTAAACGGGAGCCCTACTGATTGAGCCACAGCCGCTTCCCAATCTTTTTTTAATATAAGCATTTAGAGCTATAAATTTCCCTCTTAGCATTGCCGTCACTGCATCCCATAAGTTTTGGTACGTTGTATTTTCATTTGCCTCAAGATATTTCCTAATTTTGCTTCTGATTTCCTCTTGAACCCCTTTTTTGTTTAAGAGTATGTTGTAATAATACTCAGCATATTGTCTTCCTTTGTATTATAACTTTTTTATATTGCATGTTGCTTTTGGTATCAGCCTGACTCTTTGCCCAGTAGATGACAGTTCTGTTGATGTTTTGTTCTTTATTGGTGAGCATATCTTCATTAAGAATTTTGGGGAAACTCATGAAACTCAATGAATTTTCTTCATAACCCATTTGAAATTATTCCAAATAAAATGATAAGATATATTTTTAAAAAAAGAATATGTTGTCTAATTTCCACGTATTTGGAGATTTTTCCTTTCTCCCTCTCTTACTGATTTCTAGCTTCATTCCATTGTGATCAGAGACTATACATTGTATAATTTCAATATTTTTTTTCCATGGAGGCATTTTATTTGCAGGTATGTTTTACATCCCTAGAAAAAGAATCCCAGGATTTTTCCTCTTGTGTGTTTTCACCTTGCTTCCTTGTGGTCCATCATGCCTGCTGGGATTGTCAGTACAGTGACACCAAACTAACGGGATGGGAGCAGATTATTCTGCCGTTTTTCTAGATCAAATCTGGGACTAATCACTCCACACTTGTTTAACCTCCCTGTAAAGTTCCCAGCTCTGTTATCATCAATGATTTCAAATTCACCAATGTAACTCTGCTTCATCATCACAGTTAGAAACCTGACGATGACTTTGGAGCACGGCCTGATAAGAACCTGGTCTTTGCCGCTCTTCTTGGCGCTGTTGATGCTCTTGAGAGCATCAGCCAGGACGTTCATGCGCACAATTGTGGTAGCACAGAAAGCTGGCTGAAAGAGCTGTTTTCAGTATTTTTGTTTTGTTTTGTTTTTTTTTACCGGGAGGTCCCAGGGGTCGAACCCGGGTCCCTCCATATGGGAGACGGACGCCCAACCAGTTGAGCCACATCCGACCCCCCAAGTTTTCAGTATTTTTGAATTTGCTGAGACATGTTTTGTGACCCAACATAGGGTCTGTCCTGAAGAATGATCCATGTGCACTCAAGAAGAATATATTATCTTGTTTTTGTTGGGTGCAGTGTTCTGTATATGTCTGTTAAGTCTAGTTGGTTTTTTATTATTGAAGCCCTGTACTTCCTTACTGATCTTCTGACTAGATGTTCTACCCATTATTGAAAGTGCTGTGTTAAAATCTACTATTTATGCAAAACTGCCAGTTTTCCCCTTCAAGTCTGTCAGTATGTGCTTCATATATTTTGGTCCTCTGCTGTTAGGTGCATATATATTTATGATTATTACAACTTCCTGTTGCCTTGTCCCCTTTATCAGTATGCCAAGATCATGTATCCTCATAAATGTTTTTGTCTTAAAGTATATTTCATCCAATATTAGTATAGCCACCCCAGCTCTCTTTTGGTTACTATTTGCATGGTATATTTTTTCCCACCCTTTGACCGTCGGCCTTCTTGTATCTTTAACTTTAAAGTGAGTCTCTTGCAGACAGCATATAGTTGGGTCATGGTTTTTTTCCACTCCACTAATCTCTGCCTTTTGACTGGAGAATTGAATCCATTCACCTTTAAAGTCACTACTGATAATACAGGTCTTTCTTCTGCCATTTTGCTATTTAGCCTTTTAAGCCTTATACCTTTTTTGTCCTTCACTTCCTTTAAAGCCTACTTTCCTATTTATTTGCTTTCTTGTGTTGTACCATATTAAGTGCCTTCTCATTTTATCTGGATATAATTTTTTTTATCTGTTTTCTTGTGTTTACCATAGGGTTAAAATTTAACGTCCTAGATATATAACAATTATATTTTCTTTGATACCAGCTTAACGTCAATAGCATGCACGTATACTTTTCCTATATCCCTCTATTCCCCCACCATTTTTTTGTACTTGTCACCACTTATATCTTTTGTACATTGTATGTCCAAAAATATAGATTTATCATTACTTTTTATGCATTTGCAATTAGCACCTGTAGGAAGTAAGAAGTGGAGTTGCATACCAACCAATACAATAATACTGGCATTTATTATTACACACGTGGTTACCTTTACTGCAGGCCTTTATGCTGCTTTGAATGACTGTCTAGTGACCTTTTGTTTCAGCCTGAAGATCTCCCTTTAGCATTGCTTATAGGGCAGGTCTAGTGGTGATATACTCCCTCAACTTTTGTTTATGTGAGAATGTCTTAATCTCTCCCTCATTTTTGAAAGAGAGTCTTGCCGGATAAAAAATTCTTGGCTGGCAGTTCTTTCCCTTCAGTTCTTTTTAAGTATTTCAATCCATTGCCTTCTTGCCTCCATAGTTTCTGATGAGAAATCAGCACTTGATCTAATTCAGACTCCCTTGTATGTAACATGTTGATTTTCTCTTGCAGCTTTCAGACCTCTCTTCTTGTCCTTTGCATTTGATAGTATAGTCACTATATGACGGGGTGTGTTTTTCTTCCTGTTTATCCTATTTGGTGTTCTCAGAGCTTCTTGAATGTGCATATTCATGTCTTTTGCTAAGTTTGGGGCGTCTTCTGTCATTATTTCTTTGACTGTTCCTTCTACCCTTTTCTCTCTCCTTCTGGGTCTCCCATAATGTGTATATTGGTGTGCTTGATGGTGTCTTAGGCTATTTTCACTTATTTCTTTTATCTTTCTGTTCCTCAGCCTGACTCATTTTAAGTGTCTTATCTTCAAGTTCACTGATTCTTTTTTCTGCCCACTCTAATCTGCTCTTGAAATCCTCATGAGCATTTTTCATTTCACTTATTGGGGTCTTTAATTCCAGTAGTTCTGTTTGGCTCATTTTTAAATTCTGTCTCTTTACTTAGGTTCTCATATTGTTCATTCATTTGTTTTCCATGATATCCTGTAGTTCTTTCTCTGTACTTTCTTCTCCTTAAGCATTTTAAGATCATTTTTTAAAGAATTTGATCAGTATATCCACATTCTCATTTTCTTCATTGGTGTTTTCTGTATTTCTTCCTTTTTGAGGGCCCCTCATTTCTTCTTTCTTTGTTTTGTAGTCTTTTATTGCACACTGTACATTTTAGTATTTTAAAATGTTAACTCTGTGATTTACTCCCTGGGATGTCTGTTTCTTGGTTTTGTAACCAGCCGGTGATAAGAAAGATTTTCTTGAACTTTAGCCCTCCTATCAGGAAGGTCTGCCCAAGGCAAATGCCCTGTGCAGGGTTTTTCCTTTCTTACTAGGCCTCTGTATTGCCCTGGGCTTTTGCTGTTAGTTGTTTTGAAGTTCCTCTGTTTACAGGAGTTTGGTTGTCCTTTCTGTTTCCTAGGAGATAAACTTCCCTCTCCCAGGTATCTGAAGCCAGCAGGCCTTTTGCCTAGACTGTCTGCCTCTATAGTTTCTTTTACACTCCTTTCATTGTCTTAGGCAGCTTTTGCCTGGGGCAAATTATGGGAGGAGGGTCACCCTGGAGAGGACTTTCCTAATTCAGTCTTTCCCAGCCAAAACAGGGCCAGGGATCCACAAAGGGGGTGCAGACCGGCTCCAAAGAACCCTATGGAGGGGCTTAGGAAGGGTGCCCAAAACTCTTCCAGTGACTCCCCAAAGCTGAGCTTCCCTGGCCTGCCCAGCACATGCAGCCCTTCAGCTAACTTTCCCCCTCAGCCCTAAGGAAGCCCTGTGTCTTTATTTATTTATTTATTTTAATTTTTTATTTTTTTTAAAGATTTTATTTATTTATTCATTTATCCCCCCCTTGCTGCTTGTGCTCACTGGGTCAGCTAACCACGCCGCGCGAGTGGGCTTGCCTTCACCAGGAGGCCCTGGGAACCGAACCCGGGGCCTCCCATGTGGTAAACGGGAGCCCTACTGTTTGAGCCACAGCCGCTTCCCACCCTGTGTCTTTATATCTCCACTGCTTCCACCCCTGTCTGGGGAGGGTGGAAACAATGGCCACCACCTTTGTCCAGGGGGCAGGGTTCAAACAGTGGCTGCCCTCAGAACTGAAACCCAGGAATCTGAATTCGTTAATCAAAAGCCATGATCAGTGATAGGCTGTGCACACCCCTGTTCTTGGGGATGAGGATTTTTATGTCCCTTTCAGTCAGTGGCAGCCTGCAGTGAGAGTGGGGGATGATCGCTGGTACCACTGTGTGGAGAGAGCAATTTACAGTTTTTTACTGTAATTTATCAGTGAGCACCTATAAACCCACTACCTAGTTTCTACAATTATTTTACTGTACTTCCTTTTATCACATTTTATCCATCTATCCATCACTGCAGAGGCTTTTAACTGGAAGTCTGGATGTACTTTAGGAGATCTGTGAAGCCCTGAAATTATATTTTTAAAATTGTATAAGTGTATATTGGCCTTTTTTTGTAATAAAAGTCCATACCTTTTACCAGCTTCTTAAACTGTAATGCTTTCCTTGCCCTAAAAAGTAGAGAAGTTTCATTTTTATGGAAAGAAAGGGAAAAAAAAAAAAAAAAAAGATAGGAGGACCCTGTTACCACAGCTGCTGCCTCCTGGGCATAGGCCTGTTTTTTTTTTCCCCTTAAACTTTTTATTTTGAATAAAAATAATACAAAACCCATACAGAGAACTCTCCTGTATTATCACCCCTCCCCCAATGCCCAGATGCATCAATTTTAACATTTTACCACATTTTCTGTATTATTCCATCTATCCATCCATCCATTAATTTTCTAAACACTTGAGAGTACATTCTATACACCATACTCCTTGAACTCATCATAACTTTCACGTACATTTCCTAAAAACAAGGAAATTCATTTATGTAACCACCTTAAATACAATTTTTTTTAATTTAATTTTATTTTTTTATTTTTTAAGATTTTATTTATTTATTCATTTATCCCCCCCTTGCTGCTTGTGCTCACTAGGTCAGCTAACCATGCCGTGCGGGCGGGCTTGCCTTCACCAGGAGGCCCCGGGAACCGAAGCCGGGGCCTCCCATATGGTAAACGGGAGCCCTACTGATTGAGCCACAGCCGCTTCCCTAAATACAATTATTAAGTTCAAGAACTTTAACATTGATATAAAGCTTCCAGTCTATATTCCAATTTTTTCATATGTCTCAATAATATCCTTTTGGGCCTTTTTTCCTCCAATGCTAGATCCAGTCCACTCAGCATTGGCTTTACTGAATAGTAGGGTGTTGCTGGTGTGTGAGGTTAAGCTTTATTTCCTTGGATGACTCCAATTTACACAATGAAATCCCATCAAGGCTACTTCTGAAGCTTGCTTGCTTGTTTTTCTTGGAGAGGGCACACAGGAACCCTGGTGGAGAATCCAGGTTTCCCACTTCCACAGAGGGGCAGCATAACATCATGGTTAAGAGCCCAGACTTGGGAGCCACATTGCCTGCGTTAAAATCCCAGAGCCACCACTTGCCAGCTGTGTGATCTTGGAAAAGTTATTTAACTTCTCTATGCCCTTTCTATAAAATGGGGGTGATAAGGTTATTATCAAGATTAACCGAGTTAATATAAAGTGCTAGAACAATGCCTGGCACATCGTGTTTGCTCCTCTGATTATTATGATTTTATTTTTATTATTACTCCATTCTGTCAAATTGGTGGTATCTTAAAGATGAAGATCTTAGGTGAAAATCAGCTAAAATTTTGCAACAAAGCTATAGGGATTGTAGCATAAGGAAGTACAGGCAATCCTTTCCTATTTCATATGTGATGCATTTCTACAAACACCTGGGAAAGCCTTCCTGCATCTGTTGAGAGAGTGTATTGAGAAATGAATGAAAGTCTGATGATGCCAAGTCAGAGATGCCTTTGTATGTTTTTTCAGCCTGTTTCATTCACATGGCATCTATCAAGTACCCATCCTGCATGGGGCACTGAATAGTGTACTGTAAAAGTGAAATGTCAAAGGGGTGTTGCTTCTAGGTGCTCAGTAGAATCCTCAAGTGTGTTTCTTGTTGCCTTCTCTGTGCCATGGAACAGAGCCCAGGATAAGCAGAACTAGCCGTTCTACATTCCAGTCCAAGCAGGGGAGAAATGGTTCTGGTTTTACAATGGGTTACACCCCCCAAATTCCTCTGTACCTCAGTCATTTGAAAATAGAAACATACTCCTACACGGACCCACTGTTACAAATGGTGCTTGGCTTCCCAGACTATCCTACAAAATTTCTTTGACTTAAAATGTAGTCACATTATAAATTATTCAAATATACAAATTCTATATACTGTCAGAAAAAAACTAGTAGAAAACAACTTCATAATTCTAGTAATAAAACAGATAAGAAACACAATGAAATTTAATTATTTGAAAACATCTTTAAATTAAGGAGAATGTGCAGGTTGAAGGTCACCTTAGGTCATGCTGAAGGGACTTCTGGCGCATTTAGAGATTTCACTTTAGGGTTTTCCTTTTTTTTTAACCTACGGAAGCATCACTAGCATCATTCCTAGACTTCTCAAATGAAGTTATTTGTTATTAATTACCAAATGGAACAAACTGATAGAGGTGGCTGGTTCAGAGCTAGAAGTAAGTGGAAGAAAGGAAAGTAAGCTTAAAAAGAGGATTGTGTGTGTTGGTGAAAAAAAATGTTACTTGAGGTAGAATTAACCTGAATTATTAGTGGTGGGAAAATAGAGGGGTGCGTGTGTTGCGGGGAGGGGTGGCATGGAGAGGAAAGAGTGGCAGGGAAGCTGCTGGATCATGCTTTTTTTTTTTCTCTCCAACCACCATGTACAACTGTTGAACTCAGGCATCTTAGTGGATTTCTGAAAGGTAGAATAAAGCAAACAGAATAGAGAGGAGATAAAGGAAGCATTTCATAACCAAATTGTCTTAATAATGAAATGTTCTTAAGTCTGATAGTTGATAGGAGCATCCAGATAAATGTAATAGATGAGATTTGGTTGGGAAGTAGTCCCAGGTTAAAATTGCCTTCAGGAGGAGGTAACTAGAACCATATTGAGCTCTCCAGGGATTAGACAGTTAACTTACAAAAGATACTTTCCAGAATCCAGTTAGTTTATTTTCCTGTATGTTAGTTGGATGAAATAGTTCCTTTTGTTTTGCCTTTCTGTTAGGGGGAAAGAAGGAGAATTGTAATTATCATATAACCACTGAACCTCCACTATTTAAAGGATTCCTACTACTCTGATTATATCTTCTTTTGGTTTTCAACAGCTAAGCAGGTTGAATATCTGGTCAACGAAAAACACATATATCTGCTGCCAAGTGGTCGAATCAACATGTGTGGCCTAACCACTAAAAATCTGGATTATGTGGCCACCTCCATCCATGAAGCAGTCACCAAAATCCAGTGAAGAAACATCCTCCAAACCAGCACCACCAAAGTGGTTCTGTGTCACGTGTGTTCCCTGCCTGCCCAAGTCTAGCTGTTTATGTCATGTAATAGAGACTACTGAAAGACTGAAATGGCTGAGCTGGTGAGGCTGCCTATTTCAGACTGGCCCCATGTGAAGAGAACATCCCTTGTGATTAGAGCTTTTGTGGAGGCCAGAGAAAATTATGGTTTTTATTTAAGAAGAATAAAAAGGTACTTTGACTATGATATGTCGAAAGATCTTGTCCCTCTCGCTAGAAGCAGGAGAGTTGCCCACGGTGCTCATGTGCTTCTACATGTTGATTCTATATAAGGTCTAGCCCCAAAGATCAGGTTGTCTCAAGAAACCAAGTATGATTGTGGGTATTGACTGTGTCATTAAAACTTGTCATCTCAACCCAGAGTGTCAGTCTCCCTGCTGTCTGCATGGTTGTGTCCCTGACCCTACGCTTTAGTTCTTTAGGAAAATCATGGTAATAAATATATTTATATCATGACATGCACAAATGCACACACACACATTTAACGGAAACAGAAGTTTCACAAAATAGTATTTACCCTTGCTTTGTGTGGTGCATTATGTTATTTTCTAGTCCATTCTATTCTATTGTTCTATTTCACACAGAAAAAGGAAAAAATAAATGAAAATGCTGATCAAGACCTATGGAATTGATTTTGTGATCCATTGAGCCTATAACCCATGGTTTTAACATGAGTGCTTTAGAGAGATTTACTAGTGGCTAAAGCAAAACTAAAACATGCTCTCACAGTACACCTTTCTTTAACAAACTACTGGGCTGTGACTCTACATCACCTTTCTGGGCTTATGGTTCAGAGGCCAGTTGTTCTGTATTACTTAAGAAACTGGGTTTCATAGAATTGTAGGAGGGTTGATATTGTTGGTGGAAGGCTGTAGGTTGTGGGCTTCTAAGTTCTTGGCTTATGTCACATAAAAGAATTAAGGACACACCATAGGGTAGTCAAGAAAGTAAAGAGTTTATTAAGAAACAAGGAAAGAGTATACAGTCTTAGACATGGACTGCGGGCATGCTGCAGGGTGGGTCGCATGCATGGGGGCCCCAGGTTAGGCCTTTTTAAAAGCTTCACTCCTCCCTTCTTAATGTTGGGGAGGGGCCCCAGCTGTTTGCTGTTCTGATTGGTGGCCTTGTGATCCCTGCCTGTTAGCTCTTGTGGGCCCAATGAGGAGTTTTGGGGGTTATCCAGGGCTTCTCCTTGACCCCAGAAAGAGTTCTAAATGGGATCTCATAGGGTCTTGTGGGATCTTTCTGGCAGCCTTTCCCTCAGGAGATTTCCAGGCGGGGTCTCACAGCCATGTAGTCTACTGGGCATGTTTTCTGCCAGGTCTTTAGCTGTGACTCAAGTCTTCCCTTTCCCTGTACTAACCTGGCTCAATTCCCCCCTCAGAAAGTTTATACCCTTATTCTTAAGGGGGAGCTGAAGGCCAATGATCATTCTTCCATAGCTGCTTCCTGTTGGTTAGGGGGCATTAGGCCATGCCTAATAGAGTATAAACCCTCTGGCTATTCTATTGAGGTTGAAGGAAGACAGGTACAGCGCCGTAGTTGGAACTGGATGACATCCCTACATGACTAATACCCTATGGAAGGCTTTGATTCTGGAAGAAATTAACTTGGTTAGAATTTAAGATACATGGCCCTACTAAAAGGATAAAGAAGATGGTGGTAAGCAGGCCCAAAAAGAGGGCCAGCTATGACATACTGGACCACAAGAATGAGAAAGGCCAGGTGCCTTCAGGGGCTGCATCCTACCAAAGTTGATGGGAAACCGCATTTTTCTTTGAGTTCTTTGGTTAACTCTAGGGAGAGGTTGTGGTAGACCTGCTGGGTTTGGTATAAACTGCCAACCCCAGTTTTCCCGTGGAAGTGGTTATGCCTAGGACAGGTAAAAGAGGTATGAGGAAAGGCATCCTAGACATAAACTCACAAAGGCAGTATAGGTAACAACAAGACAAGTATATGGCAAGCAAAAGAAAGTACTTAAGAGAGCATGTTCATTAACTACTTAGAAAATGAATTAAGTTCACCAAGACTTTTAACATGTTCAATATCCTTTATATTAGCTAGAATAGAAGAGATATTGTTATATTCATCAGGAATATAAGTACAGTACTTAATACTAATCAATGCTCAAATCAATGTACAAGAACCTCTTTGAGATGCATTTAATAGAGCTAAGCTCCATGTTTGCAATACCATGCATTTATCTCTCCATGGGAGCAGGCCATAATGCCAATTGTGTTTAAGTTCTACTCACATTACTCTGGTAATTATTGATCCACTTGGTATATCCTTCACACAGCCAGCATGCTGCAGTACTGTTGGCCCATGGAGAGAAGCTCCAGTGTTTCACCAGCCTGGCACTATGAAACAAAACCAGTCTGGAGTGAGAAACTGCAATGTACTCTCCATCCACTTCAGGAGCATAACCAGAGATGTGGTAGATACTTTTATTGTTTTAGGGATCTTAGTGACCAGCCTAGCCAACAACTCAAATGGAGAGGCACCATGCAGAGTACTGAATGCCTAGTTTGAAGGCACAAGAGAGTTTGACGATATTGAAATCTCTCAATTTTTATACACATTCTAAATACTTCCAATACAATGTATCAGTGAACTTTATATATTTTAGTACTTTGCTTTTTACTTTTACACCTTTACCATGATGACATTAACAGGTATTTAATTTTAGCAGTACAAGAAAAACTACTTTCTCCATTATTTTGTGAAAATTCTAAGATTCCCAATGGAATCAAGGTTATCTTTCTCTTACCACCACTTTAATATGCAGATTGAGGTAGCCTCTGACAGATTTCCCTGTTATGAAGTTACTTTTTGTTATTAATATCAATTTAGGTTTCTAATTAATAATGGCTTCCCATGGGAAATGGATGTGGCTCAAGAAGTTCGGCGTCCGTCTACCATATGGAGAAACCGGGGTTCGATCCCCGGGACCTCCCGGTAAAAAAAAAAAAAAAAATAATGGCTTCCCAGAATTAGCCATTTAAGATGCTTTTACAAACTCCTTGTAATTAACCATAACCACATAGACTAGTTACTTTACCTTTATATAAGCTTACTAAATTACAATTAGCAACCAATGAATTTATGCCTTTAAGCCTTACATTCCTTATTCTGTTCTGTGAAAAACAGTCATTTTACTTTAGGACAGATTTATACTTCATTAAACACGAAATTACAACTTCTGTCATCTTAAAGATTTAATACATATAATGCTAATTTATTTGATTGGTATCCTGTAAACCTAGGGAGATTACACCCAAGCTAAATAAAATTGAAACCGTTATTTTTTATGCAAGGAATGTTCTTTTTTCCTTCACAGGAGGCTAAAACCTCTTTTCTTTAATAGAATTCTAAAATTGTGAATAACTTCAAAAGTATACTGAATTTAATTATAATTTAGAAGAGATCTTTCCATTACTTTTAAGGTCTTTTTCCTTTACTTACTGAAATTTGAAAATTGGATTACTAACCACCTTTATTTTAAGGCTTTTTTTTTAAGGTTTTTAAAAAACTTATTTTAAGGTTTAAATTGGGAAATTGCGGGATAACTATGGTTCTTAATTCCCCAGCCTAGTAAGGGCTTATTTGATTTTTATCAATTTGAATAGATCTCTTTTAAGAATTTTCATTTGTTAATTTGATATTACCATCCCAATGTATAAAAATATGCTGAGCAAATAGGCAGACACAAATAGAGAGTTTGACACAGAAATACATACAACTCACTAATGTTACTTATAATTTTCATTCTCTTACAAAATAAGTTTAACTTTAAAATAACATTTAAAAGTTCTCTTGGAAGGCTATTTCTAATCATTTTAATCTGAACTGTGACCATGCAGTTTGCACAAGAATTTTGTTCCTATTGGTTTATAACCAAATTGTTCCCAATATTCAAAATACAATTTACAACTTTTTCCTTTACTTCAGAGCTCTGCTTATTTCCCATTTTGACTTTGACAGACTTGGATGAGCAACCCTAATTGCAGTATATACTCTCTGATGTCCTTGAAGTCTCAGGGAAACTGGTTTTTCTCATGACTCACTACTTTTCGGAACCTCAACACTTGAGGTGGGAATTCCCCCACTCCCCAGTCCTTGGAGATAACAGTACTCCAGCAGCTGCTGGACTGGAAGAGTGGACGTCCAACCTGAGGGTTGAGAATTCCACCAGGCAGCAATCTAGTCCATACCCGGAGTCATGAGAGAAAACAGGGTTATTAATACCAGTGAAAGGACAGGAGACAGGGGTATCTCAAATTTGCCTTCCTCTGAGCCATAAGGGGCAGAAATTGCCGTGTTGTAAATGGGAGAAAATAAAGTAGCATCACAAAGGTGAGGCCAGCCCTGAAATAACCATAAGCAATGGCAAACCCAGTTGAGAATTACCATCACAATAGCAAGCATATGCAAGGGTGTAGCTAGTCCTGAAATAACCATAAAGGTAAACTCAGTTGAGAGTTACCAATACTATAGCAAGCATAAGCAAGGGTGTGGCTAGACCTGAAGTAACCATAAACAAAGGTAAATTAGTCTAAGATGACCAGCACAATAATAGGTCTAGGGGAGAAGTCTCAACCATAATCAAAGGTAAATTCAGTCTATAATTAACCATTACTACTGGAAGCATAAACAAGGGTTAGACCTGAAGTATAGTATAAAAGTATATATATAAAAGTAAGTATAAAATTCAGTTTATACTTACAATTACAGTAGTAGGTCTAGGCTAAATCCACCCAGTTATAGCAATTTCAGATATTATCCTTCTGCTGTTTTATAAAATAAAGGCATCTATATAATGATCTTAACTCTTAGTTACAGTTTTTATTAAGTTTTTACTTTAGAACAAATTGGGCACTTTTGTTTATTAACTAAACAACTAAAACTATTTTATTATTAACAATGTTGCTAATTTTTCCTGCTTTTCCAGCAGTTGGACCAATTCAACTTATGATTTCTTTTATACATCAAATTCAATTGTAAGATAGCATTGACATTTAAAGACTCAATTTTAAGTTACTTTTCAC
This sequence comes from Tolypeutes matacus, assembly GCA_026826555.1. NCBI lineage: Eukaryota > Metazoa > Chordata > Mammalia > Cingulata > Chlamyphoridae > Tolypeutes > Tolypeutes matacus. The sequence goes on along the minus strand of JAKSZT010000380.1, from coordinate 4,556,903 downwards.
CACTATATAATTTGTAACAGGTGAACCCAAAATCTGATTTCCTAGGCACAAACAGACTGACAAAGTTAAACACAGATTTAAAAAGTTAAACGCAAAGTTAAGCACAGATTAGAACAGAGGAGAGAATTTTACACACTTAGCATAGAGAAAGACCTGACAGAAGCCATTTTCCAGGAACTTTCTAATCTTAAGTGATGGTGTGATGGTTAGGCTAATGTGTCAACTCAGCCAGATAATTGTGCCCAGTTGTTTGGTCAAGCAAGCACTGGACTAATTGTAATACAAGGACATTTATGGACTTTAGTCACCAGTGAGTTTACTGCACAGATAGCTAATTACATCAATCAGGAAGATTGCTGTCAGAAATGAGTGACACTTTATCCAATCATCAGTTGAATGCCTTAAAAGGGGAAGTGATTTCAGCATTCAGAGAGAATTTCCCAGCTCATCTTTGGACAACCAACATCTCCTGGAAACTCATCAAGGACCTTCATTGGACTTTCATAGGAGCCCCTCGTTTGCAGCCTGCCTGCAGAACCTGGACTTGTGCATCCCCACGGTCATGTGAGAGACTTATAAAATCTCATACTATTGACAGATATCTCCTATTGATTCTGTTTCCCAAGAGAACCCTGACTAATACAGATGGCATATGAGAAGAATTCTTTATTCTACAGGGGAGAGGTTTAGTGAACGACCTAGGTCTTGATTCCCCATTCACTCTCTTTATTAGACACAAACGAGGCAAGAGAGGTCTGGAGTGGCAGTTTAGGTCCCAGTAAAGTGGCTACCCCTGATTGATGGTTCATGCATGGCTTTAGGCCCCTTCTGTCCTCCCCTGGGGCAAGTCCCCATTGTTAGGGGGAAGGTTCCTGCTGACATGGAGCCTGGATTTGGGTAACCCTGAGGTGACAGTGCCTTTAACAGCAGCAGTTAAAAGGTGAGCCTGAGGGAACAGAGGTGGTTTAAGGGATTAAGTGCCTCCCTCCCACACTGGAGGTCCCGGGATCAGGATGGGTTCATGGTGCCTCCTAAAGAAACAAAGAAGACATGCAAACAATGGGGGATGGGATAGGGAGAGAGAAATGAAAATAAATCTTAAAAAAAAAAAAAAAAAAGTGAGCCTGTCCCGGACCCTGAGCCTGCTGCACCTTACCTTCTCCATCTTGGTGGCATGGTCTCGATTGTTGAAAACTGAGAAAGCTGTTTCTAGAAGAGAGTTACTGGAAGTTTGGGGGCCCAGGGAAAGTTTGTATCCAAGGCAGACTGGCCTCTACCAGCTTTCCTTGAAATAATGCTGGGTTTCTAAGTTCTGCCTCTAAGTAATTTCCCTGAGCGGTTTGGTAGTGCATTTCCTCATCCCTTTAAGGAGACATGACCACATGGTCTCTGGCCCTCAGATCTGCCTGTCCTCTCTTTCTTTCTTACACAGGTTTAACTGGAATTCAGGGTCCCATACAGAGCCCACTCCCGGCTGTACTGTGGCCATGTAGTGTGGCAGGAAAAGATTAGCTTCTTCCTTTTTTGACCATCAGAAGGCAGTTTTTCCCAATTCCTGAGAAAATGCCCCAATGGGAGTCTGCTGGAATGCTGAAGAAGCCATGCCCATTGTTCTAGGGAGAAATGGAAAAAAATCTGTCAGCCAATCCAGTGTTCCAGATCTGGGCCTGACTGAACTTTTTGCCTCCAAACTGAAGTGTCCACTTAAGTCTTAGGGGATGTGTGTTGCTTCTCTGGTTCCTGGCACCCTGGAAATTGCAGAGATCATGCACCCAGGTGTCTCCGGGGCAAAGTAGGTCTTGGGAGATGTCTGGACCTAGGTTCTGGACCAAAGCTACCAAACTGCATTATTCTTCCTAGAAAAGGGGCTGGCTTGAAACCTTTCTTTTGGCCTACTCTTGCAGAGGCCTTAGAAACATTGGCCGTGAGAAAGACCACTGCCAGGGACCTAGTTTGCAGTTAAACCGGACATTAAGAGGCACATTAAAAGCAGACACTGATCTGTGGCTTACAGGAAAACAGCCTCTGAGGCCCCGGAGGTGATGGATTAAGAGGAGCTTCAGGACCTCCTGGGGGCATGAGTTAGTTTGGCAGTTTGAGTCCCCTTAAACTGCTTCCAGAACAATTCCCCTTGCTCTGACCTCTCTACCTTTTCCTGTTGTTGTTTTTTTTGGGGGGGAGGGGGCAGGGGGGGTGGGGAGTGGGGGGGTACCATTCTGTTTGGGGTTCAAGTCCCCACCTTAAGTCTGTTAAGTATACCCCTGAACCTTGAGTCTATCTGTTAAGTATATTCCTGAAAAGTAATCCAGAATATAGTGTTAAGTGTCTGTTTGTTAAATGGTGTGTATTTAGGTATAGTAAATGTACATTGTCTACTTAAACTACTAAATAGTGTTTAACTGCATTTATATTGCTCAAATGTTTCTAGTTGGTTACTGGTTACCGAAGTTCTTTAAAATGGGAAATTCTAATTCTATTAGCATTCCTAAATGTAACCTTTTAGGCTGTAATTTTTTTTTTTTTTAAGATTTTATTTATTTCTTCATTTATCCCCCCCTTGCTGCTTGTGCTCGCTGGGTCAGCTAACCACGCCGTGCGGGCGGGCTTGCCTTCACCAGGAGGCCCCGGGAACCGAAGCCGGGGCCTCCCATATGGTAAATGGGAGCCCTACTGATTGAGCCACAGCCACTTCCCTAGGCTGTAATTTGAAAGACTGGAAAACCTTAGCCATGAGCCCATGAAAAGGCAGGAAATAGTTTTTCCTGCAGCAAAGGTTGGCTTCACTATAACTTAGAATCAGGAAGAAAATAGCCCGAGTATGGTCCTTAAAATTCCCGTATCTCAGTTCATCCAGGACAGCTCTCTAAAGTCAGCACCTAGGCCGGCAAAACCTCTACTCCTCTGGGAAACTCCCACAGAATGAAAAGCTCAACTGCTCCAACCTATAAATGAGATTACAGGGAATACATGAAGTAGTAGAAACTGAGGAAAAGTCCCTCATCTTTCCTTAAAGTCCAAGCTGAGAAAAGCCTGGCGCTACTGGGGAAACTCCAGTGCACAAAGGTCAATTAGAGCAGGGTTAGAACAAAAGGTAAGACCCTTTTGACCACCCCTCAAGGGATGGAGACGTTCTTAAGAAATGAGAAAGCCCCAATGACAGCTGGGCTGTAACCCACAGACGGCTGGAAGGAAAGGGTCTGGAGGGGAGAGGAGCCTTACTAAGGAATTTAAGACCAAAATATTTAAAATATAGCTTCCTAAATATATCTTCCTTGCTTAAAAAAAATCCTGTTAACCAAATAATACCCAGGTAAGTTTTTCTCCAAGTTTTATATGTATAAAAGTGTTTCTAAGAACAAGCTTGCATATTACAGGCAACACTGATCCCAGAGGAAATCTTAAAAGCAGTAAAAATCAGAGACATGGAATGATAGAAAACCTGGAGACAACCATACCAAAAGAATGAGAATTATGAGTCAAATTAGTGAGTTTTGGGGAGTGGATGGATTATAGCTCAAGTAGTTGAGTACCTGCTTCCCATGTGCAAGGTCCTGGTTCAATCTCCACAACTCCTAAAAAAAAAGTGAGTTTTATGTTTCTGTTGGTGTATCTAATTCTATTTGTGTCTGTTTGTTCAATGTATATTTTCATATCTCTGGAAGGTAATATCAAATTAACAAATGAAGATTCTTAAAAGAGATCTATTCAAATTGTTAAAAATTAAATAAGCACTTATAATAAGCACTTATATATGTAAATGAATACTCCTGGAGCCCAAATTAGAAAAGCCGAACAGGATGAAAAAGGTCATATAAAAACCTGACTTAAGAAACTATTTGAAGGGCATAAAACTAAAAAGTTTTTCTGAATTCCTGCACAATCTTTCTACAGCCTATCCTACCCTAAGGGTCTTCTAACCTTGACTAAATTCAAATCTCTCATTAAAACCTGTTTGGGAAACTATGGGGGATGGGTTGGGTGTGGAAAGATGGGGAGATGTGAATTTAGCTTAGAATTCTGTACACTAGGCCTACAAATTAAAAATGATAAGGACAGAGGACATATTACAGAATAAACTTGGTTTTGCATAATTTGTCTATAACTCCCCAATTAAAATATTTAACAGCTGTAATAGAGATTTTTAAACATAGTAACACTGATGGAAGTTCCTAAGGCCCACAAAACCTGCTTAAAACAATACCCCGGATCTGCATCCGTGCCTGGCCAATCACGCCACCATGGGGATGGCAAAACCCACCCCTAGTAAAGATTAACCCAAACCCCCTTAACGCTGATGCTAATCGCAAAAATTAGCTTCTGTAATATTGCTTGCTTGCTCTGCTGGATATGGACAATTGAAGCTGCCCCTCACCCTTTCTGGCGCAAGAAACTAATGCTTTGTTTTAATCAACTAATCTGATATCTGAACACAAAGAAAAGTTGCTTTATCATGCTGACCCTGCTAAAATTCCCTATAAAAACCCACCGTGGGAAGCCGGGGGGTCATTTCTCTCCATACTGCTGGAGGAGGTCCCGGCTGGCCGGAAATAAAGGTTCCTCTCCTAAACACATTGTCTGGGTGCTGAGTTTCTCTCTGGATGAAGTGTCCCACTTCATTTGGAGGCCCCAGTGGGCTTGAGCGGAGCTGGCCACACTGAGGATTTCAGGGGAAGGCCTCTGAGAAACATTCCTTAGCCCCGGAAACACCTCAGTCTGGCTAAGACACTCCGAGAGAAATTTGGCAATTCGGTTTGAGGAACCACCTGGTCTGTCCTGGTGAGTCTAGATCCAGCGGACCTGCAGGGTTGCCGGACACGGCTCAAATCCCTCAGCCAGGCCAGCCGGTGAGACGTCACCTGCGGCCACTGGGTAGTCTACAGGGGGTAGATTACATAGGTGTGTTAAGTGTTAAGTCTGTCTTGTGTCCTGCTTGTTAAGTCTGTCTTGTGTTCTGTCGTACTCATACTTGTCACTATGGGTCAGTCTGCTTCTTCTTGTCCTACGACTCCCCTTAACTGCTTTCTTAAGAATTTTCAGGAAGTCAGAAGGCAGCAGCCGGATATGGGGTCAAGGTCAACCCCGGGACTCTTCGGATGCTCTGTGAATTGGAATGGCCAACCTTCGAAGTCGGGTGGCCCTCTGAAGGGAAACTGATACCCCGAAAGGGTTAAAATCTTGTCTTGCAGGTTGTGCATTCCAGCCCGTAGTTCAGCTCCCCATGAAACCCCACACTAAGGGCCCGGAAACTACCCCTAGTACCCACAACCCCACTTGGGATGATTGTCATCAGCTGTTGCAGGTCCTATTCACCTCTGAAGAAAGAGACCGGACCCGAAGGGAGGCAATAAAGACGGTTTTAGGCCATGACGGCCGGCCTACCACAGATCCTGCACGTACCCGCCCCAAGTGGAACTACAACTCAGACCAAGGTAAGGAGGCTCTCGAGCGGTTCCGCCAGACTCTTGCGGGGCCTTCGAGCCGCCGCCCGGAAGCCTACTAATCTTTCAAAGGTAAGGGAAACTACCCAAGAGCCTAATGGGTCACCCTCAGCCTTTTTAGAAAGATTAATGGAAGCCTACGGAATTATAATCCAATAGAACCTGAAGCTCCTGAAAACCGTAGGGCAGTTAATATAGCGTTTGTCACTCAGTCAGCTCCTGATATCCGGAAGAAGTTGCAGAGGTTGGAAGGGTTTGAAGGGAAATTACTTTCTGAATTAATGGAGGTGGCTCAGAAGGTGTTCAACAACAGAGAAGACGTGGACAACGTGAAAACTAGGAAAGTAGCCAAAGTTCTATTAAGTACCATGTCGGGTGAAAACCCACGAGCCTTTCCGCCTTGGGGAGCAGCAGGGAGCCTAAGAAAAACAGGACAAAGTAGACCTGGAGTAGATAAAAATCAGTGTGCCTATTGTAAAGAAAAGGAGCACTGGAAAAATGAATGTCCTTAACACCAGGCCAAAAACCAGGCCAGAATCAGCTCAAATCTACCCTTAACAGATTGACAGGGCCAGGGCTCGTTAAGCCCCCAAGAGCCCATGGTAAAATTAAAAATTGGGGGCAGTCCAGTTGAATTCTTGGTCGATACAGGAGCTACATTCTCCTCATTAAAAGCTGACCCAGGACCATGTACGGCTAGATGCACCCTAATCCAAGGAGCTACTGGAAACATGGAATCCTGCACCTGGACTGCCTCCCGGACCGTAAACATAGGAAAAGGTACTGTTACACACTCTTTTCTAGTTTTGCCTAACTGCCCATACTCCTTGCTGGGCCGAAACTTGTTACAAGCCACCATCTCCTTCTGGGACGGTGATGCTAAGCTGGTGTTTGGTACGCAGCCACAGACTCTTCTAGTCACTTGCCCCATCTCGGAAGAATATCTCCTAGTGAACACTGAGGGGCAGTCTGCCAACAATTGGTTGCTGCAAGAATTCCAACATCTAGTTCCAGGGGTGTGGGCGAAAACAAACTCCCCCGGGCTGGCCAGACATCAAACACCGGTAGTCATGCAACTACTGAACACAGCCACCCCAACTCGGGTCTGGCAATACCCGATTAGCTATAAGGCCAGGCTGGGAATAGAGAGGCACATTTGTCGATTGCTGGAGGCAGGCATCCTCGTGCATTGTCAGTCCTCTTGGAATACTCCCTTGCTCCCCGTCCAAAAGCCTGGCAGTACTGACTACCGACCAGTACAAGATCTCTGGGCAAAAAGGAGACTCTCCACAAGCAAAAGGAAATTGGCTGGCAGATGAAGCAGCGCAAGCAGCAGCCCTCCTGCCAGTTGCCCTGCTCCAACTGTTTCCGGCTGTCCCCACTCGAGAGGTGCCAGCATTTCGGTATTCTCCGGAAGAGGTAGATAAAGGAAAAATTCTGGGAGCCCAGACAACGCAGGAAGGGTGGCTCGTCCTGCCAGATGGCAGAATTTACTTGCTGGAAACAGCAGGTAGAACCTGGAGAACACTGGGAAATAGACTTTACAAACTTAAAACTGGGCAAATATGGTTACAAATATCTCCTAGTACTGGTGGACACTTTCTCAGGTTGGACGGAAGCATTTCCAACCAAAGGTGAAACGGCAGCTGTAGTGGTTAAGAAATTAATATCTGAGGTTATACCAAGGTTTGGGCTACCCCTAAGAGTGGGGTCAGACAACGGCCCAGCCTTTGTAGCAGTGGTGACTCAGCAATTGGCTAAGGCTCTGGGAATAAATTAGAAATTACATTATGAGGGAAGCGGCTATGGCTCAATCAGTAGGGCTCCTGTTTACCATATGGGAGGCCCCAGGTTCGGTTCCCGGGGCCTCCTGGTGAAGGCAAGCCCGCCCGCGTGGCGTGGTTAGCTGACCCAGCGAGCACAAGCAGCAAGGGGGGGATAAATGAATAAATAAATAAAATCTTTAAAAAAAAAAAAAAGAAATTACATTATGCGTTTCGACCCCAAAGCTCAGGACAGGTAGAGAAGATGAACCTCACCTTGAAAGATGCATTAACCAAGTTGGCTTTGGAGTCTGGCGAAAACTGGGTGAGTCTCCTTCCCTTTGCCCTTCTAAAAGCTAGGTGCACCCCGTATGTGCAAGGCATAACGCCTTACGAAATTATGTTCGGCAGACCTCCACCCCTATTGCCTAAGATAGGATTAGAAACCGTGACTGAATTTGACAACCAGTATCTCTTTTCCTCCCTAAAAGTTCTCAACTGGATTAGAAAGACAGTGAATGAAAATGTACAATCTGCACACTCTCCTCTTTCCGGTACTAACTGCACTCCTTTGTAGGCCCAACTGAGAGATCTAGTCTGGATACAAAAACTCCAAGCTGAGACCCTTGAACCTTGTTGGGCGGGCCTGTATGTGGTGATCCTCACAACTACAGCTGTGAAGGTTGCAGGAAAGAAACACTGGATATATGCATCTCATTTAAAATTTGCCAGAAAGGATGCTGAAAAACCGGACATTGATAAGTGGATTGTCATCCGAACCAGAAAGCCTTTGAAGGTCAAGATTAGTTGGATTAAGTCAGACTAAAAATGGATGTGAGTTTAAAGTTGGGAGTAATGCTGTTGTTAATTTTGTGGGCTCAGGCCACCCCATTCTGGTTAACTACATATGTGTGGAATGTAATTCGTGCTGGAGATGGGGAAGTCCTAAATACTACCCAGTCCATTAGTAAAAAACCCTGTCATATCCTTTGATTTATGTGCCCTACTTGGGAAAAACAAAAAGTTCCTTCCCCGCCAACCCACCAGTAAAGGTAAAAAGCCTTACTATGGGTGCAGCACCTTAGTAGTAGAAAAGGCATTAGCTGAAACTCCCTTCTACGCCTGTCCGGCTGGGGGTTCCCCAGAATGTAATGTCCTAGGAGAATATCACTGTGGACATTGGGGCTGTGAAACCATAGCCCCCTGGGTATCTAAGGACACAGACATCTCTCTGCAAAGAGGGACCCGACCAGGGGACCCCACCATAGGATCAGGGAACCCCAAGCTCGTTCACATCCTGGATGGGTTTAATAGGAAATGGGAAGGAGGTAAAACTTGGGGTCTCCGATTATATGTAACTGATAAAGACCCTGGAACTGCTTTCACTATCCTGAGGGAAATTCTTAAACCTCTGTCCCTGTAACCCAGTGGGGCCCAACAGGGATGTTCTCCTAAAAACTGATCAAAAACTCTCTCTCAAAGCAAAAATTGAAACTCCTGAGTTCCATAAGCAAAAGTCATTCAAGATCCCCTTGTTGTCAATGCTAACTTCAGTGTTTACTTTCTTAAATGATAGCCAACCAAATATCACCGCTGATTGCTGGCTATGCCTAAACCCCCAGCCTCCCTACTATGTGGGCTTAGGGGCTAACGGGAGCATCACCCCGGGAGCCCCCTTATATATTCAAAAACTTTCAGAACAGGAAAGCCGCACACAATGCCGGTGGGGACATGAATCTGTCCTCACGTTAGGAGACTTGCAAGGTAATGGAACTTGTTTTGCTTCCGATTCAGTAAAATTAGATGGATCCTTCCTTAGCCCTCACTGTTCCTCAGTCATATTAGCCAGCCAAAGCGACAGTTCATACTACTGGAAAGGCCCTAATAGCACTTGGTTTGCCTGTACACAAGGCATTACTCCGTGTCTTTCCCCCCAGACTTTAACATCAGACAGGTCTGGGGAAAACCCTGTGTTCTGCATTTTAGTCCATATTATCCCACAAGTGTACTGGTATTCAGGAGAAAGCGGACGTGAGCATCTTAGTGCCCTAGGCCGCTACAAACGGGTAGTCCCCATCCTTGTTCCCATTCTGGTCGACCTTGGAATAGGAGGGTAGTTGCTGTAGGCACTGCCGCTCTAATTACAGGGGAAGAAAATTTTAAAGTTCTCGCCTCACAAGTTGACTCTGACTTAAAAGAGTTGGAAAAATCTTAACCACCTGGAACAATCTCTATCCTCCCTAGTGGAGGTAGTGCTACAAAACAGGAGGGGACTAGATCTACTGTTTTTGAAACAAGGTGGCCTCTGTGTAGCCTTAGGAGAGACCTGCTGTTTTTATGTTAATCATTCAGGAATAATAAAAGAAAGTCTGTCACTTTTACGAAACAGGCTAAAAGAACGAGAGGAGCTATGATCTAGAGATACAAATTGGTATGAAAAACCGTTTTCCTGGTCCCCCTGGTTAACAACTATGCTCTCAGCAGCCATAGGACCCCTGATGCTGGTAATACTGGGACTTCTGATAGGGCCCTGCTAGTCAATTGTCTTATGTCCTATATCAAAAAAAAACTTCAGGCAGTAATATTAATGGCACTGCGTGCTGCATCAGTGCGCACGGCATACTCCCCTTTAAATAATGACACTGAATCAACGATTTGATTCCATGGCAAAACAGGAGTGGGGAATGTAATGGAGATTTTTAAACATAGTAACACTGATGGAAGTTCCTAAGGCCCACAAAACCTGCTTAAAACAATACCCCGGATCTGCATCCGTGCCTGGCCAATCACGCCACCATGGGGATGGCAAAACCCACCCCTAGTAAAGATTAACCCAAACCCCCTTAACGCTGATGCTAATCGCAAAAATTAACTTCTGTAATATTGCTTGCTTGCTCTGCTGGATATGGACAATTGAAGCTGCCCTTCACCCTTTCTGGCGCAAGAAACTAACGCTTTGTTTTAATCAACTAATCTGATATCTGAACACAAAGAAAAGTTGCCTTATCATGCTGCCCCTGCTAAAATTCCCTATAAAAACCCACCGCGGGAAGCCGGGGGTCGCTTCTCTCCATATTGCTGAAGGAGGCCCCGGCCGGCCGGAAATAAAGGTTCCTCTCCTAAACACATTGTCTGGGTGCTGAGTTTCTCTCTGGATGAAGTGTCCCACTTCACAGCCTTGGGATGAGAGTAATTAATAATCCTATGGCCAAATTTTAATAAGTAAAGAAAAAATCCTTGAAAGCTATGAGAAAGCTTTTCTAAATTATGATTGAAACAAATAAAACAATTATAATATATATTCCAGAGCCTGATAGTCAGTATGCTTTTGAAGTTATTTATAATTTTAAGATATTATGAAGGGGAGCAGATGTAGCTCAAGTAGTCAAGAGTTTGATTTTCTCTCTATTAAAGTAACACAGTCTTCTTAAATTGTTGGTCTGTTTGAGTGGAAGGATATAAAAGTCCATCTGAAATAATATATGAAGAACAGAGTCTGTACCTTATCAGAATGGCATCATATACTTCATATTGGCCTTATCATATTCTTAATGGTTTTAAAAAACACAAAGCCACTGCCATTTTGGAAGTTAAGTCTTTTCCTAACTATTCTAATTTATTTGTCACTGTGATAAATAGAGGCCTGTTTAAATATAATGTTCAAACCTGACAACTTTTAATATTCTAATAAAACCCTTAAGGATATATTTAATTTCAAGCTGTTACAAAGAATTTGTTCTTTCATCTTGTAAAAAGTGAGGTGCTAAAATATATACATTTATGAAAATTAATGTTTTCAATATACTTGCATTTTAGTTCACAATGGAAAAATATATTCCAAAGCTGGAAACTCATGATACTTTTGTAAACTGTGAAAAAGTTTAAATGGAACATTATTTTGACAATATTTTAAATTTTAAGTCACATTTTATTCTGATTAGAATTTTTATCAAGGTGTTAAACTTCTGTTTGTTTTTAAAACTAGTTTATCATAAAATACTGCGTGTAATCACAGTATTTGTTTCCTAGGATTATTGTGAATGTGTAAACTTATGTTTACTACTAAAGGAACAGTTGTCTATAAAAATAATATTAAATCCAGTATTTAACGGCCTATTTCAGGCCCTTAATACTTGCAGAGATCCATGTTGCATTTAACACTCTGAAGTTTTTAAAAGTAAATATATTCTTAGGGTGGGCATATTAATGTTCCAATAGGCATGTGGTTAAATTAAGGTGGTAGTAACAATGGTAATGGGAAGATAATCTTAATTCCACTAGAAATTTTAGGTTCTCATAAATTTATTAGGAAAATAGTTTTTTTCTGGTTCTGCTGAAGTTTCTTTTTGGTAAACAATATCTTTCTAAGAGAGAAAACATGAAGGAAAAATTAAATGTGTATATTCCTCAAATGACCAGCATTGTATTTGTGAATGCTATATACCTTACAATAAATAGTGCAAAAGCTGTTCATTTTTCAATCTGAAGTAAAATAACTTCAAAAGCTTAAAAAATCCATTTAATATATTATGAGTTACATGAGAAATGTTTGGGAAGTGCTGTAAAATTGAATGAATTTTCTAATCCTCTGTTGGTTAAATCTGTTTATTTATATATTTAGGGATTCCATCCTCATACTAACATGTATAACAATATTGTTTTTTTTTTTTTTTTTACCGGGAGGTCCCGGGGATCGAACCTGGGTCCCTCCATATGGGAGATGGATGCCCAACCAGTTGAGCCACATCCGACCCCTAATATTGTTGGTTATAGTTTTAGTTATCCTTAGAAAAATGTGTTGTTATGCAAACAACCGAAATCCCTTGTCGGTTACATAGTTCTCCTCTGACACTTCTCTAAAGAGCATGCAGTCAGCTCATCTTGAACAAAAAGGGACTTTAAAGGAGAAGCAAGGCAAATCTATAAGTTATGTTTTACCTATTGATTAACATAATCCTGGTAAAAGTGTAAAAATAAAATGAAACAAAACTTCTACTATGATCTGTAGTTAATGATCTCTAGAAACAGCTTTATTTAAAACACTCAGAAGAAAATTAGGGCCTATATTGCAAGCTCTTGCAGCAGTCACATTTATTCCTGTACTCTGATCTCTAATTGTTATTTCTAAGTCATGAGATGCTTTACTCTTTGTGTATAACCTACTAGCGCTCTAGAATTTTTTTTTTTTATATAAAATTTTTTTTTTTTTTTTTAATCAAACAATATATTACACAATATATTTGGCTCATAGTAACGCATTCATACAGTATTTGTCCTTTTGTGTCTGGCTTGCTTCACTCAACATAATGTCCTCCAGGTTCATCCATGTTGCCATATGCTTTATGACTTCATTTCTTCTTACAGCTGCATAATATTCCATTGTGTGAATAGACCACAGTTTGTTTATCCATTCATCTGTTGATAGATACCTGGGTTGTTTCCAACTTTTGGCAATGGTGAATAATGTGGCTATGAACATCGGTGTGCAGATGTCTGTTGGTGTCACTGCTCTCAGTTCTTCTGGGTATATACCCAGTAGTGGTATTGCAGGGTCACATGGCAAGTCTATATTCAACTTCTTTAGGAACTGCCAAACAGTCCTCCACAGTGGTTGTACCATCCTGCATTCCCACCAACAGTGAAGAAGTGTTCCTATCTCTCCACATCCTCTCCAACACTTGTAGTTCTCTGTCTTTTTAATAGTGGCCATTCTGATAGGTGTGAAATGATATCTCATTGTAGTTTTGATTTGCATTTCCCTAATCATGAGTGATGTTGAGCATTTCTTCATGTGTTTGTTTGCCATTTGTATTTCTTCTTCAGAGAAATGTATATTCAAGTCTTTGGCCTATTTTTTAATTGGGTCATTTGTCTTTTTATTGTTGAGTTGTAACATCTCTTTATATATCCTGGATATTAAAACCTTATCAGATATGTGGTTTCCAAATATTTTTTCCCATTGAGTTGGCTGCCTTTTCACCCTTCTGACAAAGTCCTGTGAGGTGCAAAAGTGTTTAATTTTGAGGAGGTCCCATTTATCTACTTTTTCTTTTGTTGCACATGCTTTGGGTGTAAATGCCCTAGAATTTTAACTGCCTGTATGACACCTGGAACTCAGAACTAAAGTTAACCAGCTCTAAAAGTGCTGGAGAAGCAGCATTAATTCCAAAAGACCAACCCCAATTAAAGAAGCTAAAAAGAATCAGGCTTCACTTAAAAGGTAAATGGGGCTAATCTAAAGACTAAGACTCAGGATACAAGGAAAGAGGCAATATTATCGGTACTTAAAAACTTTAAGTACTATGGAGACCAGAAAGAAGAAGTTTATTTTGTCAAGAAAATTCTTTAAATTTCTGTGGAGCACTATCTAGCTTAACCTGTCTTGTCAGCTTATTTAAACAGCATAGCTAACATGGAAGCTAAAATAGTGAATGAGATCATGATATTCTGTGCAGAATTGTTGTAATACCCTGTAACATTTCAAAATGTTTTGGGCATAAGATAGAAAGGTATTTGCAAAGTCCCTTAAGGGACTGGGAAAAACGTAGAGATAATCTTCTTCACCTGGGAAATTCCTACTACTCTCAAACAATAGGAGCTCCCAATTTATTAAAACTGTAGAATTCTGCAAGGTAAACCTATGAAAAGGAAACATGTTAGTAAGCTGAGCCCTTGGTCTCAAGGCTTGCACTCATGAAACTTATCTGCAATGATGAAGCTAAGCCTAACTATAATTTAGGCCTAAGAGTCACCTCTAGAGAAAAACTCTCACTACCTTCACCCCTAGGTGGGACAGGAATTCTAAGGATAAAGTTTTCCCTGGCAACATGGGACTTGACTTCCAGAGATTTTTCCTGGCAATGCAGGACTTGGCAACTCCCAGGAATGGGTCTCCTTGACAATGTGGGATTAGACCAAAAGGGGGAAAAGAAATTAAAAAAACTTCATTCTGTTCTAAATCACTATAACATTTTTTTTTCATTTTAAAGATTATTATAAAATAAACATATTAATAAAAGTATTATCTTCTATAACATCACACTCAGAAGTCAGAAAACCATAAAATTTTTACTTATAAGGAAGAATGCAAATGGAATGTAATATTGCATTACTGCACTGTACAGAATACAAACCGTGAAGACAAAGCAATTCAATTATTTCGTTTTTTTCCCTAGACCACTTTTTTTTTCTTTTATAGTGGGAAATTTATCAGATGTAAAAGCTTACAGTTCTGAGGCTGTGAAATGTCCAAATCAAGGCACCATCAGAGATGCTTACTCACCAAAGTCAGCTACTGTTGATTCTAGGGTCCTGCCATCTAGCGAAGATGGCCGCCAAGCTCTGCTGAGGTCTCTGTCTTCCCCTCCGGAATCTACCACTCCCGGTGGTTAGCTGTGGGCAACCAGGCACAGGGCTTGTCTCTTACTGGGCCTCCTCTCTCAGTCTGGGCCCAGCCCCTAGGGGCCTCTCTCTGTGCCTCTGTGCTCTGCTGGTTCTAGACTCCAGGACCTCTCTCATCCTTCGAGGCTTCTGTGTTTTCCTGCCATCCTCTCTCTCACATGGCAGTATCAATATGGCAGCCTCCTTTTCCTCTGTGTGTGTCTGTCTCTCTCTGTGTCTCTGTTTATCCCTAGATCACTTTAGCTATAAAACTGCTCACATAATATCCTGGAGCTATCTTGTTGAGATTTGCCATCGTGATTTAGGAGTGCTGAACCTTTACTGCTTAGCGTAATCAATGTGAAGCCTCTTATACCCATCCTGTGGGATTGCTAAAAGGACAACCCCTCAGCATCAAGCATCAATCTATTACAGAAACCATGTACATGATTTTTTGTTGTTGTTGTCAAAACTCTCCAACTGGACACTTTTTGAATAGCTAAAATATAATCAAGGTCATGTTGAGGTAGGGAAAGGGAGGATAAGAGAGATAATTTGGCAATGGATAAGGACCAATGGAAAATTACCATCAGATAATACCTAACTGCAGTGGAAAATCACCCACCCAAGGTCTAGGGCCAAGGCCTAGTGCCAGAAGATACCAGATGACAAAAAGCCCAGCCATCAGCCGACCACCACATGCTTCACCAACCCCTGACCTAGACAGTTCCCACTCTGGCAGGAATACTGAGGCGGTAAAAATTGTAGTTTTCAGTCCCTCTTTTGCATAGGGTAGAACCAATGAGGATGTTAGAACTTACAGGTCCTCATTTACATGGAGGGGGGGAGGGGAACAGCCTATCCTTAATAAAACAGTACCCCTAGCCCCAGCAGGCACAACTGGTACGCGCACGCCTGCACTGCGCGTGTATACTTTCGCTTTACATGAAATTCTCCTGCTACTATATGACTTGCATTCTTTCTTGTGGCTGTGTCAAGAGCCCCCTACCTAGGTTGAAGTCTTTCTCCAAGACCTCCCAAGTCCTCTCTGACATCAGGGTGGGCATACCTGCATTCTGTGCAAATGTTCAGCTTCACAGGAAGAGTATCCTGAGATGAGCAAGCACATAACCACATTTTAAAAATTCAAGAGTGAGAAGTAAACCTAACAGGGCATTTACACAGTGGTAGAGGAGCCTATTCTGAGTGGTAGATAGAAAATGACTGGCGAGAGAAATAGGCTCACAGATTGGAATAATCTAGAATTTCATTCTCTGAGTATCTATCTTGAAGGAGTCATATTTATTATATATCCCAACACACAGTTAAAATATTTTACACTAGTAGTTTCTTATACAAAGAGTTTAAAACAACAGCAACAACAACAATCTACCAAAAAAAACCCCATCCAAGTCATAGAGTGGTTTTTTTTTTTCCTTGATTAACCATTTAACTCCAAGTATAGTTGATAAAATCAGGAGACTGTCTACCCTAAGGGTCTGGAGAGGAAAGAACATTTTTTTGGTTGCAAGATGCCCTGTTATGGAGCCATTAACTATTAAGCCCAAAGTGAACCCTGAATCGGATACAGCAATTTGTGAAACACTGATGTATTCCTGAGAATGTGAAAAACATGAGATTTAATTCAAATGGTAACTCTTAAGAAAACTCACTCAAGTATTAAAATGGCACCTAGGAAATGGCTCATAATTTTCTATTAGTTTACATCATATGGGTGAAAATATTGTCATCAGAGACAGACTGGGAGGCTGCACATTTAGGCTGCACTGAGGCAAGTCCAGTCTTAGGGATCCACAGAAGGGAAATGACTTCTGGTGTTATGTGGCTTGTACTTATGCCAGCAAGACAGTCTCATCTTCTTTAACTCCTTTGTGTACCTGGGAAAAGAAAGTAAAAATACTTCCATAACAGGTCAAGATTATCAGGAGGTTCACTCCGGAAAGATGTAAAAATGTCATGGAAAAGCTGTTAATTTTTCCAAAATTAATAAGCTGTTAATTGTAACACCTTATTTTACTGGAGGACTCTATTTATTATGTACATACCACACATTAAAAATGTGGGCACACCATTGCCAAAAGTTGGAAACAACCCAGGTGTCCATCAACAGATGAATGGATAAACAAACTGTGGTCTATTCACACGATGGAATATTATGCAGCTGTTAGAAGAAATGAAGTCATAAAGCATATGACAACATGGATGAACCTGGAGGACATTATGTTGAGCAAAGCAAGCCAGACACAAAAGGACAAATACTGTATGAATGCGTTACTATGAACCAAATATATTGTGTAACATATTGTTTGATTTAAAAAAATTTTATATGTATCCATTACATTTAATTGAGAAATATATATATTTATTCATCTGTGTTTACTTTTTAGTTTTTAATTGTTTATATTTTCAATTATTAAATGTACAAAATAAAGTGAAAAATATGTGGACACACACAAAATAGGTCATGCAGAAAAATCAGAGTCATAATAGAGAAGAATATATTCAAAATAGGTGAAAATGTGGTTTATATGTTAAAGAAAAATATGCAACATAATTTAACTATGAAATGACTTGCATGTAACTTAGGACTTACGTCCTATTAACTGTTTTAGTTACTCTGATAGCTCTATATTAAATGGATTTTAGAATACCTATTTTTTAAAAAAAAAACCCTGTTTTTAAGCCAGAACCTTAAAGCTTACATTTGTACATCCATCTGCAAGTTATCCTACTTTGTATCTTCATGGAACCAAGATGCTAAACATTTTAATGAAATAATTTTAAAAAGCTCAAGTCACAGAGAAAGAATATTTCAAGTTTTCTGAACTACATTAATAAAAGTAACATATTAATGCAATCTGGGTTTTCAGATCTAAATACCATGCAATGGTTGGTTGTCAGAACTTAAAAGCAATATAGGGTTTGGAGGCCTCACAATAATGGCCATCAAATCATAATTTTACTAAGTAAAGTTACGTTCTGAATTGGGCCATAGTATATGGAATACCTTAACGTTTCTTAGTTTGAATCCTGTAATTTTACTCCAAAATTCTTTTAGGTCCTTGAGGCTGGCATATTAACTTTGCAGCCTACACTTTATGAAACAGCAGGTAACTCTAACATAGAAGGGACTATATAATGGGGCCCGGGGGGTGCCTTTTGTGGTGCTACTCTGTTTCTGTTTCTGTTTATCCAGCCTGTTGCTCTCAGCCCTGCGTTGAGGCTTCTACGCATATCAGTTTCTAGAGTGACAACAACCATTGCACAGTCGCCAGGCTGAACTCTGAGGAGATCACAGCAGCGATAAATTATGAAATTATGAAGGTGTTGGTTTCTCCTCTTTCTGCTCTCCACCTACAACAGCATCAGAATAGGACTAAGAGGCACAAGCCTCGATCTTCTCCCCTTTGTCTGCGTCCATTCCTTAACAGAAGTAGACGGACCTCCTTTTGAAGGTCAGTGAACATGTCTTCGACATCTTCTGCTAGTGTCATATGCTGCAAGCGTGTAGATTTCCAAGGGAAATAGTCTTCAGCCAGTTTCCTATTGGCTGCACCACCCTTTGTTACCTGGATCGCTTCTTTGCAATGTGAAGTCCTTAGGTCAAGTGCTTGTCTTGGAGGGATCAAAGCATTCACTGCTGAGTTTAACTTGAACTTTATCATAGATGATTTCAGCCTCTTATTTGTAATGGTATTTTGATTATAAGAGCTTTATCACCTCTGACATACCCATCCAACTTGCTCCAGCCCTGTCAGTGAGCGCGTTGTTCAGGTCGAAGAAAACAGCCTGCAACCTGCTCAGTCCCATCCACCAGCTGACCACGCCATGCACCAACATGCCAGCACTCTCTACTTTTGCACGAGACAGTGGAATAAAGTTTTTTAAAAATAACTTTTATTAAGTGTATCATTTATATGTGAACATACATAAAGAATAAGTGTATAGTAAAATTTGTGATTTTACAAAACAAACATGCATATCATCATACAGGGCTGCCTTACATCACCCCTCCACCAACACCTTGCATTGTTGTGAAACATTTGCACAAACTATGAAAGAGCATCATCAAAATATTACTACTAACTGTAGTCCATATCTTACATTTGGTATCTTTCCCCCCCAACCCACCCAATTATGAGCATTATATGTTTGTTATAATTCATGAGAGAACGTCCTCATATTTGTTCTGTTAACCACAGTCCATCATCCACAACAGGATTCATTGTGTTATACAGTCCCATGCTTTGTACAATCTGTTCAAAATGTACCCTCAGTGGCTCTCATTTTCATCAGAGTTGTGCTGTCATCACATCTCAGTCAATTTTTGAACATTTTCATTACTCAAAAAGGAAAAATCCCATACTCCCCTATTGTTGTCCTGTATTATTGAAATAATATCTTCTTGTCATTGCTGCAAAATATTACAATATTACTGTTAACTATTGTCCATGAGGTACATTAGTTGTAATTTTCCTGTGTGTCACCATATTCTTAGCTCTTTATAAAAAAAGAGCATTCTGGGTCGGATGTAGCTCAACTGGTTGGGCATCCGTCTCCCATATGGAGGGACCCAGGTTCGATCCCCGGGACCTCCCGGTAAAATAAAAAAAATAAAAAA
Source organism: Tolypeutes matacus (assembly GCA_026826555.1). Taxonomy (NCBI): domain Eukaryota; kingdom Metazoa; phylum Chordata; class Mammalia; order Cingulata; family Chlamyphoridae; genus Tolypeutes; species Tolypeutes matacus. The sequence continues at coordinate 4,537,680 of JAKSZT010000380.1, read as the reverse complement.
AAGAGCATTCTTATATTTATACTATTAACCACAATCTTCTTCCACCACCAAAATCACTGTTTTGCATTCCCTGGATTATTCTCTAGTTTCCTTTCAGTTGATATTTACACCCACAGACTACCCCTTTCAGTCACAATCACATTTATAAATCAGTAGTATTAGTCATACTTACTATGTGTTACTCTCAACTCTATTCATTCCCACACTTTTATGATTAAACTTACTAATAATGCTACATACCTTAAGCATCAGTTTCCATTCTCAACCCAGAAATCTATTTCCTAGTAACCTATACTCTAGAGTTTACCTCCGTGACTTTACTCATCATATTTAGTTCATATTAGTGAGACCATACAATATTTGTCCTTTTGTGTCTGCCTTATTTTACTCAATGTAATAGCCTTTAGGTTCATCCATTGTCATTGCATCCTGATTTCATTTCTTCTTATAGCTGAGTAGTATTCCATTGTATATATATACCATATTTTGTTAATCCATTCATCAGTTGATGGACACTTGGGCTGGTTCCATATTTTAGCAATTGTGAATAATGCTCCTATGAACATTGGTGTGCAAATGTCAGTTTGCATCCTTGCTTTCAGTTCTTCTGAATATATTCCTAGTAATGGGATTGCTGGATCATATGGCAGTTCTATATTCAGCTTCTTGAGGTAAGCCAAACTGTCTCCACAGAGACTGCACCATTCCACATTCCCACCAACAGTTAAGGAGTGTTCCTGTTTCTCCACATCCTGGAGAAACTTTTGAAGAACAAAAATGTTTACTTTTTTTTTTTTTTTTTAAGGTACTGGGACCAGGGATTGAGCCTGGAACCTCATATGTGGGAGGCTGGCACTCAACCAACGAGCCACATTGGCTCCCTTGAGTTGGCTTTTTTGTTTGTTTGCTTGTTGTTGTTTTTTTTTTTTAGGAGGCACCAGGAATGAAACCTGGGTCCTCCAATGTGGGAGGCGGGCACTCAATTGCTTGAGCTATATCCACTCCCAAAAATGTTTACTTTTAGGCAGTCCCATTTATCTATTTTTTCTTTCATTGTTTGTGCTTTGGGTGTAAGGTTTAAGAAACTACTGCGTACTATAAGATCTTGAAGATGTTTTCCTACATTTTCTTCTAGGAGTTTTATGGTTGTCACTTTTATATTTAGGTCCTTGATCCAATTTAAGCTAATTTTTGTATAATGTGTGAGACAGGATCATCTTTCTTTCTTTTGGGTATCGATATCCAGTTCTCCTAATACCATTTGTTAGACAGACTGTTCTGGACCAGCTGGGTAGGCTTGACTGCCTTGTCAAAAATCACTTGACTGTAGACGTGAGGGTCTATTTTTGAGTTTTTTATTTGGTTCCATTGGTTAATCTGTCTATCTTTATGCAGTATCATGCTACTTTTACCATTGTAGGTAAGTAATATATTTTAAAATCAGGAAGTGAGAGTTCTCCAACTTTTTTCTTCTTTTAAAAGACATTTTTGTCTATTCCGGGACCTTTACCCTTCCAAATAAATTTGATAATTGACTTTTCTGTTTCTGCAACAAAGGCTGTTGGGACTTTTATTGGGGTTGCATTGAATCTGCAATTCCATTTGATTAGAATTGACATCTTAACAATATTTAGTTTTCCAGTCCATGAACATGGAATGTCCTTCCATTTATTTAAGTCTTCTTTGGTTTCTTTTAGCAATATTTTGTGGTTTTCTAAATACAGCTCCTTTATGTCCTTGGTTAAGTTTATTCCTAAATATTTGGTTATTTTAGTTGCTATTATAAACGGAATTTTTCTCATTTCCTCCCCAGATTGCTCATCAGTAGCCTATAGAAATGCTACTGATTTTTGTGTATTAATCTTGTATCCTGCCACTTTGCTGAACTCTTCTATTAGTTATAGTAGCTTTGTTGTGGATTTTTCTAAATATAGGATCATATAATCAGTGAATAGTGAAAGTTTTATTTCTTCCTTTCCTATTTGGGTGCCTTTTGTTTCTTTAGCCTAATTGCTCTAGCTAGAACTTCTAGCACAATATTTAATAACAGTGGTGACAGTGGGCATCCTTGTCTTGTTCCTGATCTCAGCAAGAAAGCTTTCAGTCTTTTACCACTGAGTACAGTGCTAGCTGTAGGTTTTTCATATATGCACTTTACCATACATGAAAAGCTTCCTCCTATTCCTATATTTTGGAGTTTTTTTTTTTTTTTTTTTTTTTTTAGGAGGTACCAGGGTTTAAACCCAGGACCTTGCACATGGGAAGCAGGTGCTACACCTTCTCCCCATTTTGGAGAGATTTTATCAGGAAAGATGCTAGATTCTGTCAAATGCCTTTTCTGCACCAATCAAGAGGATCATGGGATTTTTCTTCTTCAATTTATTAATATGGCTTATTACACTAATTGATTTTCTTGTGTTAAAAAACACTTGCATACCTGGGATAAAACCCACTTGATCATGGTGTATAATTCTTTTAATGTGCTTTTGGGTTCAATTTGAAAGTATTTTGTTGAGGATTTTTGCATCATATTCATTAAAGAAATTGGTCTGTGATTTTCTTTTTTCGTAGTATCTTTATCTGGTTTTGGTATTAGGATGATGTTGGTTTCATAGAATGAGTTTGGTAGCATTCTTTCCTGTTCAAATTTTTGGAAGAGCTTGAGCAAGATTGGTATTAGATCATCTTTGAATGCTTGGTAGAATTCACCTGTGAAGCCATCTGGTCCTGGGCTTTTCATCTTTGGGAGGTTTTTGGTGACCGTTTCTATCTCTTCATTGTGATTGGTTTGTTGAGGTCTTATATTTCTTCTAGGGTCAGTATGGGTTGCTTGTGTGTTTCTAGGAATTTGTCTATTTCGTCTATGTTGTCTAGTTTTTTTTTGGCATACAGTTGTTTACAGCATCCTCTTATGATCTCTCTTATTTCTACAGGGTTAGTGGTAATACCCCCCACCTTTTGTTTCTGATTTTATTTATTTGCACCTTGTGGCAGTTTGATATAGTTATGAATTCCAAAAATAGATATTGGATTATGCTTGTAATATGTTCATCTGGGCATGATTAAGTTATGATCAGGGATTTGATTGGGCCACATCAGTAGTGTTGAGCCCCGCCCTTTGGTGAGTGGGGTCTCAAAGATAAAAGACATGGCATAGGACAGAGTTGGAGTTTTGATGTTGGAGTTCTGATGATGAGTGTTAATGCTGGAGTCCAGGGGAGTAAGCACACAGAGGACCTTGGTCGTGAGGAAGGAGAGAAGGCTCTGGGAATAGAGACCATTCACCTGATAGTTCACGGTTGGCCTTGTGGAGAGAGGCAAAGCCTATAGAGCCTCATAGTCTACAGCTGACCTTGTGGAAGAAACAGAAGAGCTAAGCCCGGAGATAAACACAGCCCCGGGAGGAGAGGAACCCAAGAAGACTGTACCCTGGCAAACGTTGGCAGCTGTCTTGCTCAAACACATGGCAACAGACTTTGGGGAGGGAAGAAACTTATGCTTTATGGCCTGGTAACTGTAAGCTTCTACCCCAAATAAATACCCTTTATAAAGACCAACCGATTTCTGGTATTTCGCATTAGCACCCCCTTTGCTGACTAATACACACCTTCTTTCTTTTTTTTCTTTGCCAGTCTAGCTAAGGGTTTGTCTATTTTGTTGATCTTCTCAAAAAATGAACTTTTAGTTTTGTTGATTCTATTTTTTTGTTCTCAATTTCATTTATTTCTCCTCTGATCTTTATTGTTTCTTTCCTTTCACTTGGTTTGGGAATAGTTCACTGCTCTTTTTTTAGTTCCTCCAGGTGTACAGTTAGGCCTTTGATTTTAGTCTTTCTTCTTTTTTATGTAACCATTGAGGGCTATAAATTTCCCTCTCAGCACTGCCTTTGCAGTGTCCCATAGGTTTTGATCTGTTGTGCTCTTGTTTTCATACATCTCAAGATATTTCCTGAATTCTCTTGCAATTTCTTCCTTGACTCACTGACAATATTTAAGGGTGTGTTGTTTAATCTCCATATGTTTATGAATTTTCCCTTTTTCCATCTGTTATTGATTTCCAGCTTCATTCCATTATGATCAGAAAAAGTGTTTTGTATAATTTCAGTCTTTAAATTTATTGAGACCTATCTTGTGATTCAACATATGGTCTATCTTGGAGAAGGATCCATGATTGCTTGAAAAGAATGTATATCCTGCTCTTTTGGGGTGAAAATGCTCTATAAATGTCTGTTAAGTATAATATATTTATCACATTATTCAAGCTCCCTGTCCAGGTGTTCTAGTCAATGCTGAGAGTGGCATATTGAAATCTTCAACTATTATTATAGAGATATCTATTTCTCCCTTCAGTTTTTCCAGTGTGCCTCATGTATCTTGGGGCACCCAGGTTAGGTGCATAAATATTTATTATAGTCATTTCTTCTTGGTGAATTGCCAAGAAGGTGAATTAATATTTTATGAATATAATTAATATATAATGAACTTCTTTATCCCTTATAATAGTTTTGCATTTAAAATCTATTTTGTCTGATATTAGCATCGCTACTCCAGATCTTTTTTGACTATTATTTTCATGGAATATCTTTTTCCAAACTTTTACCCTTTTACTTTTTCTCTTTTTTTTTTTTTTTTCAGGTGCCAAGGGCCAGAGATTGAACCCAGGACCCTGTATGTGGGAAGCCGGTGCTTAACCACTGAGCCACATTGGCTTCCCTGGGTTGGTTTTTTTGTTTGATTTGCTTGTTGTTTGTTTTTATTGTTTTCTTTTTTCAGGGAGCACGGGGAACCGACCCTGGGACCTTCCATGTGGAAAGCAGGTGCTCAACTGCTTGAGCCACAACCACTCCCCCAAACTTTTACTTTCAACCTGGTTGAATCCTTACATCTGAGGTGAGTATCTTATAGGCAGCATATAGATGATGGCTTGCTCAACACCAGTATAGCTACCCCTGCTTTATTTTGGTTACTGTTTGCATGAAGTATCTTTTTCAATCAATTTTCAACCTTGGGTTAAGGTGAATCTCCTCAGACAGCATATGGCTAGCTCACGTTTTCTTATCCATTCTATCAGTCTGTTTTTTTTTTTTTTTTTTAAAGATTTTATTTATTTATTCATTTATCCCCCCCTTGCTGCTTGCGCTCGCTGGGTCAGCTAACCACGCCGTGCAGGCGGGCTTGCCTTCACCAGGAGGCCCCGGGAACCGAACCCGGGGCCTCCCATATGGTAAACGGGAGCCCTACTGATTGAGCCACAGCCGCTTCCCTGTCTGTTTTTTGATTGGGGAGTTCAAGCCATTAATATTCAGTGCTATTACTGTAAAGGCATTACTTACTTTGTCCATTTTATCCTTTGGCTTTCTTTTTTTTTTTTTTTACTGGGAGGTCCCGGGGATTGAACCCGGGTCCCTCCATATGGGAGACGGACGCCCAACCAGTTGAGCTACATCCAACCCTATCCTTTGGCTTTCTGTTGTCATATCTTACTATTGTCTGCCTCTTTACCCTTTATTTTTATTTATTTTTTAAAACAATTTATTGAAGTATGTCATTCATACATGAACATACATAAACTATAAGTGTTCAGTAAACATCATGATCTTACAAAACAAACATGCATAACATCATACAGGGCCCCCAAACATCACCGCCCCCCCCAAACACCCTGCATTGTTGTGAAACCTTTGTTAACAAATCATGAAAGAGCATTATCAAAGTATCACTACTAACTATAGTCCGTATCTTCCTCCCCTATGCATTTGTTAAAGGATTTATTTATTTATTTACTTTTATCCATTTTTACATGCCCCCCCGCCATTTTTGCTGTTTCTGTGTCCATTCACTGAGCAACTCTCTGTGTCCATTTCCTGCCCTCTCTTTTCATCCTTCTCCTCCTGTCTTCACTGGGATTTGATCCTTGGAATCTTCAATGTGGGAGAGAAGCATCCTACTGCCTGCGCCACCTTAGTTCCTGTTTTTCTGTGTGTCTCATCTTGGCTCTCCCTTTTGTCACTCTCCTTTTACATCATCATCTTGCTGCATGGCTCATGGGGCCTGACGGTGCACCTGTGCATGGGGCCTGGTAGCCCACGCGCCTTCCATATTTTTCTTTCTTTAATTTTTCCCGGGAGATCCCAGGGATCAAACCCAGGAGGTCCCTCCATATGGGAGACAGACACCGAACCACCGGAGCCATATCTGTTGCTCTGCTATATCTCTTAGGGTTGACCAAAGATACCCAAAGTTACAGTGATTTCCCATACAGGATGGTCATACAAATAAATCAGGCTTAGTTTATGACCAGCATTCTAAAAACCAGACCTAGAGAGAAAAACTAGGTCTGGGGACACATGCATGGTTTCTAATATAGTGTGTCTCTTTACCCTTTAATTTACCATTCCTAACAATCCTCATTTCTACATTCTTCTCCAAGTCTCTTGCCCTTGTTTTTTTTTTCCTTTCAGCCTGTAGCACTCCCTTCAGTATCTTTTATAGTCCTGGTCTTTTGTAACATACTTTCAGTTTTGTTTGTGACTTTAAACTCACCCTCTTTTTTTTTTTTTTTTTTTTAAGGAGATACCGGGTATTGAACCTGGGACCTTGTATTAGTCAGCCAAAGGGGTGCTAATGTAAAATACCAAAAATGGTTTGGTCTTTATTTTTTTTATTTATTTTATTTATTTTTTTTAAAGATTTATTTATTTATTTATTGCCCCCTCCTTGCTGTGTTCATTTGCTTTGCATTTTTCTGTGTCTGCTTGCCTCCGTTTTGTTGGGTCATCTTGCTGCTCCAGCTCTCACTGTATTGCATGGGCTGTCAGCCTACCACACCATGCAGGCGGACTTGCCTTCACCAGGAGGCCCTGGGAGTTGAACCTGGGGCCTCCCATATGGTAAACGGGAGCCCTATCGATTGAGCCACAGCCGCTTCCCTGGTTTGGTCTTTATAAAGGGTATTTATTTGGGGTAGAAGTCCACAGATACCAGGCCATAAAGCATTAAGTTTCTTCTCTCACCACAGTCCATTGCCATGTGTTAGAGCAAGACAGCCGGCGTTTGCCACGGTTCAGGCTTCTGGTGTTCCTCTCTTTCCGGGGCTGCATTTCTCTCCGGGCTTAGCTCCTGTTTCCTCCACAAGGTCAGCTGTAGACGATCAGGCGAACAGCTTGCTTCTCTTCTCCTGGGGCCTTCTTTCCAAAATCAAAACTTCTTCTCAAAAGACTGCTTCAACTGTCCTTTGCCTTGCCTTTTATATTCGATTCCCCACCCACCAAGGGGTGGGGCTCAACACCCTAATCCTAACCTAATCATGCCCAGATTAACAGATCAGTTTACAAGCATGATTCAATTATATTTTTGGAATTCATAATTACATCAGACTGCCACAGACCTCATACATTGGAAGCAAGCACTCAACCAGTGAGCTATATCCTCTCCCCATCATCCTCATTTTTGAAGGACAGTTTTGCCAGATACAGAATTCTTAGCTGGCAGTTTTTCTCTTTCATACCACTTTCTTCTCTCCTCCATGGTTTCTGATGAGAGGTCGGCACTTAATCTTATTGAGGTTCCTTTGTAAGTGATGCTCTGCTTTTCTCTTGCAGCTTTCAGAATCCTCTATCTCTGATATTTGTCATTCTGAATAGTAGGTGTCTTGGAGTAAGTCTATTTGGATTTATTCTGTTTGGGGTGTGTTTGCTTCTTGGGTATTGATATTTATGTCTTTCATAAGGGTTGGGAAGTTTTTGGTCATTATTTCCTCAAATATTCTTTCTGCCCTGTAGCAGTTTGATATTATTTATGAATTCCAAAAAGAGATATAGATTATATTTGTAAACTGGTCTGTTCCTCTGGGTGTAATACCCTTTGATTGTATAAGATTCAGCAGAGATGCCTTGATTAAATTATGTTAAGATTAGGGCTTTGACTCGACCACATCATTAGGGTAACTCAGTTTGAGTCTCCACCCCCCTTTGTGGGCTACATAAACGGACAATCAGTCAAGAAGGCAGGGGAAGTAGATACACAGAAAACGACATGGCAAAGGGGAGAACTTGGTTTTGATGCTGGAGCCCCGGGGAGAGTTGAGCCATTCATCTGATAGTTTAGAGCTGACTTTGTGAAGAGAACAGAGCAGCTGAGCCCAGAAAGAAATGAGCCCTGGGAAGAGAGATGAGCCTCATGCCATCCTACGCTGAAATCAGAAGAAGCTGGACCCACAGAGCCTTAAGAGGGAAGAGGAAGACTGAACCCTCACAGACATCACCCGCCATCTTGTGTCAACACATGGCAACAGACTTTGGGTGAGAAAGTACCTCTTATGGTACCTTGAGTTGTACTCTTTAGGGTCATGTAACTGTAAGCTTCTACACAAATAAGTACGCTTTATAAAAGCCAACAGATTTCAGGTACTTTGCATCAGCACCCCTTTGGCTAATGCATGCCCCTTTACCATTCTCTTCTTCTGGGACACCAATAATGTGTATGCTTGTGCATTTCACGTTGTCATTCAATTACCTGAGACCTTGTTCCATTTTTTCCATTCCTTTCTTTTTCTGTTCTCCTGTCTTATCATGTTCAAATGTTCTGTCTTCAATATCACTAATTCTGTCTTTGATCAATTCAAATCTGCTGTTATGTGCCTCTAATGTATTTTTAATCTCATTCATCATGTCTTTCAATCCCATAAGGTCTGTTAATTTTCTTTGCATGCCTTCAAATTGTGCTTTATGCTCACCCAATGTCTTCTTTTTTTTTATATATAACTTTATTTTGTACATTTAATAATTGAAAACATAAGCAATTAAAAACTAAAAAGTAAACACAGATGAATAAATATATACATTTCTCAATTAAATGTAATGGATACATGTAAATTTTTTTGTTGTTTTGTTTTTTGTTTTTTTTGTGTGTGTTTGAATCAAACAATATATTACACAATATATTTGGTTCATAGTAATGCATTCATACAGTATTTGTCCTTTTGTGCCTGGCTTGCTTCACTCAACATAATGTCCTCCAGGTTCATCCATGTTGCCATATGCTTTATGACTTCATTTCTTCTTCCAGCTGCATAATATTCCATCGTGTGAATAGACCACCGTTTGTTTATCCATTCATCTGTTGATGGACACCTGGGTTGTTTGCAACTTTTGGGAATGGTGAATAATGTGGCTATGAACATTGGTGTGCAGATGTCTGTTGGTGTCACTGCTCTCAGTTCTTCTGGGTATATACCCAGTAGTGGTATTGCAGGGTCACATGGCAAGTCTATATTCAACTTCTTTAGGAACTGCCAAAAAGTCCTCCATAGTGGTTGTACCATCCTGCATTCCCACCAACAGTGAAGAAGAGTTCCTATCTCTCCACATCCTCTCCAACACTTGTAGTTCTCTGACTTTTTAATAGTGGCCATTCTGATAGGTGTGAAATGATATCTCATTGTAGTTTTGATTTGCATTTCCCTAATCATGAGTGATGTTGAGCATTTCTTCATGTGTTTTTTTGCCATTTGTATTTCTTCTTCAGAGAAATGTCTATTCAAGTCTTTGGCCCATTTTTTAATTGGGTCATTTGTCTTTTTATTGTTGAGCTGTAACATCTCTTTATATATCCTGGATATTAAACCCTTATCAGATATGTGATTTCCAAATATTTTTTCCCATTGAGTCAGCTGCCTTTTCACCCTTCTGACAAAGTCCTGTGAGGTGCAAAAGTGTTTAATTTTGAGGAGGTCCCATTTATCTACTTTTTCTTTTGTTGCACGTGCTTTGGGTGTGAGGTCCAAGAAACCACCACCTACTACAAGGTCTTGAAGATGTTTCCCTACATTTTCTTCTAGTAGTTTTATGGTCCTGGCTTTTATATTTAGATCTTTGATCCATTTTGAGTTGATTCTTGTATAGAGAGTGAGATAGGGGCCCTCTTTCATTCTTTTGGTTATAGATATCCAGTTCTACCAACACCATTTGTTGAAGAGACTGTTTTTTCCCATCAGCGTGGGCTTGATAGGTTTGTCAAAAACCAGTTGACTGTATAGGTGAGGGTTTATTTCTGGATTCTCAATTCTATTCCACTGATCGATATGTCTATCTTTATGCCAGTACCATGCTGTTTTGACCACTGTAGCTTTGTAATATGTTTCAAGGTCAGGCAGTGAAATTCCTCCTACATTGCTCTTCTTTTTTAGAATACTTTTGGCTATTCGGGTGCACTTACCCTTCCAGATGAATTTGGTAATTGCCTTCTCTAATTCTGTAAAGTAAGCTGTTGGATTTTGATTGTTATTGCGTTGAATCTATAAATCAGTTTGGGCAAGATTGACATCTTCACGATATTTATTCTTCCAATTCATGAACATGGAATGTATTTCCATTTGTTTAGGTCTTTTAAAATTTCTTTTAGCATTGTTTTGTAGTTTTCTGCATATAGGTCCTGTACTTCCTTGGTTAAATTAACTCCTAGGTATTTGAGTGTTTTTGTTGCTATTGAAAATAGAATTTTCTTCCTGATTTCCTCCTCAGATTGTTCAGTACTAGTGTACAAAAACATTACTGATTTTTGCATGTTGATCTTATATCCTGCCACTTTGCTGAACTCATTTATTAGTTCAAGTAGCTTTGTTGTGGATACTTCAGGATTTTCTAAATACAGGATCATGTCATCCGCAAACAGTGAGAGTTTTACTCCCTCTTTTCCTATTTGGACACCTTTAATTTTTTTGTCTTGTCTAATTGCTCTAGCTAAAACTTCTAGTACAATGTTGAATAACAATGGTGACAGTGGGCATCCTTGTCTTGTTCCTGATCTTAGGGGGAAAGCTTTCAACCTTTCCCCATTGAGTATGATGTTGGCTGTGGTTTTTTCATATATGCCTTTTATCATATTGAGGAATTTTCCTTTTATTCCTATCTTTTGAAGTATTTTTATCAAAAAAGGATGTTGGATTTTGTGGAATGCCTTTTCTGCATCTATTGAGATGATCATGTGGTTTTTTTCCTTCAACTTGTTAATGTGGTGTATTACATTGATTGATTTTCTTATGTTGAACCAGCCTTGCATACCAGGAATAAATCCCACTTGGTCGTGATGTATAAGTCTTTTGATATGCTGTTGGATTCGATTTGCAAGGATTTTGTTGAGAATTTTTGCATCTATGTTCATGAGAGAGATTGGTCTGTAATTTTCTTTTCTTGTGGAATCTTTATCTGGCTTTGGTATTAGGGTGATGTTGGCTTCATAAAATGTGTTGGGTAATTTTCCCTCCTCTTCAATTTTTTGGAAGAGTTTAAACAGGATTGGTGTTAATTCTTTTAGGGAAACGGATGAATGCTTGGTAGAACTCCCCTGTGAAGCCATCTGGTCCTGGACTTTTCTTTGCTGGGAGATTTTTGATGACGGATTCAATCTCCTTAATTGTGATTGGTTTGTTAAGTTCTTGTATTTCTTGTTGTGTCAGTGTAGGTTGGTTATGAGTTTCTAGAAATTTGTCCATTTCATCCAGGTTGTCTAGTTTGTTGGCATATAGTTTCTCATAATATCCTCTTATGATTCTTTTTATTTCTGTGAGGTCATTTGTAATTTCCCCCCTTTCATTTCTGATTGTATTTATTTGCATCTTCTCTCTTTTTTTCTTTGTTAGTCTAGCGAGGGGTTTGTCAATTTTATTGATCTTCTCAAAGAACCAGCTTTTGGTTTTGTTGATTTTCTCTATTGCTTTTTTGTTCTCATTTTCATTTATTTCTGCTCTAATCTTTATTATTTCTTTCCTTCTTTTTGCTTTGGGATTGGTTTGCTGTTCTTTCTCTAGTTTCTCAAGTTGTTCAGTTAAATCTTTGAGTTTAGCTCTTTCTTGTTTCTTAATATAGGCATTTAGGGCTATAAATTTCCCTCTCAAGACTGCCTTTGCTGTATCCCATAAGTTTTGATATGTTGTGTTCTCATTTTCATTTGTCTCAATATATTTACTGATTTCACTTGCAATTTCTTCTTTGACCCACTGAATATTTAGGAGTGTGTTGTTCAGTCTCCACACATTTGCAAATTTCCTTTTTTCCTGTCTGTTATTGATTTCTAGTTTCATTCCATTATGATCTGAGAAGGTGCTTTGTATAATTTCAATCTTTTTATATTTATTGACAGCTGTATTGTGACCTAACATGTGGTCTATCCTGGAGAAAGATCCATGGGCACTTGAGAAGAATGTATAACCCGCTGAGTTTGGATGCATTGTTCTGTATATGTCTGTTAGGTCTAACTTGTTTATCATTTTGTTCAAGTTCTCTGCTTCCTTGTTGATCTTCTGTCTAGTTGTTCTATCTAATGATGTGAGAGGGGTGTTGAAGTCCCCGACGATTATTGTAGAAATGTCTATTTCTCCCTTCAGTTTTGCCAGAGTTTGTCTCATATATTTTGGGGCACCCTGGTTAGGTGCGTAGATATTTATGACTGTTATATCTTCCTGGAGGATCGTCCCTTTTATTAATATATAATGGCCTCTCACATCTCTTATCACTTTTTTGCATTTGAAGTCTGTTTTGTCTGATATTAGTATAGCTACCCCTGCTCTTTTCTGTTTACTATTCGCATGGAGTATCTTTTTCCAACCTTTTACTTTCAGCCGGCTTGTATCCTTGTGTCTGCTATGAGTTTCTTATAAGCAGCATATGGATGGCTCAGGTTTTTTTATCCATTCTGTCAGCCTGTATCTTTTGATTGGGGAATTTAATCCATTCACATTCAATGATATTACTGAAAATGCACTATTTATTTCCTCCATTTTATTCTTTGGTTTTCATATGTCATCTTATTTTTGTCTTTCTTTTTACTCTTTTGGTTATCCTTTCTCCTTTTCTTTCTTCTATACTCTCCTCCAAGCCTCTCTCTCCTGTCTTTTTCTTTCAGGTTCTAAGGCTTCCTTTAATATTTCCTGCAAAGGTGGATTCTTTTTTGCAAACTCTCTTAGTTTCTGTTTGTTTGTGAATATTTTATATTCACCTTCATATTTGAAGGACAGTTTTGCTGGGTAAAGAATTCTCGGCTGGCAGTTTTTCTCTTTCAGTTTCCTAATTGTATCATACCACTGTCTTCTTGCCTCCATGGTTTCTGAAGGGAAATCTGCACAAAGTCTTACTGGACGTCCTTTGTACGTGATCATTTGCTTCTCTCTTGCTGCTCTGAGCATTTTCTCTTTATCTTTTACATTTGACATTCTGAGTAATGTGTCTTGGCGTAGGTCTATTTGGATTTATTCTTATTGGGGTACGGTGTGCTTCTTGGACATGAAAGTTCATTTCTTTCGTGAGAGTTGGGAAATTTTCAGCTATTATTTCCTCAAATACTCTTTCTGCCCCTTTTCCTTTCTCTTCCCCTTCTGGAACTCCAATGACACGTATGTTCTTGCGTTTTGTGTTGTCATTCAACTCTCTGAGCCCCTGCTCAATTTTTTCCATTCTTTTCTCTCTCTGTTCTTTTCTCTCTTCAATTTTAGCTGCTCTGTCTTCAGTATCACTTATTCTTTCTTCTATCATTTGAGTCTGCTGTTGTATGCTTCAAATGTATTTTTTACTTCACCTATTGTGTCTTTCATTCCCATGAACTCCGTTACTTTTCTGTTCATGATTTCAAATTCTTCTTTACGTTCGTGCAATGACTTCTTGATGTCATTGATCTCTTTAACTATATTCTCTTTCATCTCATTAATTTGATTTTGGAAATGTGTGCTCATCTCACTGATTAGTTCTCTCAAATTCTGCATCTCTTCTGGGACTTTGCTGTATTCCTTTTCTTGGGCCATGTCTTCTATTTTCTTAGTATGGCCTGTAATTTTTTGTTGGTGCTTAGGCATCTGGTTAGTTTGTATTTTACTTAGATGCTCTATCTCTTTCTCTTTTATGGAGTTTTAGTGGCAGGAGGCTATGAGTTACCACCGCTCTTTGATTTTTGGCTCAACCTTGATTGTTAGGATTGTTCTGCTGGTTGCTCAAAACTGGGCACTGGACCCAGTAATTGGCTGTAGAGTCATTTCCTGTGGCCTTGGGCAGGGAGGCTATAGAGGCCAGGAAAAGACTCTCTTACTTATTAATTTTCTTATGTGTACTTCCTTGGTCTGCCAGGAGATGGCGCTTGTTGGCTGCTCTCAATTCAATGCCTGGTCAGAGCATATTTGTTGTGACACAGACCAGATCAATTTGATAGAGCTTCCTGTCTGGGGGCTAGGAGCCCTGTGATTCAAACTTTCTGAGACAGTTCTCCAGACTTCTCTCGTAGCACCCCCCTTTTCCCAGCTAGGAAATATTTCCACTCCCTTCTGAATCCTCAACATTCAGTCCCTGTTAGTAGAGGAGGAGATTGGGAGGTTTGTATATCTTTAGCCCCTTGCAGGCTCCAAGGCAAACAATGGCGCAGCCCCACCCAGCCTGGAAGGGCTCTCGGGACAGGGCAGACCAAACCTGGGAGTCCAAAGCAGGGTCAGCCCCAGGCTCTCTCTCCCCTCTCCAGTGGTGTCCTCAACAATTAGTCCAGGCTAGAAGAGAGGGAGGTTGTGAGGATTGGATTTCTCCAGTCCTTTCTAGGCTCCCAGGGCAAACCGCCGTGTGGAAGGATCCTTTCCAGGCTCCCAGGGCAAACCGCCGTGTGGAAGGGTCCGTGGGGCTCTGCAGCCCAAATTTCAGGTCTGAACCTGAGTCCGCCTAAGGCTGTGTTCCTCTCTCTCCCCTTTCCGGGAGTGGCAGATCCCTGAAGCCCCCTTTGTCTGTGGTCGCAAGCCCAGGGGCCCAAGAATTCTGAAGAGTGTGGGGGAGGGTGCCAGCAGCAGCAGAAGCTGCTACTTGCAACTCACAGTTCTGTATTCACGATTTCCCTCTTCTTTCCCTCTCTCCTCTGGGTGGTGTGCAACCTTCACCTGCTGACCTAAACCCTAGAAGATCTTTTTCGGGTTGTTTTAGCTTGTCCTCTAGCTATTTTTCTGGAGAAGAGATTCCTGTGTCTTACTAGTCCTCCATCTTCCCGGAATTCCCCAATGTCTTCTTAATATTCTTTATCGCTTCAATCATATTTTCCTTCAAGTCTTTGAATTGATTTAGGAGATTTGTGTGAGTATCATTTATTAGTTGTCTTAAATCTTGCATCCCGTCAGGATATTTGGTTTCGTCCTTTGTGCCATCTCTTCATGTTTCCTAGTATAGTTGTAATTTTTTGCTTATGTCTAGGCATCTGAATATGTTTGTGAATTTACTCTGACAGTCAATTTTTCTCTCTTGCGTAGTGGTTTTCCTGTTTTGTTTTGTTTTGTTTTTTTCTCATGGCTCTTCCTTGATTTTTGGTTCAACTTATTCCAAGTCTTTAAAATTGCCCAGTATGGGAATGTATGTGGCTTAAGCTGTTGAGTGCCCACCTCCCACATGGGAGGTCCTGGATTTGGTTCCTGGTGTCTCCTGAGAAAAAGAAAAACAAACAACAAGCAAAACAAATGATAAAACCAACTTAGGGAAGCCGATGTGGCTCAGTGATTGAGTGCCGGCTTCACACATCTAAGGTCCTGGGTTTAATCCCCAGCCCCCAGTACCTCAAAAAAAAAATTGCCCAGCTTATCAAAATTGGGCCACAGACTCACTAATGGGGCCCAGATTTTCTGTCAGGAGTTTGAGCTAAGAGAGACCTAAAAGCAATTTTTCTCCTTACAGTATCCCACCCAGCCAGCAGATGGTGCTCATAGGTAAAACTTTTCACAGAGGTGTTTCTTTCAACCTCCACTTACCTGTGCTTCTGGTCTGGACAGAGCTGAGATTCAAAATGGAATCTGCTGGTCAAATTCACTGAAGAGAATCCACACTCCACCCTCTGCCATACCCCTCCATCTTCCCAGGGAGGAAGATGTCTGTTCCTCTCTCAGCTGCAGTGAGCCATGGATTTTATCCAGCTATGTGCCTTGAGGATGGGGGATGGGTACCCTTCCAGGCTGCCACAGGGGGTTAGTAACACATGGTTATCACTTGGGTTCTTTGTTTCTCTGTCCCTAGCCCTCCTGGAGAGTTGCATAGCACAGTCCTGGTCTGCTGGCCCCCAAAACAGGTCCCTTGGAAAGCTTTTTGCCCTTTCTCCATTGTTTTTGTGAGAGAGTTGAGCCTTGCCTGCCTATTCCTCCATCTTGATATTTATTAATGGAGGAACTTATGCCCAGCCCCACTCTAATTATTCATTAATACCCTATTATAAAATATTAGAATTTCTGCAGATCTAGGAGGCAATTGTTGGGCTAAAAGACCACTGACTTCCTTTGCTTGCACAAACTTTTTCTCTCTTTGAAATCCTGGTATCTCAGGAATTGGTCTCTAGAGTGTGTCAGGGAGAAAGAACTCGCATATGCTCTGTATTATTACTGTCATTTATTATTACTGTAAGAGAAGATAATAGCCCCTAAATGGGCTCCTGTGAAGGATCATGTCATTCTGGCTTAGTCTGCTAAACCTCCTATTTGTGGGTATGAAAAATTAGCATAAGCAGCAGGTATCAGATTCCAACCACCCACAAAGATACTAAATAACCAAACACACCTTCCCACCTGTGTGGCTCCTGCATTGCTTTAAAACATTCAGTAAACTGACCCTCTCCCCTATTCCTTTTACTCAGCCTTTGGTTGGAATCTCTGGAGTTACGCCATTTTGATTCCTTTGGTACAATTACCTGTGCACTCCCACCAACCTGCCTCTCAAGTGAAACCACCTCAGAACTCTGAGATTCCAGAGCAGGGAAAACAGCTGCATTCCAGCAAAGGCATTTTCATTTTATTTAAAAATTATTTACAATATATTGAGCTTTCACAAATGCTTTATTTCAAAATCTTCTCTTTTAATTTTTTTTTTTTTAACCTGAAGAAAAACTAGGGGTAGGGATTGAGAAGGGGGTGGTGACAGGCTCTCCCTTAAGGATTCTGCAAAGGGATGGATGTACTGCAACAGCGGGGTGGCCTGAGCCCAGAGGCTAAGGGGTATTGAAAGGGAGAAGACCCCAGGCAGGCCCCATGGGCCAGTGGCCATCTCGGCAAGAAGACTGCGTGAGTCACTTGTTGCTCGAAACTCACTGTTGGCTGGTTTGGGCCTGAGGCACCCAGCGCAGAGAGCAGACACTTTGCTTATTCCTACCAGGCCAGAGCAGATGTCAGGACTGGGTGGCTGTGGAGTTAACTACAAGAAGTCATGCACTGGGAAGCGGCTGTGGCTCAATCAGTAGGGCTCCCGTTTACCATATGGGAGGCCCCGGGTTCGGTTCCGGGGCCCCCTGGTGAAGGCAAGCCCGCCCGCACGGCGTGGTTAGCTGACCCAGCGAGCACAAGCAGCAAGGGGGGGATAAATGAATAAATAAATAAAATCTTTAAAAAAAAAAAAAAAAAAAAAGAAGTCATGCACTGCTGGGCCTCGGCCAGGCCGGGCAAGGTGTGTACTGAAGTGGATAATACATTACTGGGAAAGACATCCCCAGCAGGAAAGTTTCACTTCCCCGTGCTGTGGCCCTCCCGTCTGGAACTTCTGTTCTGGTTTGGGGGGGGGGCGTGGGGGGTAGGCCATGCCAAGACTTTCTCAGGACTTCCACTGCTTGGAGGGCTACAGTCTTCCCCGCTGATTTGATGGACACTTGCGAAGATCACTTATAACAGAAAATCGGTCACCCACTGCCCAGGCTTCACTTTCTTCAGCCTTGCGGAAGCTCTGGCCTGAACTTTCCACTAGTTAAAATAGTGGTTTTTAACCCTTGTGAGTCTCAGACCTTTGAGAATCTTATAAAAGATTTAGCCCTCTGGAAAACACAGAAGAACACAGATGCTAAATTCTGAATTCAATTTCAAGGGTTTCAAGGACCCTCTGAAGTTCAACTATCACCCCTTGGGGTGACAGACCCCGAGTTAAGAACCCCTGAGTTAAAAGTTCCTTTGAGTTACTAAACATTTTCTTTTGAGATGCAAATAACCCAGAGGAATTATCAGTCTACTCCCCAAGCCAGGAGTTTACTGATTGAATGGATGTAGGGGTGAGGTGGGGACTCAAGGCTTTAGGGGAGGGGGAGGGAAGCCTGGAATGGTATACCACAGGGAAAAGTTTGGGAACGGTTTGGAGATTCAGCAAGCAGTACTGGATCACTGGATATCTGACCGATGGCACCAAGGGGTGGGAAATAGAAAGGGAGACTGTTATCCCAAAGACAAAGTTCACTTCCAAATTTTCCCTAAGGTTGGCTGAGGTTCCTGACCAGAACTAATTATATTCTTGGAAGTAGTTATGTGTGGTCAGTCTTCCATCTAGTGGTTATTCTAAGAATTGTGTCTTCCCCAACATCCAGGTGAAAAACCAGAGATCTAATATTCTTGGAATAAAGTACAATTAGCTGACCTGCTGGAATGGAGTAAGAGGGTGGCGGGGGGTGGGGGGGAGGCAGAATGGATGCAAAAGAAGAGTGATTCTTCAACACTCTTGTGTAATTCACACTGCAGTCCGTGAGAGTGTGCATCCTTCTTGGCTGACCTGGCACTCTTTGGTTTGTCATGGCTAAACTTGCTTTAACAGCTTAGAATTTTTCACATAAGTTTTTGGGTGTTTTTGCTTTGATTTTCACTTAAAACCTGAAGTTCCATCTCTGGCTCCCAACTGGGTCTCTCTCCTTCATGCTCCTCTTCCAGAGCAGATATAATGATGCTGATTGGGAGCCAAAACAGATGTGTCCCTGGGAAAAACAGTGACTTGAAGGGCTCCATCTCATGTTGTTTCTATTCCGGCTGAGACACACTTCCCTAGGCTGCTGGAATCTTTATTTAACAGGAAACCAGTCCCTGACAGTTTTCTGTGCTGTAGCATCACATGCCAACATGGCTGCTCTGAAGTTCTGGAGGAATTTGTGGTCCATTTCCTGAACCAACCCTCACATGTTACTCCAGCCTCGTGTGTGCCTGCCTGTCTGCCAGTGCTAGCTTCTGAGCTGACCTAAGCAAGGAATATGGTTGAAAGTTATCATTTTGTTCTGGAGGAAGGAAATGGTGAGTTCTAGGACACAGGTCTCCTATGGCATCAGGGGGTTCCCAAAGAACAAAGAGGGGCATCAGGGGTCTCGGGGTGGCACTGTCATCTTGGGGTTATTTCTTCTCCAGTCCCAGACTGTGCTGTGGACAAGACCATTTCTAATACATTCCATGGGAGGCACCTCCTTCTGTTATGGCCACAGCAAGGTTCTGAGTCAAACTGGAGGCAAAGAAGGAAAATCTGCAACACTGACAGCTAGGGTTGAAGAGGTGGAAAGGAAAGCGGAACGCCAGGTCACTGTGGGAGGCCTCAGATGATGGGAGGGTGGGTTCTCCTCCAAAACTCTGGAATCTCACACACCCAGGATTGCTGTCTCTGTCCCATCATGTGATCAGAGGCATTAAGTTGGAGTTTTCCTCAGAGGTTCTTTCTCCATCTGACCTCTTCCTTTTTCGACCACCTAAAAAACACAGTTTGTAAGTACCAATTTGTAGGACTGGGTGGACATTCACACTCTCTCAATGGTCCAAGCTCTTCCCCAAAGAAAAGCAGAAATGGAGGCAAAGCCTTTGAAAGTAGCTGGGACTAATCTTCATTGTATCCTGGTGTTGATATGGGCATATGTACATTTTGAAGTATTAGGACAGGCCCTCAACCTGAGATGACATCTCTGAAAAGTCACAAGCCCATGCTAGTGTGAATGGAATTGAGATTTCCTAGAGGGGTAAAGCCCATGTGATGCCTCAGGATCCTGCCTTTCCTATCCTCTGAAGGCTCCAGCCCTAAGGATGGCCAGATACTCACTGGGAGAGGACTGGTCTGCTAGGTTTTGATGTCCCATGGGCCTGGGCTGATGGGTGTAGCTGGGAGCCATTCTCAGGGGCCCACATTCTTTAGCCTTGGAGGGCAAACTCCCTCTGCATTGTGGAAGGTGGGGCAATTAAATAACTGTCCCAAGGATGGAAAAGCAATCCATCCTTGGTTTTAGGAAGGGGCGTTTTCACTTTGTTCTTTTGCCAATGACTGCTTTCTTCTCTTTTGAGTTCTCCTACCCAGGAATCAGCAAACTCTTGAAAGGGCCAGATAGTAAATATTATAGACTTTGAGGGCCATACAGTCTCTGTCACAACTACTCAATTCTGCCTCTGTGGTGTGAAAGCACCACAGATAAGAAATATGTAAACAAATGGGCATGCCTGTAATCCAATAAATATTTATTTATAAAAACAGGGTGGGATTTGGCCCTGGAGTTGTAGTTTGTCAACCCTTGCCCTAGACAACCACCAACTGAATGGTACAGATCACCAAACCAATGAGATGCAGCACCAGCCCAGGACCCATTTCCATGACTGCACCTTCTTAGGGTTCCCCGAAAGGAGCCACATGGTTTCTCCTCCTGGGCAAGAGCCTAATGTGCTCTTCCTACTAACCAGCTGGTGGGCAGATTTCATCTGGATGAAAAGCTACTCACTCAAGGTTCTCAGCAACTTCTTGCCCACGGTTTCCTCCAAGTCGCTACAGCAGGGACTGGTCTCTGTATCTAGGTTGACATTACAACATTGACTATCTGATGATGAGAGAAAAGAAAGAAGTGGTAACTTAAGTCTTTTCAACCCACACGTGCAGGTATCAAGGCTGGTGATTACGGTTGATGCTCCTTGGCAGGTGGAAGTTCAAGACAAAGCTCAGGTGGTGTGGCTATAGCAGGAAGGGGTGCCCAGGAAGGCCTGGCTCTAACTAATTAGCAAGAGGCATTTTAGTGTCACAAAAGAAACTAACAGGTGGACAACAGGAACGAGAATCCAACTTTCCATGCAAAGTCAGGAACAACTCCCTCTTCCAACACTGGTGAGAGAGAAAAGAAGAGAACAAGGTGTTCTCTAGCCAGTATCCTTGGCAGACAAAAATCCCACGTGCAGACAGGTGGGGGTTCTCCTTGCCCTATTTGCGCAGACCCTGGAAAATCAGAAGGCTCAATAACGATGAAGCACATGCCCCTGTCTTCTCTCACAGAACCCAGTGGGGACTCAGAAAGCCGGAAAAGGGGTTCAAGCCTGTACTGCCAATGCAGTGAGCACCTAATCAGAAAGCAAAGTGAAGTGGTGGAAATTGCACTGCACCAAAAGTCATGAGGTCTGAGTCTGATCCCCAACTCTGCTTCTAACGCAGTAGATAGTCGTGGGCAAGTTCTTTCCCTTCTCCAGGCCTCAGGGTCCTTGTGTCATATGAGAAGCATGGACTAGCACTACATGACTTCTAAAGACGACCCCATCTCCTCCAGTCTTATCCCTTTGATATATTCTCTTGCTACTTACCTTAACTACTAAATTCAGCATGTGGGAGGGAACAAGATCATCAGTTCCAAGATCAGATCCTCAAACAGTGACTATGTATGTCCAGATTTTCTGGGTCAGCCACATGTTCAAACACATTGTCTCACTGACTTCAAAATACACAAGCGCTTGTCAGACCACTGCTCTGGACTTGAGGGGTGTCATCTATGAACTGGGGAAAGTCTGGAAGGTCAGGTAGGGTAACTTGGGGCTGAGCTTAGGGGCTGCTGAAAGTTTGGTAAAGTATATTGTAGTGAGACATGCCCTGGAGGATCTCGGGACTGGTGGGACATTGGAAGCCTGAAGCAACACCACTGTCAAGACAGAAGCCTTCAGTGTCAAGGACAGAGACCTCAAGGCAAGTCTCACAGATTACCTTGGTCTCTGGGACCCAAAGGAAGGACAGAACCCCACTGATAAGAGTGATGCCTGACCTCAGTTTCCCTATCTATACAATAGGTCTAACAACATCTACCTCTCATTCACGGAGCCGGGTGCCAGGCTCTGTGATGTGCCCTTTAAATAACACAATCTCATTTATACTCAAAACCACCTGAAGAGATAGGCACCATGACTGTATTACTCACCCAAGGAAACTTATCTATTGAGATGAGGAAATGGAGTCTTAGGATAAGTAACTTGCCTAAATTTGCAGAGCTCCTAAATGGAAGAGCCAGGATCTGAATCCAGACAGAGACCCAGCACTGCTCTACCCTGCTTTCCTGGGAGAGTGAATTAAGATAGGTGCTCAGTAAAAGTCAGTTTCCTTTCCCCGGCTGCACAAGGAGGTGGGAAGTTTTACACGGGGGCTTGCCCGAGGCTACCCCATCGCCCAAGGGTGCTGATCCCCTTTGCTCCTCCAGGCCCCGCTGGCCCTCGCTGACCTGCTCTCGTGGGAAGAGCTGCAGGAGAGAGCGAGAGCTGCCGTGCGCCGTGCGCCTCAAAGTCGGCCATTTCCTCCTGGGTGAAGGCTATCTCCTCCATCCTCAGGTACACGACCTCGCCGGGGCTTCTCAGCACATCTGAGCGGCTGCCGGGGGAGGACAGCGAGGCCATCACCTCTCTGCTTTGGAGACGACCTGGGGCTAAGCGAGGAACAAGATAGCACCCTGGGCAGGGCTGAGAGAGGAAGGCAGGGCTTTTCCCACTCCACCCAGCCACGCGCTAGCTCACTTACAGGGCAGGCTGTTCCTGTCGTTCAGGAGGGCGATGGCAGCATCATCCTTGGGTGTCTGGGGAGTGGCCCGGGTTGTCGGCGCCTTGGTGGAGTCTCCGTCAGTGAAGGCCTCCATGTCAGGGGACTGGGGTGAGCTGTCCATGTGGCAGGCTGTGAGCGCGTTCTGGTACTGCTGCCGCGTGATCTGGAAGGGAGCAGGCAGAGAGGGGGGACAGAAGCTCAGGAGTGCTGGGCACAGCCCTTCCTGGGTGTGGCTAGTTTTCCTGCACCCAGAAACAGCCCCACTGGGGGTGCTTTGGAACCCCTGTCCTCTGTAGCCAGAGACCCATGAACAGAGGCCTGTACCCAAGCTGCACCAGCCCAGAGATTGAGACTGTGCAGAGACCCTTTGCTTGTTTGCTGCCAGTTCCCGTTGTTCATTTTTTATTGGCTCCAGAAACTTACTCTGCCCTGGAAGAGCCATCAAACCTTCTCCTGAGACTTTGGAGAGGATGGAGGACATCTTCAGTCAGCAGGGTGGTTGCCCATGGAGAAGCTGAAAATACTTGTTTACACTATTGCCAAGGGCCCTCTTCCTGAAAGGTCAGTCAGTGGGGACTTGCCAAGCATAAGGCAGGACTCTGGTAAGAGTCCTAAGTTTTACTGTCAGGAAGTTGGAGGCTGAGGCTTGAGAGAGCACAGGTATTTGTGATTTGGACTTGCCCATCACTGGTTGTGGGATCATGTTCCTATGTTGGAAAGATCCATAGCAGAGATGTCTCCCAGATGTTTCCTCAGATCATCAGACTCCCCCAGTGACTTTCCTGATGTGTCAAACCTCACTCCCAAGGGAAGGCACCCGGTACAGCTTCTCCAGGGGAGAGCTGGGCCTCAGCCAGACCAGAAGGGGACTTCCACAATTGCAGGCAGGAAAAATATGGATCAAATGTCTCTACTGGAAAATGGGGGGGGGGGGGAATCTGTCATCCCTGTTCTCTGGATGTATGTTGCAGACTGGTGCCATGAATCCTTGTTTGAAGTGAAAACAGGCTAGTTTTTGTATCATCCATGCTTGGAATTGACACTGCAAATGAATGAATGGCATTGGGTAAAAGATGAAAATGGCACATGTGTGTCCCAACTCCTGCGAACTCCTAAAGTATTTTCCCCCCTTCTTCATGTGCATTAGGCCAGAGATCTAGCAAGACTACACAGTTTGCTCATTCTCCTTTCTCTGTCCTTCAGGGGCAGGATTGGTATTACATGTTGAAACAGTGAAGATGTGTGGCTAGAAATAAGAGAAGAGATGGTTAAGATTTACACATTGAAACAGACAATGGGCTTGAAGTTGGCTTGATATCTAGTCAGGGCTTTCAATAGTGGCTACTTCTCAATGGCTGAATCCTCAGCCTCTGCTTTCCAAGCCCTCCTTTCCCCTCTGTCTTAAGTGTGTTCCACACCTGGCCTTCCTGGGAATCTGTGGGTGATGGTGACACTCGAGGCCTTGAGTCAATCCTAGGCTGCATATTATATGACACTCTCTGAGTCTCTGGCTCATCCCATCTCTGCCTCCCCATCCACCAGGTTGTCCTCCCTTTCCTTCTGGTCTTTTTTCTTGATGAGTATAGTGTTTTTGTTTGTTTGTTTGTTTGTTTTTTCTGTTTTATTATTCTATGATGTTCCCTCTACATGTCTAGAGTCTTCAGTCCCCCAATTACATAAAAATGTCTTAAAATCACCAAAGTTGACAAGAGCTTCTTGACACAATCACTTGCCTTGAGAATTATTTCACATTCATCCCAAACATTAGGTCACAATCCAAATATTTAACCACAATAACCACTCAGACAATGTTTTCTTAAAAGGAAACCCTCAGCAACAAAAGGGAAAAAATAGATAAATGGGACCTCATCAAAATTAAAAACTTTTGTGCATCAAAGGACATTATTAAGAAAGTAAAAAGACAACCTTGTAAAGTAAAGTAAAAAGAATGGGAGAAAATGTTTGGAAACCACATATCTGGTAAGGGTTTAATATCCAGAATATATAAAGAAATCCTACAACTCAACAACAAAAAGACAAACACCCCAACTGAAAAATGGGCAAAGGACTTGAATAGATATTTCTCCAAAGCAGATATGCAAATGGCCAAAAAGCAATGAAAAGATGTTCAACATCATTAGCTATTAGAGAAATGCAGATCAAAACCATAATGAGATACCATTTCACACCCACTAGCATGACTACCATTAAAAAAAAAACACGCAGAAAATTACAAGTGTTGGAGAGGATGTGGAGAAATAGGAACATTCATCCATCAACGGTGGGAATATATATTGGTGCAGCCACTGTGGAAGACAGTTTGGTGGTTCCTCAGAAAACCAGTATAAAACTACCATATAACTCAGCAAACCTACTTCAAGGTATATACCCAAAAGAATTGACAGCAGGAACTTGAACAGATATTTGTACACCGATGTTCATAGCGGTATTATCCACAATTGTTAAAAGATGGAAGCAACCCAAGTGTCCATCAATAGATGAATGGATAAACAAAATGTGGTATGTAAAAAGGAGTGTAGTTCTGACACATGCTAATACATGGATGAACCCTGAAGACATTATGTTGAATGAAATAAACCAGACATGAAAGTACAATACTATATGATCTCACTGATTTGAAAGAATTAGAATAAGCACATTCATAGAGTCAGAAACTAGAATACCGGTTACCTGGGCTAGGGTAGGTGGCAGAGAATGCGGAGTTAATGGTTTTTTTGGTGCAGAGTTGGGAGTGATGGAAAAGTTTTGCTAATGGATGGTGGTGATGGTAGCACAACACTGTGAATGTAATTAACAGTACTGAATTATATGGTTGAATGTGGTTAAAAGGGGATAATTTTTGGTTTTATATATGTTACTAGAGTAACAATTTTTAAAAAACCATAGGACTGTATAACACAAACAGTGAATCCTAGTGTCAACTATGGACTACAGTTATTAGTATAATTATAAGTATAATGTTTCATCAATTTTAACAAAGGTACCACACTAATGCAAGGTGTTACTAATAGGGAAAACTGTATGTGAGGCGGGGTGTATATGGGAACTCTATTTTCTGCATGGATTTTCTGCAAACTACAACTTCTGTAATAAAAAATAAATTTTAAAAAATGTATGTTTTTTTACAACACTTATAGGTCACACCCATGCAGAGGTACCAGGTTTCTAACCATCATATCACTGCCCAAAATTTGAGTGGGCAAGTATAGTTCTCTTGAGTTTAAATCAGTGGTTCTCAACCTTGGAGTGCATCAGAACCCCTTGGAAGGCTTTTAAAAATGCATATTGCTGGCCCCACTCCCAGAGTTTCTGATTCACTGGGTCCGAGGTGGGGCCTGCAAGTCTGTATTTCTAACAAGCTCCCATGTCATGCTGATGCTGCTGGTTTGGAGACCACACTTTGAGAACCACTGACTTCAACCTAATTAAAATCAGACACAGGTCTTACTCAGGTTCTTGTTTTGGGTTTTTGTTTCTTTATTATTATTATTGTTTTATTTATTTATCCCCCGCCCCTCCCCATTGTTTTCATGCTCACTGTCTTGCTCTCTGTGTCCATTCACTGTGTGCTCTCTGTGTCTGCTTGTCTTTTCTTCTCTTCTTCTCTTTAGGAGTCACTGGGAACCTCCAATGTGGGAGGGAGGCACCCAATCGCTTGAGTCACCTCAACTCCCTGGTTTGTTGTGTCTCTCATTGTCTCTCCTCTTTGTCTCTTTTTGTTGCACCAGCTCTCCATGTGAGCCAGCTCGCTTTCACCAGGAGGCCCCGGGAAACGAACCTGGGACCTCCAATATGGTAGATGGGAGCCCAATCACTTGAGCCACATCCACTTCCCTGTTTTTTCCCTTTTAAGGGCTTTGAAGCAGACAAGTGATAACTTGCTTTGATATATTTCAGGTTAAAACTGTATCTGTTCTATGCTTTGTGGCACAGAATGATGGGGATTCAGCTCAGCATTTGTCCAAGGCCTTCAACAGGTTCAATATTCTTGTTGAGAAAACCTAACTTTTGCAGCTGCCTGTCAGGAAGTGAGCTGACTTTACACCCAAATGAGGAGAAAAATCAGGTTCCAGAATTTCTCCAATAGATGTCAACTCTGAAACCTTATCTTTGGCCAAACACACAGAATCTCAATCATGTATCAGGGATTTCAACCACCAATGGACTGTGACATCACCTATGCTGATGGCCCACAGACATTTAATGTAAGATAAAGAGTCAAAGTGACATGCTAATTACTCATTCCTCCAGCGACAGCAGTTCTCAACCCTGGTAATATATTCAAACCACCTGGGGAGCTTGAAACAATCCCACTGCCCAGGCCCCACCTTTGAGCAATTATAACTGAATTTTAGGGTGGGGCTGAGACATCAGAAGTCTCAGTGCCCTAATAACTTCTTTTTTTTTTTTTTTTACCGGGAGGTACCGGGGATCGAACCCCGGTCTCTCCATATGGTAGACGGACGCCGAACCTCTTGAGCCACATCCGTTTCCCCTAATAACTTCTTGTAGTGTTGGGTACTCCAGGCATCTTCAAGGTTGAAAAGAAGCTGTCACACAGTCTGAACCAAGGTCATCATCAAAAACCCAATTTTCTAATGTACCCTCGGGTTTTCTGAAGGTGAAGCTTTCCTTGGGTCTTGCAGGTTCTCTTGGCTAAATGACACTTGAGAAGCCCAACACAGCAATTGATGTTATTCTGTCTGGGTTCTTTAAACTCATTATTTTATTTTATTTTTTTTTAAAGATTTTATTTATTTATTCATTTATCCCCCCCCTTGCTGCTTGCGCTCGCCGGGTCAGCCAACCATGCCGTGCGGGCGGGCCCGCCCCCACCAGGAGGCCCCGGGAACCGAACCCGGGGCCTCCCATATGGCAAACGGGAGCCCCACTGATTGAGCCACAGCCGCTTCCCAAAACTCATTAGTTTAGGTTTGGCTTATGGTCTAGTCAAATAAGGCCAAATGCCCTAGAAACATGTTAGAAAATATGGTGGAAAACACTGGCTAATTTGAGACAATGGTTAAAGTCCCAATGTTGCCATTTTCAAGTTGGGTGACCTTGGTCAAATCATTAACTTCTCTGAGCCTGTAAAAGAGACTCAGAGATAATGAGATAATGTGAGTGAATTTGCCATACAGCTGTTAGGAATATTGTTGAAAACATGTCCACACTTACTTCTCACAATTTAGTTTAACAGTGGGCATATCTTTCAAAGAAAGGAGTCAAACTTGCCATCTGATTATGGCTAAATTGTCCTTGACACACCATGAGATAGAGGTGGGGGGAGGGGCAGTGTCCCCTCTGCCCTCAGAATAAATGTGGCTGAAGATGCTGTGAAGGTAAAACTGGGCCTTGAGAAAGTAAATCCTTAACCAAGGAAATAAAGAAAAGGAGAAATCAGGGGAAGGGAGGAGACTCCCTGTAGGGATGATGGAGAAGAAAAGAGACAGTGAGTGTAGAAAAAAGGAGGAAGAGAGAAGGGGGTGTGATTCTGGTTTGACTTCGAAACGGACTGGCTGGCTTAGGGGTCCTATCAGTTGGTAGATTGGCTGTGTCCCCCAAGCTGGAAACCTCTTAGGGGATAACCAGTGTTGAAAAATTCTGTATCTTAGTTAATTAATTAGTTTTTGGAGTAGCTCTGAGTTGTAAGCTGTAACTCTCTCCTCCTTGTTCTCAAGAAACAGTGCTATGCTCCTCCAGTTATCTGGAGTCAAGGATCCAGGAACTCTAACCCTCTCCTTAATCATTGTTATGGAGAAACAGATGAGCTGGAAAGAAACGCTTTCTTCTGGAAATGAAACCAAGTAAAGCAGATAGGCTCCCTCAAAGGTACTGCGTCCCCTGTCACAGGAGACATTCACGCAGAAGTTAAACAACCACTTGTCTGTGACACTAAAGAGAGGATTCAGACAGATACACCCAGATCTAAGATCAGTGGACAGAAGCATGACTGTGGGACGCGCGTGTGCACGTGTGCATGATGCAGAGTGGTAGGGACAGAGGTTGGCGGGAGGGGGGGTCACTCTGTTTCCTCTTTAAAAATATTTTTTTAAAATCATGAACTACTGCTGCGTCACCATGTTGCCTTAAAAGAAACTGTTGACAAGGCAACTGGAAAATGTATTCAGGAAATCAACCTCTGTCCTGCTTTCCCCCAGCTGCATTTATAGATTCAAGCATCACTTCTTGCCAGTTCCCTCCCTTTGTTCAACAACTGATGACAATTTCTTTCTACTTCGTACAGTACTATCCAACAGTAACAGAATATGAGTCACATAGGCAATTTAAAGTTTTCTAGGAGTCATGTTAAAATATGTGAAAAGAAACAAGTGAAATTAATTTTAGTAATATATATGATTTAACCCAACATATCCAGAAGAATTTCATTTCAACATGCAACCAATATAAAATTATTAACGAGGCATTTCACATTCTTTTTTTTACTAAGTCTTTGAAACCTGGAGTGTACATTCCTAGCACATCACTTGGACTAGCCACTTTTCATGTCTCAACAGCCCCAGGTGGAGAATGGTTTAGCAGATTAACCTAAACTGTTCTGCCCAGTTTTCATCATTTGGCCTTTGCTGGTCACAGTGTTCACACTATTTGCCAGCATAGATCCATTGATCCAGCCTGGCGTCTCTAGCCACAGTTCCTTGAATGCACCGTTCTGGGTGTTTATGGGTTTTCCCAGCACAGCGCTCCCTCAACTTGTTGATGTACTATAAGAAAATTATACTAAGAATTGTGAATTCATAAGCTTTCTAATCAATAGTCTTTGCTGTTTTAACCTAGACTTGTGAATGATTGTCCTTTGGGACGTTGTAACGCTGCTATGCAGGCAACCCCACCATCTATTACCCAAAAAACAAATGTTTAAAAGGAGCGAGTCACCAGACGTGGTATTTACACATCCTGTTTGTATTCCCTGTAAAACTAAAAACTAAAAACCTTTATGTTCCTGTTCAGGGTACCATAAATAGAATAGAACAAAGACCCCTCGAGACACCGCGTCTCTCCTGTGGAGGGCCGGCCACCCCCCGCCGGATGGATTCAGTTACTTTCGATGAGGTCATTCCTTATGAGTTGCAAGACTCATTGGAGTTCTGAGGTTCGGAACCCCTTAAAAGGGATAGGCCCTAAGCTGCCAGTCGGAGCCTCACCCAGGAGGGGACGCCCTGCCTGGGACTGGTTTTCCAAACGGGACTCTGATCGGCCACAAAGGGGCTCCCCAGGCACATGAGATTTCAGACGTTGAGTTTTACCCTGATTTGGTGAGTGATTATATATACTTTCATACTTTCATTCTTTCCTGTTAATTAATTACTGTTTTTTGTGATTGCTCAATTGTTATAATCATTTAATATAACCTGAAACTCATTTGATTGAATAAATCTGCCTTTGCATAGCATTTAGTTTCTGCCTCTTCCTTGGCAAAACACTTGTTTTATTCTTCCCCAGCTCTTAAAGGTCCAGTACGTTCTCCAGCCAGTATGGTGCTTAAAATAAGTATCACACAATTTTGTAATCAATTAGATACTATCCTGCATGAGTCACTGTTAGTTACCTTGTTCCCTCTCCCTCTTTAGTTTTTTTTTTTTTTTTTTTTTTTTAAGGTACCCGGGCTGGGGACTGAACCCGGGACCTCATTATGTGGGAAGCCAGTGCTCAACCATGGAGCGACACTGGCTTCCTTGTTTTTTTCACTTGTTTTGCTTATTGTTTTTGTTTTTTTCAGGAGGCACTGGGAACCAAAACCAGTACCTCTCATGTGGAAAGCAGATGCTCACCTGCTTGAATCACATCTGCTCCCCCTCACTAGGTTTTAATCTACTTATAAGCAGAGGATATGTTTTATATTTCTTTAGTAATACCTCCTGGTTCCCAGACCATTGTTAATGCTCAATAAATTCATATTGATTGGCTAATTGAGGGGACCAAACTACTGTTCAAAAAACATTTTTATTCTCTTTTCATAAGATACAACCATTTCTTAGCAATAACTTGAGTTCAAATCATCTTCTCATGTTTTGGCCAGTTCAACTCTCAAGCATCCTCTAAATTACAAAGGAAATAGAGGTCTGTTTATCTTGAAATCAACAAAAAGTAAGGTTATCCTTTTGGATGTTTGACTTAGCAGCCAAGGTGTCCAGAAGTTAACTTTTGGGCCAATGTAATGTCATTTTATGAGGAACTGCTTACATTTTTAACTTTCCGGTGGTTTATTCAAAACACAGTCCTGTAATTAGGGATTCCCCACCAGAAGGGATGGAGCATTTGGTCAAGGTTACATAATCTGGATTGTAAGAATGTCACAGAACATGTTTAAAAAAAAATTCAAAAGGATTCTTTGGTACCTTCATAAATTATTTTTAACTATTATTAATCACAGTTTCATTTACTTCCCTGATAATCACTTCAGATGCACCTTTCTACCTCATTTTGTAACTTACCTTGAAGTCAAATTACCCCTGGACTTAATTCTCAAGCTTCTGTCTGTTGGACCTGAAAAGTCTTTGCAAATTCTTCAGGTAGCCAGCCACAGGGACTTTGATCTGTGAAAGCATTCCTTTTGCACAGTCCTTTCTTCAGCTTCTTCAAAAAATATCATGTTAAAAAAAAAATGGGGGTGGGTGGGTGGACTGGAGGGGTGAATAAAAAATGGCCATAACAATTCTATTAATTCAGGAGGTGGCAGTTTTCAAATTTAGTCTAATTTATAATTTTAATTTATTTTTAAAAAAAAAAAAACAAACAAAAAAAACACTTTAGTTAAAACAAGTGCTTGAATTCACAAACATCCCTGACTGTTTAAGAGACTGAAGCCACAGGGTTAAAGAAGTTTCCATTGGGATCTAGCCTCCCCTCATATTCTACTTTTGACATTCAGTCTTCCCAATTTCAAAATTTCAAGGAAGAGAAAAGGACCATGTTTCTCAGGTCAGAGCAAGGCACTCTGGTCTGACAAAGGGACAGACACACCTGCACCTGAGAACTTGGATTTGGGGTTCTCAACAGTCAGGAAAGAGCTTTCCCTTGTTATTTGTGCAATGTTCCCTTTCCTTTGCTCTAGGAATGGAGATGGGTGGGCACCTGTAAATCTTGGGAAAAATCGTTACAAAATCAATGCTAGTTATTCATCTTATCAAGTTCCTCTTTGTGGAGTTGTCAAATCCATTGCCCTGAAGTACTCTCCAATCTATGCAAACATACTGATGTTTCAGGAAACTCTGGGCTCACAAGTTGCTCATTAAACGTGATGCCTCGGCATCTCATTCACTTTTCTCCTCAGATGAGCAAGGCAAATCCTCCGTATTGGTTTTCTGAATTTAGTATATACATGGAAAGACCTGAGAAACAAACTTAACAAAAATTCCTAATGTACTTAGAATAGATTCCAAATGCCTCTCTGGTCTCTATCTTGAATGCTCTCCCACCTCCCCTTTCATGTCTCAGCAAAAACATCCTCTTCTCAGCCTGCTCTGATTACCCCTGCTAAAGCAGCTTCCTTGCTTCCCCTGCCCAGTCACTGATCATCCCACTACCCTGTTGATTTCCTTTATAGCCTTATCATTAGCTGAAATTACCTATTTATTTATGGGATTACTTGTTTATTATCTTTCTCCCCTATTAGCTTGTAAGCTTGAGAATGGCAGGAGAATAAATGGTGCCAAGCAGATAGAGACATTCTGTAAATATTTGTTGAAGGACTTATATGACAACTTCTATTTATTTTCCCAAAAACCATGTGACCAGTACTTCAAACCAACTACTCCAAACCATACTGGAATGTCTTGCCTCCCAATTTTTCCTACCTCCACTTCTGAGGAAGGTCTGCATTAGCAATGAAAGGGCCTCGAGGCTAGAAGCAGCAGGGAGGAGAGTCATGGGCAGTGGTTTTCTCCTTTAACCTCATTGTCACATTATGCTTGTTAAATGTCGCAGTCCCACACTCATCTGTGAGTACTGCTTGGTTGGTTTCTAAGGTCTTTTTCCTGGCTCCTTAGGCTCTGATTTCCCACAGCTCTCTCTAATGCACAGTGATTTGAGGGCATGGAGTCTGGAGACAGAGAGACCCAGCTTTGAATCTTGGCTTGGCCACTTACTAGCCCTGTGACCTTGGATAAGGTCCTCACACTCTTTGAGCTTCAGCTTCTTCATCTATGAACTGTGAATAACAGTTGTACCTACCTCGTAGGTACCTGTGCCTTGCACAGAGCCAAACTCCAAACCATGATCATCCCATCCCATCCCCCGACCCCAGGTTCTGCCCCTCCCACTGGTAACATTTTTTTTAATTAAAAAATTTTTTTTCCATGGTTACTTTTATCAACTGATGTCAGTTTTAGCTCAGGGTGTCCTCAGAGTTCTGGAACACAGAAAGCCAGCCAGCAATAGTAAGGGTGTGTGTTCTGAACAGGTAGAAGATCTTCTCCCGCCTTGGGGATTTCAACACACTTCTCATGACCCAGCCTGCAACTCACACAGCAGTTACCCCGGGACCTCGCTGTCAGACTGGAATAAAGGGGGCTGGGCGCAGATCTCGGGCCAGAGTGTATAGTGGTTGACAGAATGATAGAAAATCAATAAAGTAAAATAAAACCTATCAAAGCAAGAGAAAGGAAAAAAATGTGAAAGGGCTCTGTGCAACGCCAACCCCAGTGAGGAAACTGCTCCCCTCCTGCTCATTTCGAAGGCAGTGAGCATAACTGGCAAAGCCATTCTTTTCAAATAGCTCAGTGACCTTAACAGGGTGTTGATGACTATTATAAAGGATTTCCAGTTAACATACAGGCCAAATTGCGCTTTAAACTTTAACTATTAAGGTGTAAAAGTAAACCATCGTAAAATCATACATAAAATCATGCATGGTTTCTTCTATATACCTGGGTTATCACCTGAAAATTTATCCTGAAAGGACTAAACAGAGTCAACCTGCTGCTAATGTGAAGAATCCAAGGTAACAGTCCTGCCAGCTACCAGTCTCTGGCAAGCTAGTTTCCCGTTGCTTTGTGCCCCAGTTTCCCTGCACAAAAAGTGGGGATCAGGCGGCCCTCTTGAGAGAGTGACAAATGATGAACAGTGGTAAAGCTTACAGGCCTTTACAGAGCAGGAGAACAACGTCACCCAGCGCTATCTCGGAACACGGAGGAGGTGCCCAGGTGCCTAGGGGTGGGGGCTCCTCTCCCCGCTGCCCCAGCCATTGTGCGCACTGGGGGAGAGCGGGTCACCCTCGGGGGGAGTCACCTTCACAAACTGCACGTCGCTGAGGATGTGGACCGAGTAGTCAGGCGTGTAGAGGTTGTTGCTGCCGCTGCACAGCTGGGTGTTGCTGCCCCCGAAGTCACTGCGCTCGCGGTTTGGCGACTCTGAGCGATTCAGCCCGCTGCAGCGAGAAGGAGACCTGTTTACTGCAGGCGGTGAGGGAGAGCAGGAGAGGAGGACACGGGGGAGCGGGTGGGAGAAAGACGACAGGAATGGAAAGAGAAAGAGAGAAAGAGGTGCTGTCTGAGGTCCTGCTGGGCTTTCGGGCCACACTAACGCTGGGCAGTGGGAACAGGCCCACCCTTCCCACCAGAGCCCCAAGGAGATGAGCCGGCCTTGTTGAACCTTATTCCTAAGAGACTTGTGACTGCCCTTTGTCAGGCTCCTCCCGTTGCCCACACGCTCCTCCAGTGAGGAGCTGGGCCTGCACTTCCCGAGATGGGGTGCAGAGGTGGCCCTCCGCCTTCCTGGCCCTTGTCTTCAGTTTAGGTGGAGGGCACCCGCATGAGATGAGGACAGTCTGTGAGTGTGGATTGCTACCGCAGACCACAAGGCCCTCGACCACGGTGACTGAGCTACAAAAACTCTGCTCACGAACCCTGTTTTAGAAAGGCCAAGCCCTCAGGTGCGCCCTCAGAACCACCAGCCACGGCTGTGGCCACACATTTCCACGGAGGATAACCTGTGCCTGCCTCCAACATTTGCGAAGGCCGGGGCAAGGGAACAAACAGAGGCTCACAAACCACATGGATAAATACTTTAAAGTTATAATCCACATTTTAATAAACTGGCAAAATATGTTCTGTCGTCGACCTTGACAAATGTACATTCATAACAACCTGGAAGGCCAGGCTCCACTCAGACTCCTTAGAGTTTTGTGCCAGAAAATGTGGCAGTGTGGGGAGAGCCAGTCCCTGGTCCCAGGGCCTCCCCTCGCCCCACCAGCTCTTCTGGGTGGGAATTCTGGGATTCCAGGTATGTGAGATGTGGTGTAGAAGAAAGACACAGGTTCTGGATGAGCACATCCTCTTGGCCCAGCAACTCTCATGAAGAGAGGCACGACTGAGGAGGGCCAAGGTGGGGACAGCTGAAGTGTCGGCCCAGGGTAGGGCTCCCTCTAGCTTAGGCCTAAGTGGGGGACGGGAATAACCCACAGGTCTTCTGTCCAAGCCTCCTAACTAAATGTTCGGTGTCAGGTCCTTTTTACATTTCCAAGGCCCCACTTTATGTAAAAAACACTTGCTGGGAAAGTTCAATCAAGACTATTCAAATGGACGATGTGAACTACTCATCC
Organism: Tolypeutes matacus; assembly: GCA_026826555.1. Classification (NCBI taxonomy): domain Eukaryota; kingdom Metazoa; phylum Chordata; class Mammalia; order Cingulata; family Chlamyphoridae; genus Tolypeutes; species Tolypeutes matacus. Next base: position 4,502,563 of record JAKSZT010000380.1, on the reverse strand, counting down.
AAGGACCATGAAAGAGAGCGTTCTGCAGGTGACTCTAGCATTATCTCAACCGTGGGCTAACCCGAAGTGAGACTGCAAAGCCTCCTCATCCCTCTGCTTCCCAACTGATCCCACTCTGCATTTCTTCCCAAAAATGGCCAACAGGATGCTGTCAGCCTGTCAGAACACAGACTTGGTTCAGGTGATTCAAATAAAGAGGCAGATTCTTCATAGATTCCAGGCCTTGTTCCTTCAAGGTAGAACCTTTGGAATTTAATTCTGTCTTGAGGTAATGCTGCCATCCATCAAAATATTTGATTAGCAGCTATTTTGAGCAAGGAGGCGCTGAGGGCTGAGGATCTGGTTAGCTGAGAAGCTGTTATTGTAGTCTAGCATACCATGCGGCAGAAAGATTAAAATGACGGTAGGTGAAATAAATTATTTCTCACTAGGACCATAATAATCACTGCCATGATATCATTAAAGAATCAGGGATTCAACTTCCAGTCTTCTCCTTCTCATACACCATTACCTAAACCACGAACCTGGGAGTTTGCTCGTGAGTCCTGCCCCGCATCAAGTCCTGCTATCACCACCTCCAACATAAAAAATCTACCTGCTGCCATCTGTCTCCATCCAGTCTGAGCTACCATCACCCCTGCCTGGACAACAGAAACAATCTGGTCTTTCCACTTCCACTCTGGGCCTTTATGATTTGTTCTCACCCCAGCTGTCAGAATCACATTTTAAAAACACAAATTGGCTTCCTGGTATATTTTAATAAAATCCAAACTCCTTGTTGTGGCCTCTAAAGCCCTGCACGACCTGACCCCTGCCTTCCTGTCTAGTTTCTTCTTGGGTCCCCCATTCCCTTCACCCGCTTTGCTCTAGCCCACTGGCCTACCTGGGAATCCTCAATCATGCAGGCTTCTCCAGCGTCAAGAGATGCCTACCTCTCCCCACCCTCAGCCCCCAATTCCTAGCACAGGCCCACCAATCAGGGTGACCAAGGACTGAGATGGGCAGTGACGGAGTCAGGGACAAGAGAGCCAAACAGCAGGATGATTGTAAACAGTAGTAGTATTGGGCAGGAAAATGTGCACTTCATGTCTGGTCCTTATGCCCTTGAAAACAAACTGATAGGTGAAATGAGCTTGACTAGAATGATTTGTGGCCCTTCTAGGGTGGTGGTGGCTGGCTAGTTGGTGGTCTTGGGGGCTGGCTGTTGTGGAAAAATGGGTGGGGGCAGTTACTCATGCAGGAGAGCTGCTTCTATGGCAGGTGAGTAGAATCCTCAGGGCCTTGACCTCAGTTCAGCTGGGGGAGCATAACCAAGGAGAGAGAGTGTGAGCAGGGCCTGTGGGCTCAGTTTCCCTGAGAAATAACCACTGTTCCATGTTAATCCTCCACTTTGTGCTTCACACCTCACACCTGCTGTTCCACTTCCTGGTACCCTTATGTCACAATTCAAGATACATTCACAGAAGATGACAGGGAAGCAGAGTCCAGTGTTATCTACAAAATCCTGTTCATCCACTGAAGCTTCTACCTAAATCATTTCCACTCCATGTTGGAAACAGAGGCTACGACTACATTTCTGGTCCCCTCCCCCAAGCTTTCATCTTCTTATTGGCACATGGGCAGGTATGGTATGCTGCTGTCACTCACAGGGGCTCATATGTCAAACACAAGTACATTATTGCTGTGTAGGGAGGAGAAATTAGTCTTTTTTTAAGTAAAAACAACACTATTTAAGGTTTATTTCAAATATCCCAAAGGATTCCCAACACCAAAAGATGTAACTGTCTTACAAAGGTCAAGTCTATAAAAGACATTTTTAAAAGAAAAGAAATCCTCATTTCATGACAGAAAGTCCCAGTTCACCCGAGGGTTCTGCAAGATCAATGTTTTCATTTCCCAGAGCCTGCCTGACATTCCTCAATAGGTAAGATGCTGATGACTTGGCATTTTGGTAATTATGCACATTCACTCAGAGGTTTCTGAGCAAGGGAAATGGAAATGCTTTTAATAAAAAAAAAAAAAGAGAGGAAATCAGTAACAGACGAGTCACAGCAGCATGGCAAACTAATTCAAGTTGTATAACTCCCCTTGGCATTCCTTAAGAACACAGAGGCACAGCTTGGGGAAGCAGAGTAAGGAGGAAAATCATAAGGATAGTACAAGAAGGTCTGAGCAGGACACAGAAAAATCAGTGATGTGGCAGAATGGCCACAGTACCTGCCAATGGGAGCTAGGCCAAGCAGCCAACACATCCCTCAGCCCCTCCTGCCCTTCCATCATACCCTCCTACACTGGTAAGACTGGGTAAGGGGAGCAGAGTTTTTTGCCTCTGGATCCCCAAGGGCTATGGATAAGTGTGGTGGACCTCATTCCTGCAGCTGCTGCATGGTCAGTGTGCAAGAGACATGTGTCCTCGTTGGTAACTTGGAGTTACTAAGGTTAAGGTGGAGGAGACACTGCAGTTGAACTGGGGGGGCAGGGAAGGGTGCAGAATGGGATTTTACACTGCATTTGGGGATGGATGACATCTTCTCTCACTCAGCATTAATAGGCAGGGACCCCCAAAACCTATACACAACTATGGGGACTCTTGCTTCACTTGTCACACCTGGATCCAGGTATCCTTCACAACTCGATCCTGGGAACAGGAGCCAAGGCACAGAAGTAGGCTGATGCACCCCCTTTCTCAGTATGGGGCTAAAGTGGGGTTCAGTGGCTGCCTGCCTACATCTTTTGGAGCATAATGAGGGCTGAGAGAGAACATCCCACTCTGGGCACTTGCCATGGGCCATCTGTGTTCTTCACATTGGATGGGGGAGTTTAGTTATAGTTACATTGGCTTGTAAGACTACAATTTGGGATTATTAAAATTTACCAGTCTGGGGTAATAGTCAATATCAGACAACCAAATGCCAAAAGCTCTCTGTCAAAGCTCTGTTCAAGCTACAGTGTGAACTCTGCAATTCAGCCCAAGTTAGGATTCCATATGAACTTGCTCATGTTACACGAAGCTTTAATGGTTCCCAAATGTTTACTACACAAGAGCCAACTTGTAGGAATATTTCTACTTACCACATTTCACAAAGTAAAAAGATTATTTTAGGGAGTCTCTATATATTCTGGAAGAAAACTCTATCATCATTGATCTCAGAGTGCATTACAGATGGACAATCTGGCATTGAAAAAGAGCACTTGGTTTCATAGCTTCTCTATCTCTGTGTTTTTGTAGATTCATAAAGATTGTTCATGGGTCACTCAAAATTACCTCTGCTGTTAGGAGAAGAAAGAAGGACTGGATCTGGGGAGAGGGGCTATGACAACCGCAGTGGGGCTACGTACTTTTAGGGGCTGATCAGCTTTTCCTTTAAATGGAAGCACCCGCAACGTTGTCTAATGATGCCACACCCTGGAGGTAATCCACAAACCACTATGCTCTTCTATTTCAAACTAGGGCTCAAATAGAAAGAAAGTCCCTAGGGATAATGATGGCGTTATTTGGGGCAGGGACTGCTGGCCTCAATCCAGCATGAGCATCATATTCATTATTCATTAAATGCAAATAAACCACAGCCCTCCAGAAAGGGCTCTTAGGGGGGATCTAAGAGACTCATCCTTCTACCTACTTACTACACTGTGTCACAGACCTTCATTTCTCAGAACCTGTTTCCTTATCTTTTGTTTTCCAACAATAATCCCTGCCTATCTCATAAGATGGTTGTGGGGATCAAGTAAAACAATGACAACGTTCTTTGTAAACCTAAATTCCTATAATGTATAATGTAAATTAATGTATCTCGATTATAAACCAAGTATGGGGCCAGAGGGTGCCTGGGATTTCTTTCCACAAACCCTCTTACTCTGAGCCAGCTTCTTCCGGTGATATGGAACAAAAGCAAGTGTGTCCATGGTAGCACCATGGTATTAGTCCTGGGGGTGCCTGATAGCTGGGAAGGCTTGGTGGCTGGCTGCAGAGACCAGGTGAAAGAAGGTGAGGAAGAAGGAGCAGAAGGAGCCTGGGCCTCCCCACCTCTCAGCCTCCCCACCTCTTGTCTTCTCCTGTCGTTCCTGCCATACCTCCACCTTGCAGAGTTAAACCAAGGATGAGAAAAAGATGGCCTCGCTTTCACCTCATAGTTGTTCACCTATTTCCTGTTGGGTTGAATACCCATGGCTCAAGAATGAAGAAGATGTAGGGAAGGTTGAAAGAGCACTCAGGGAATTATGAGAAATGAAATGAGACAGACACAAAAGGACAGATATTGTATGATTTCACTTAAATGAAATATATAGGTTAGGCAAATTCATAGAGACAAAATTGATTAGAGGGGATTGGGGGAGGAGGTGGGAGGGAATAGGAGTTATTTGCTTAATAAGACAGATTTTCTATTTGGGGTGATGAAAAAGTTTGGGAAACAAGAGGGATGATGGTTGTTCAACCTTGTGAATGTAATCAATGCCACTGAATTGTGCCCTTAAAAATGACTAAAATGACAAAATTTGTTTTATATGTATACATATTGTTTTTTTTTTTTTTCTTTTTTCTTTTACCAGGAGGTCCCAGGGATCGAACCCAGGTCCTTCCATATGAGAGACAGACGCCCAACCATTTGAGCCACATCCGCCCCCCTGTTTTATATATATTTTACCACAATAAATTTTAAAAAAGGAAAATAAGAAAAAAGAGCATGCAGGTGCGTTTTTGGAATATGAATGTGTTCATCTTGTCATAGGGTGTTATCTCAGTGGGTGGAGACCCACACAATAAACAAGAAAATATAAACTCCCATCCTGGGGAGTCCTTCTCAAATAGAGGGGTACACAGGCAGTGCCTAATAGAAGTAAACAGACCAGAATGTCAAACCCTCAATATTAATGCATGTAACTATGAACCTTATTCTTCAAAAATTGAAACTTAGTGGTCACCATAGTTCCTGAGGGGAGGGGGAGGGAAGAATAGGTGTAACATGGGGCATTTTTTGGGCATTGGAATTGTTCTGCATGATTTTGCAGTGACGGGTACAGGCCATTATACATTTTGTCAAAACCTATAAAAGGATATTGTGCCAAGTGTAAACCATAATGGAAACCACTGACCATGGTTAGTAGCAATGCTTCAGTATTTGTTCATCAATTGTAACAAATGTACCATACTCATGTAGGATATTATAAATAATGGAAAATGTGAGAGGGGGAGGAGGTGTGGCATATAGGAAACCCCTGTATTTTCGATGTGACTTTTCTGTAACCTAAAATTTCTTTGAAAAGAAAGTGAAAAAACCAAAACCAAAACAAAAAAAAAAAAACACTGGGGGAACATACAGAAGTTGTCAATATACATAAAAGATAACAGATTTTATGGTGATGAAAGGCACAATATAAAAAAAAATTTTTTTGGCTTTGTTTTTGGGGAGGTTTTAGATTACAGATAACTTACAACCATGGCAGGGGAGGACCACTGGTGTAGCGTGTCAGTGGTGGGAGGATGGGTGGGGAAGGATGCACCTGGGCAAGCCTCAACGGAATATGAATGTGTTCATGTGGGCATGGGGTGTTGTCTCAATGGGTGAAGACCCACACAATAACCAACAAAACAATTAAATTCCCATCCTGGGGAGTCCTGCTACATTCTCCAATAGAGTGGCAAGAATCTCTAGAGTCCATAGGCAGGACTTAGTGAAAGAGGACAGACCAATATGCCAGGGCCTTGATATTAATGCTTGTACTTGTGAACCTTATTCTTGTAAAATTGAAACTTAGCCTACTAATATATATTGTCTAAGAGTTAGCTCCTGAAAACCTCCTTGTTGCTCAAATATGGTCTTTCTCTAAGCCAAACTCAGCAAATAAATTCACTACCTGGCATGGGACATGACTCTTGGGGATAAATCTCCCTGGTACCGAGGGATTAGTACCAAGTGCCAACTAGCAATGCATTTGGAAAAAGACCTTGACCAAAAGGGGGAAATATTAAATACAAACAAGTTTTTATGGCTAGAAGATTTCAAAGTGAGTCGGGAGGTCATTCAGAGGTTATGCTTCTGCACATCTCAGAAGGATCTCAATGACTTCCACAGTAAACAGTGCCTCAAGTAGGGGTGTTCCTGAGGGCTCTAGTGACATATGGATACTATAGGCAGGGAAGAAAACCCTAGAAAATCAGCACCCCATCGGTGGGCCTTACCTTGGAATATATGATAACCTATTTCCCCAATGTAACAGAGTTAGACTTATTTATAATTTTCTTACACATGGTTCTTCTGCCTCTTTTATTTGAACCATAATTAGCACTATACCTGTTAAATACATGTCCAAGAATCTTTGGTCTGTTAAATTAGCACTATACCTGTTAAATATATGTCTTAAATCTTTGGTCTGTTCATATGCCGGTTGAACCCTGAATCTCAGCAGAGTTGCAGCCAACACCTACTCTCCAGTTCATCAGACTCCCTCAGGACAACTAACAAAATGATGATGATGGACAACACCCATTCCAAAAAGCAGAGAATATCTACAACTGCAAGCAAGACAGTTCCATCCATCTGCTCCATGGGATCTAAGTCCCTCTCAGTCTGAAGCAGCACAGGCATCACCATTCCCGAATCCTCAAGATTGAGGAATGAACAAACATAGAAGGGGAATGCAACTATGGACCAAAGTAGACTTATTATTCTAGTAATAGAAGAACTTGTAACATTGATATAAAGACAGTGGTCACCAGAAGTTCTGAGGGGTGGGGAAGGGAAGAATAGGTGGAGTATAGGGCATTGGAATTGTTCTGCATGACAAGGTGATGATGGATACAGGCCATTATACATTTTATCAAAACTTATAAAATTGTATGGTGTAAAGTGTAAATCATAATGTAAACTACAGACCATGGTTAGTAGCAATGCTTCAATATGTGTTCATCAGTTGTAACAAATGAACCACACTAATGAAATAAGCTAACGGAGGAAAGTGTGAGAAGGGGAGGTGGTGGGGTATATGGAAATCCCCTATATTTTCGATGTAACTTTTATGTAATCTAAAATTACTTTAAAAATAAAATAAAAAAAGAGCATGCAGGGTCACCTGGGCCCAACAGAGTTGGATCCGAAATCTCAGCACCTCTTGAAGAGATGGCACAGCAATTCCCTGTTTGACCCTGGGCTACCATGAAGTTTCTCATAATCAATCCTGAAGAGCTAGAATCAGCCTTCTTTTAACTGGGATATTACAATTAACTAGGTTGTCTGGATTAAAAAGGAAAATTTACCCCTCCTTGATCCTTTTTCTTTTTTTAAAAAATCTTTTTAAAATGTGCATTTTCCCTTTCTGCCCAAGCTTTCTACTACATTCTTGGCATTTACTAAGACTCACTCACATGTGAAGACTTTTGAAGGTCTATAATGTGGAAATTTCTAATTCTGCTGGCATATGGGAGCAGACCATTTAGCCGGTGTGGGCACCAAATTGGCGTCTCTCCTTTCCGGTGTTGTTCTGTAATCCTGATGAAGGCATGGGTGCGCACATAGCGAGAAAACGTTTATTTCTTGGTGAAAATCACCATCAAGTGAGAGATCAAACTTTGGTGAAAGGTGATAAGGTGATGAACTTGCCTTGTGATTTGGGAAAAAATAGAAGCCAGCATATAAATATTTCTGAATTTGTAAATGTGAGAGTTTGAGGTCTTGGGGTATAGCCATATTGAATGTTGAGAGCCTACTACACAGGCAGAGAAACATTAACTGGATTCTTGATGACCGAGAATATGGTGTAGCCCCAGAATCATTATCCTAGCTTTGGGGTGAGTGTTACAGATATAGAGGGTATAGGAAATTGGACTGTGTTCTAACTGCAGGGCAATTTCAAAACGAAATCCCTGGGACCTGTTTGCTCATTACTTGCCTCATGAGCCCAAAGGATCAACCTCTATAGATGAAAACTATATAAACAGTCAATTGATTGTTCAGATTTATTACACATTACTTGGTCATTGAATTTCTGTGTAGCTCTATTAGCAGTTGCTTTACCTGATTAAAAAGAAACCCAGTAACTTTAATTAACAAGCGAAATGAAACCTAATGAAAAGTTGCTTGGAAATTTTTACATCCTTTTGTATGAGCAGGGCCAGAGAGAATAAAATAATCATATAGAACATGACTAAGAAGGTGAGGATGGATTAATGGCTAGCTAAAGGCAGAGACCAGATAGGAGGAAAAGTGAATGAAATAGGTAGGAATAAACCCTGGTGTTCACTGTTTCTTCATATTTGTCTCCTGCTATACTCAGCATCCCTCTACTCTGCAGCCAGATATATGATGAGGAAGAACTCACAGCCATCCCTCACCCCCACCATTTCTCCATGTACACCCAGATACATCCCTGGGAACTAATTTCATAAATGATGTTACTGAACCAGCAATGTCTGGGCTGTGTGTAATTGAATGTTATTGTGCAAAGTGCTGTGTCTTAGTCGTGGGAGAGCCTGTTGGGAGAGACTGGTCCTCCTGCAAGACAGTGACAGAAACAAAAGGCCTCTTGCAAACCCCACTGGCTCTACATAGACCCGAGATACCCATGCTTGATTACCTGGGGAGCCTGCCAGAGAGTCCCCTCTGCTGAAGGCGAAGGTACGAGACACAGAGACGGGCACTAAAGAGTCAGGGGCCAAGCGTTTGTGAGATGCAAAGGGGAAGAGAAACAGAAAAAGAGAAAGACAAAGAGCAAAGTAGGTCAGACAGTTTGTTCCTGGATCATCACAACATCACATTTCTCTGTAACCAGGAACCTTGCCTCTGAAAACATGGAAATCACATCATCTTGCAAAGTCACTCTCTAGAGACACAGGGGAATAAAACGAACACTACACAATAATCTAAGAGGGAATCCAAGAAGCCATAGAGGAGAACAGGTGTGCCCCGGTGGGAACTGAGTGGGCAGCATTCCCTTGAGGTGCTCTGTCTGAGCTAGCAAACGTGCTGGCAGCTCCGCACAGCGTTCCCACCAGGCTCTCCCAGCTGCCACATGTGTCCTGCTCGGCCATGGGAGGACACCTCTAGAGGCACTCAAGAGTCCTAACTCAAAGTGCATGCTCCTACCTCTGACTCCCAGGAGCTCCCTGGTGGTTACAGTGCTGGTGAGCAACTGGGCATTGCTAGGGGCTTCGGACAAGGGAAGATCAGCACTTCTAGCAATTTTCATGTGAATCAACTTCATTAATTAAATCACCATTGCTTTTTAGCAAGTTCCAGTGCTCCAAAGCACCTCTCTGCCTAGCTCTCAGGTGGAACCTGGGTGGAGTGAAGCATGTAGAAACACCCAGTCTTTTCTCCCATCTTGATCCTGATCAAGTGGTTTTTCTGGACAGGAATTTATTCTCCTTTTTCCTAATTGATCATTCCCAGAGCTCCTTTCGAGGAGCTAAATGAAGTTAAGCTTGTAGCTGATGGCAGCTCCTGTAGGAGGCAACTCCTGCAGTCTTCTTTGTTGCACCAAATGGTTTTATCTTGAAGTTACCCACAAATGCAGGAGATGGAGGGGAGCAATTTATACCTACCTGAAAAGAATGTACTCTGACACAAGATGTTAAAGAATATTGGAATGAACCCCTAACATCGCAGAACACACTGGAGTAAGAAACCCCATAGTCTCAAGATGAATCACAGTTGCTCCTGGGCCGGAGAATACACCACCAAATGGAGAGGAGACCTGTTCTCTCCCTGCCTGCACACCCCAGACCCCTGTGTGCATCTGTTTCTCCAGAGTGCTAGGCTCACCCTGGTCCTCCTGGGTTCCCTGGCAACCAAATCCAGGATGAAGGAGGCAGCACTGACTCTGTTCCCTTCGCCCTGCACAGGAAAACCAGAGCAACTTACTTGTAACCTCAAGTCCAATTCTCAGGCATAGGTCACAGGGCAAGTGTTCTGGCAAACTCAGGATCTCAGTTCTCACCTTCAAAGGCTGGCTTCAAGGACAGGAGTGGCTCGTTAGACCAAAACACCACAAGAGTTCACTGCCTCGTGGCTCAGCCTTACGCCCTCCCTTGACCCATAGCCCCAGGTTCTTAGTAAAAGTATCTGGATGGCTAGACCTGGGCTGAGTGTCCACCTGGACAACTGTGGAGTGTGGCCAGCCTTTGCAGTTATTTCATACTTTCCCTCCATTAGGAAGGAAAGGCTTGGGGTGAGATGGAAAATCTCTCTTTACCCTTTCTGGCTAACTAGATTTCTTTTTCATGCTGAAGATTTGTAAGGATGCTCAGAAGCACGGGGAGAGAAAGTGAATTTAACACTTTCTTCTTGTTAACCAGTTTTGAAAGAGAGGTGGGTGTTCCAAGTTTATTCCTATCTCACTGATAAAATGGAAAGATTTTGATAAAAAGAACTAGAGACAGGAAGGGAAAAAAGGAGGAAATCAGACATCATCTTCCTTCCTCCCCCCCAAGAAAGAACGTCATCTAAATTGGGGTCAGCTGGGAAGCTTACCTAGCTCTTGTTTCTCAGAGTTGCCACCTCTTTACATCTTCTGGAAGAACCACTATAGAGCTAACATTTCTAGGCAAATATTGGTATCCCAGAAGTTACTCTACCTTGAGGGGTCCCTGAACTTAAAAAAAAAAAAAAATCCCTGAAAATCCTTCAGAAATACTGAATATGATGGATGGTAATTTCTTTTAGAGGAAGGACTACCAGGCCTATAGCCTAATACTCACTCACGCAGAGTTCTTATACTGAATACTGACACTTTCTTCCCCTAAACTAAACCCCTCATCAGCCTTGACTGAGATTTGTTGGTTTACATAAGCATAGAAATGCATTGGGTGTTTTACTTTGCAGATCTCCTTCAACTCAAGTTCTGCCTCACCTTCAGTGTGGGCTCATGCTTGGACTTCATTTTGGCCCTCTGCTGGGCTAGAGTGTGTAATTACACTGAAAACTGTTCCAATATTCCTACATAGAAATTGTGTCCCCAGATATGATGGATCTAAAGTCTGTATTTCATTGGGCAGTGTGAGCCAGTGAGGACACTGCAGTGCATCTAGGTAAGTCATCACCTTTGGTTTCTCTGTGTTCAGAGGGTATCTACCTTACCACGTGCCAGGGACTGTGATAACAAGCTCTGGGATCCTCTGATAAATGTCAATAGAAACTGGTTTTTATGATGAAAGAAAACACCCCATTTGGTATTAAAATACCAGCAGAAACACCAACAGCTGAAAGTAGTGCAAAATTCAGACCAGCGAATGAGAAAGAAATCTAGAGAAATAATTATTTCTGAATCACACTTATTATCACATTAAATGTCATGCTCCTGACACAAGTTGCAAGGACTCAGCATGGGAAGCAGTGAGGAGATACAGCACAGAAGGGGCAAAGCAAACCAGCCATCAGCCCTGTGCCAACCCCTGTCATCAGCATGCACGGCCAGCTGGCAGACACCTCTTCACCAGCTGAGAGGGTGATCAAGGAAGGAGAAGCAGATAAGCAACATACTGCACCAGCTTGGGATTTACATCCCAAGATCCTGCAGTCATTTCTTACTAAGGACAAACCCCACAGACACAAGAATAGCGTATGGTGGTTTTCAAGTAAAGGCCAGTGGTGAATGATCATAGTAGAGAAGGAAAGGCTGAACCTTCATCACTGCACACAAACCATCTCCTGGCAGGTGGCAGTAAATGGTGCCCCCTCTCTCCCCACTGTTCATCACTTGCGTGTGAGCAGAGAAGCAGCAGAAGACATTCCAGACACACAGAACTAAGCCCCCATGGTCTCCAGGTACCTGGCAGGAAAGAGTGATCCTGGCAGAGCATTACAAAGAGCTGCCAGCATTTGTTAGCCCCAGCCCTGGCTCAAAGTGCTGGGTCCAGGTCCCCAGAGTGGGCTGAGGCAGGGCTACGACGGGGAGGATGAGGAAGGGGTTTGAGAGATACATACGAAAGACAGAGGATCCGGCCAGACTTCCGACCTTCCGCATGTCGTTATCTAAGGACAGAAGGATGCAGTGTGCTTCAGAGGGAACTCAGAAAACACACCTTCCTATGGGAATCCCCCTTGTTCACCCCACCCCCAGCACCCGGTAAAAACTGGGCAACCAAATGGAAGAGGAGGGAACAAATGTAAAAAGCAAAATAAACTTTTCCCTTCATACTGAAAAATACCACTATGCCTTCCTAACACTTCATAATATAAGTTTACCATGTACTTCCACAAACAAACTCTGAATAAAAAGTGCTTCTATACTCATTTTATAGCAGAGGACACTAAAGCCCAGAAGTTCATTGGCTTATTCAGGGTCCAAAACAAGTTAAAAAAAAAGAGCTGAGGCTTGAACCCAGCTTTTTTTTTCAATACCCCATTGCTTCCCCAATAAGCGACGGCTTGGTAGTTAGAATACCTGAGCAAGCAGTGGTCATGATGGCTGGGACCCCGTAGTAGGTGAAGGCTCCATTCTCGAAGCGAAGGCCCTCCTTACCAACCTCCACCTCTACTTTACCCTGGAGAAAGAAGGATGTGTACTAAAGGCGTGGACAAGCACTTCCGGTTCTACTATTGATGAGAATCCTAAGCTCTTCTGCCTAGATAACAAGTGGATTTACGTTCTCATCACAGGAGAACGTTAATTCTGTCCAGACTGACTTGTAGAAGTAGCCCCTCCAACTGACTTCAGTAGCTCTTTGCAGTAAATTAAATTGCTTAGTTCATAAAGTAGCATCCAGGCACGAATAATCAAGTATTCCTTGTATACTGTAATGGCCCTTCCATGATCCAGGTCCAGGCACCAACTAACCCTGGTTTAGACTGGTTTAATCTGAGGGTAGGCTCTAAGGGACTCTTTACCTGGTGGTGTGCTTTACCTGATGTCTAAGTCTGGTTGAGATAAAAGTTAATTTTGGGTGAAGCTTATTTAATTCGTCACAATAGTAATGAGAGCTAATGTGAATAGGGTGTGTCTATGGGCCTGAGCCTGTGCTAAGGCACTGCGAGGATTCTCATCCAATTGGACCCACACCCCTTGAGGTCCATACCGTTTTTAGCCCCAGTTTTATAGACGAATCCATTTTGAGGTTCAGAGAGGTTGAATAACTTGGCCAAGGTTAATTAGGAAATGGGAATCTTAAAGCCAGTTCTTTCCAATTTCTGAACTCTTGCCACAACATCTGACTCCTTCCAAGTTTTATTTGAAAACTGTTCAGTTTATATTAAGCATAAGACAGCAGAGTATATATTTGTTACATAATGTAAACAATGTAACAGGATCCATTGCATTCCAATAGTGAAGGATGAGACTCCATTTTTTAAAAAATAGATGTCAGTTTTTTGAGGCTATTTGGAAGGATATATATTCGGCAAATTACGGGGTCAGAGAGCAGACAGGCTGGAGGTAGACTGTAACAAAGAGAGGCATTTCTAGGTCACTGTGAGCTTAATTAAGATTTTAAAACAATCGGCGTGTTTAGAGTTCACAAGATTCTGTTAGGACGAGACAGGGAATGAGTGAAGGAGCTAATGGTGGAGCCAGGGCGGGCACCAGCAGCGTTACCAGCCAGAGCCGTGCCCGACCTCACTTAAGAAAGACCCGCCCAGGCACCTGGGGTAGAGGGTGTGCGAACTTGTGTGAATACGGGGAAGATGCTGCACCTCTTTTACTCAGTCCATTTTTCCCCTTTCTGGTCCTCTTAAGGGGGAGAAAACTCAGGGGACTGAAAGGGCTGAAATGTGGCAGAGAGAATGGAGGAGTTCCGTGTGCCTCCAGACATCAGGGCAAGGACCGGTGAGTGGAAGTCAGAGCTGGGGCGATTTCAGCTTGACTGAGGGAAGGCTTTGAACAAGACTGCCTACAGCTCGGGAGGCGGTGGGCAGTTCCATTTCTGGCAATGTTCAAGCAGAGACAAGGAGGTATTAAGGATTCTGTAGAGCAGCAGTTTTGGAAGTTCAGCAGCAGAGCCCCTCTGCTGGAGAGTCCCCACTCCATCCCTCCCCAAGCATTGCTGAATAGTCTGACTAAAGGCCATCAAAGTTCCCACCATCCCTGGCACTGTGGGAGGCACAACCATTCCTCCTCAGCCAGGAGACACCCTCATCTTGCTCCCAGAGGTTCCCTGACTTTCCCACTCACCTGCAGAAGCAGCACAAAGTAGTCCACAGGGCGGTTGCGCTGGTAGAGGTAGTGTTCCGGAGCCTTCTTGTTTTTCTCATCAAACTTCAACTCCTGGATCACGTTGGGATGTTTCAGGAGCCTGAGCAGGATCTTCTCCGAAAGGTAGAGAGACTTAAAGGGCTCTACTTCTAGGGGAGAGTGGGAGGTGGGGAGGACTCAGCACCTCCCATGCCTCTTCCCCCCACCCCAGCAGTGGGGGCTGGGAGGAGTGGGAGTGGGCACAAGCCCAGAATCAGCCCCGTTCACGCTGCTGGGCACCAAACTGGCAGAGCTTCTGAGGTCTCTCAGAGTGGGTGATCCTAAACCAAGGGTGCTTCTGAGGGCTCCCCTAGGCCCTCTGGGGATGTGTGCCCCTGCACTGGATGGAACCTTAGGAAATACAGGTCACCATGCAGGAAATGTCAATTTCATCATTAATTTTCTGTTTGATTTCACTTAAAGTTGGACATGGATAACTAAATCATGTGGACAGTAAAGACTTTAATGCTGTAATCAAATTAAATTTACAAACGAATTTAATCTGACTTATTTGTAGGACATATGTCTGTTGAATGAAATTAAATCCCACGTTAATAGAGACAGTTAATTATTTAACTGATAAGTTGTCAATAATGTGAAGCATCATTGTACCATATTTACCTATTACAGATATTATCATATATGATCATATATCACATCATATGTGATGCAATACATGATATAATTAATATAATAGCATATTATATTATTATAGGATATATTGTAACAAATTCAGTTGCTTTGCTATGGGAAATGAGCCAGTAGTTCAAAAAACAAACAAACCTGTGTTCAGATCTGGATAACATGTTGAAAACTCTTATTTTACAGAAGCTCCAGTATAATTTTTTTTTTTTTCAGGACATAGAACAAGGCTGGCACTTACAATTCAGTAAATACATGTTGTATTAATTAAATATTGAACTTGATGGGTATGATCATTCTAGGTCATGGATGAGAAGGTGGGAGGGTTCAAAGACAAACTTTACCTTCTTCACAAGAAGAAGTTTATCTTTGAATCCTTTCATCTTTTCATCTTTTTAAAGATTCCAAGATTCACAGTCCATTTCCTTATTTAAGAGCTTGTAGCTTACAGGCCTATACGGCCCTGGTGGTACTGGACACCAGGGTCATGCTTCTGGGAAGGACAACGCTTTTCCCTGCCCCACAGATAATCCAGTGCACCCCAGCTCTAATGGGAGAAGAGGCTAGCTCAGGTGACCCTCCCAGGAAGCAAGTGGAGGAAGGGAAAAGTACAGCAGTAGGTTCTCTAGCTATTTCCTCATGCAGAAGAGAGAAAAGCAGAGCTGAGATGTCCTCCTTCCTCTCCCAGAAGATCAGGCCTGGGACTCAGCATGATGGTGTGTGGCATCCTGTTGCCTTATCTGAGGCAATCTCCTCTCCTAGGACAGTGGTTCTTAGTCCCAGCTGCACAGTGGAATTAGGTCGGGAAGTGTTAAAAATTACTATCCCTAGTGATTCTGATTTAACTCATCTGGGGTGGAGCCTGGGCATCAATCCTTTTTGAAAGCCTCCTGAGTGAAGCTAATGGGTACCCAGGGTGGAGAAACTGCCCTGGAATAACTGGAAATCAAACCAAAAGCTGCCCTGCTGACAGACCCGTGGTGGTGGGGTGGGGGCAGAGCCATACCTGTGGCCATAAAGCGGTGTGTGGCCAGCAGAAGCTGTGGAGAGATCTTCACCCTCATCTCCGAGTCAGAAAGCTTAAACAAGGAGAAGTCATGCCGCTTCCTCTCCCGGTGTGGGACCCTCTGCTTTTTCCGATTATCAGCTGCAGAATGGCAAGGGACAGATTGCAACTATTTCAGAATCACTTTTGGTCTTTGGAGGTTTCCCACAGTCACATGGGACAGGGAGATCCTTTGGGACCACACAGATTTCTGCAAAGCATCAACAATAGGTGACATTATAAAATCTGGTCCCAGGGAGTGGAATGATGTTAATAAGGAATAGGAGGTGGGAGATGGCTGTGATGGTTTCAGTGTTACTTACACTTAGGAGGTGTAGGATGGAATAAGGGCAAAGCTGGCCTGGGCCTCCAAGTCCAGGGTTCTGGGGCTGCTCCCCTACCTTACTACTGTGTAGCCTCTCTAAGCAAAAGTATTTTTTTTAAATCTAGGCTAATAATATTTAATATTAGCTCTTCTATTCATCTCGTGCAGTTGTTATGAGATTCCAGAAACTATCTGTGAAAGTGCTTACAAAAGACATGCAAACCCGAGGACTTGCATTCTTAGCTTCAAGGAGGTAGGCAGGTCCCAGGGGTTTCTACCTCTCCCCTTTTGCCAGAGCTCGGAATCCCTGGTCACTTCCTGCTGATTTAAACCACGCTCTGAGAGGTGTTGAAAGAGACCAAAAGCAGTATATGATACATATTACACTACAGCTTTAATTTTTAGATGGAGCTAATGAATGATATTTTAGTTTTAACTATGTAATCTAACTCCTGTAATTCGCAGCATGTAGCTATGCATCCTTACTTATTAATGAAAACTGTCTTTAGTCACAAAGTAAGTCCCTGTTTTTTCACTCCCCAGCAAGTTCCTGTTTCTTGCTTCATAACAAGCTCCTGTTTTTCTTCTCCCCTTTATCTAAAACCTAATAAAACATACACTAGACAAAGAAGCCTGAGACCTCTTGGTCTCAGGCTTCTTTAAGGAGTGCAATCAAAGGCGACAAAAACAATGGCTACCAGCTCACTCCTTCTCCCCCACCTCTGATGCCCACTTTGCAGACCTCGGTTTGCAGGTGGAACCAGCCAATGGCATCCCTGTCCCCACCTCTCATTGTCTAATTCTAATAAAAACCTTTGTCTCCTTTGTTCGGGGAGGCAGGTTTGAGATACGCTCTCCCGACCTCCACCGGCTTCTTAATAAACTTTCCCCCTTGTGCGATCAAGTCTAGGTACAGATGTCAATTCTCTGGGCTGGGCGAGGACCCAGAGAACCTGCGGGTTCCCCTTCAGAACCTTCAGCTTGCCACCCAAGGCAGGCAGTTGGTCACCTCCCCTTATCATCTACAATTCTCCTGCATCAATCCCAGCCCTTCCACTGGGAGAGAATTGGGAAAAATAAAGGGGGGAAGGGAGGAGAAGCAACAGAAGCAGCCTATGATCTATAAAGTGGGGTTCCTGGGGTGGGGGCCACAGAGAGGGCTTAGAATCCCAGAAAACCTTTTTATGGGGCATGTGATTATTGGTTGAGAAAATGTGTTCTTTCCAATTTAATCTTTTCACACTTACTTTTTAAAGCTTGCCTTAAATTTTGGGAGAGGGGTGTCTTTGGTCATTTCTCTTTTGCTTTTCCTTAATTTTGCATAAAACTTTGAAACTTCCAGCTTATCTCACCTGTATTAAGGGGGAACAGGGAAAGGGATATAGGTTTCCTCCAAACTTGGCATGGAAAAACATACAGGGGACTTCTAGTGAAGGCTGAGTGGACACAATGGAAATTAAAGGCAGGGAACTCCAGTGACAGGGAAACAGGACCCCAGAATCTGGCTCCTCTTACCCCTCTCCTTTCAGGGTTCACTTCTGCCCTACCCTTTGGGTTTCCTTCTAGAGAGGTTGAAAGCACGCTTCCACAGGCTCCGCCTGGTCATGGGCCTGCCCTTGATCTGGGCCCTTTCAGTCACCTGGTCCCTGATTTAACATCCATTCTGCTAGGGAAACAGGCCTCAGTGCCCTTCCTGCTCCACCAGGCTCAGGGCAACAGTGGTAAGATCCAGTCCAGGTGTCCTGAGGGTCAGGCTTGTGGGGGGGAACCGCAGCGTTCCTGGCTCCTCAGCCTTGGCACAGCTCTGAAGGACTCACGCCAGAAGCTTATTTATAAGGCGGAAAGACCCAACTTTATCCTTTATAAAAAAGAAGATCATGGAGCAAGAAGAGCGACAAATACAGTATAGGCTCCAGTTATTTTGCTTTTATAGTGAGCAACTTTCTGATTTGGATGACCTGTTTGCCTAAATATTGCCTCTCCCTTCTCCATCCGGAATGCTCTGCTCCCTCTTCTTCACTCCTCTGATGTCAGTAGTGGGTGTCTGGGGCAATGAGGTTGTTAAAACAAACACTGGGAGCAACTTAATCATTCAAATGTATATCAGCCACTAACACCTTAGTGTGAATTTCTTCAACCTCTCTACTGAAAGACACATGGCTGAGAGGGGAATTCTAAATCAAGAGGGGTGGGCAGAGGTGGAGAAAGAAGAACAGAATGGGGAGGGAGAGGAAATTTCTCTGAGCTCAATTCTCAACTGAAGAGGACAGGCCTGAGGTGGGGTGGGGGTGGGGGCAGTGCAGCAACAACAGGTGCCTGGAGGGGGCTCTATGTCACTTGGTTATTTTTCCTCAAGGCCTGGCCCACCGTGTAGCTTTGATCTCTCAGTGCAAAGGGAAGTTACTCTTGCTGCATAGCTCACTGCCTTACGGTATCAAAGCCTTTTCTACCAGGAGCCAGTGTCTGAAAGGCTGCTTCTAGCAAAGTCAGGACAGGGGTCTGAAATGAGTTATCTGAGGGGAGGACAAAGATTGCTGTCTCAATAGAAGAGATTCTGAGGAAGAAGCACTTCCTGGCCTAGTGACTCCCACAGATTATACAACACCCCCATCCCAGAGACAAAGAATGCCTTTGTAATGTTTGCAAGCAAAGCTGTGATAAGGCTCAGTAGCCCAAAGCAGTCACTACCTACAGAGAGGAGCTCAGACTGCTCCTGAGGATGGGTAGGTAGGATGAGGAGACCAGCAAGTAGGGAGCAGGGACCTAGCAAGGACATGAGCCAGGCAGGTGCTTGGTGGGGGTGGCGGTGGGG
The DNA here is from genome assembly GCA_026826555.1 of Tolypeutes matacus. Classification (NCBI taxonomy): domain Eukaryota; kingdom Metazoa; phylum Chordata; class Mammalia; order Cingulata; family Chlamyphoridae; genus Tolypeutes; species Tolypeutes matacus. Next base: position 4,483,579 of record JAKSZT010000380.1, on the reverse strand, counting down.
GACGGACGAGAAACCCGGGGTGGCAAGGCTGGAAAGGCATAAGGAGAAGAGCGATGTGGAAGCAGGGGCATTTAAGCATTTGGCTTAGGATGCAGGGCGGGCAAACTTCCTGACAGTCTGTCTGCAGGGCCAACGGCTGTTGGGTGTGAAGGGATTGCGAGTGGGATGCCAGGTAGTGCTGGGGTCTGTGTTTAGGTGGACAAAGACAGAACAGGAACATCATGAGGGGACAGACACAAGGCCAGTTTGTTCCCTTTTCCATCCAAAGGTCAGGAGCTTTCCTTTTCGTATCCCTGGCTCAGTTCCGGAAGGTGTCCTACTGATGAATATTTAGCTAGCATGTTCTCAGTGACTCAGGAGTGACGTAAGCCAGGGTTTCTTGATGTGCCAGTACCTGACGATGGCAGGTGCTCCGGGCCCGCCCTCACACCCTTTCCCACTGTAAGTCAAACTAAGCTGTTTCTGAGAGTCTCAGGGGAAATAAGATGACTCTTGGACACTAGCAAAGGCTGTGCACTTACTGTAGAGATCAGTTTCGTCCAGGATCTCTGACTTGATGATTTCCTCTATGATGTCCTCCAGCGTGACGATGCCCATCACCTCATAGAAGGGGTCCCCTTCCCCCTCGTTATTCACTCGCTGGACAATGGCCAGATGAGATTTTCCTAAAGAACAAATGAAATCACTTAAGCATCTGGGACATTTTCATGGTTATACAAAGCTGCTGTCTGATCAGTCAGCACCTGGGTTTTTTGTTTTTTTTTTTAACTGAACTCATCTCAGGACCTCTATAAAACATAAAGTTTGTGTGCAAGCTCTTTTAAATGCAAAACACACTTACAGCTCTGTCTCTTTTTAGGATACTTATCCAATATATTAAAAGCCAGCTGGGAAGCGGCTGTGGCTCAATCGGTGGGGCTCCCGTTTACCATATGGGAGGCCCCGGGTTCGGTTCCCGGGGCCTCCTGGTGGGGGCAGGCCCGCCCGCACGGTGTGGTTGGCTGACACGGGCAGCAGGGGGGGGATGAATGAATAAATAAATAAAAAATCTTTAAAAAAAAAAAAAAAAAAAAAAAGCCAGTTAAATTTTTTTTCTTTGAATGCTCACATATTAGCTCACATATTAGCAAGTACATCTTAGGTGAAAGAGGCTGAATAATGTCATTGAAAAGACAAGAATTTGGTGTCAGAAGATTGAGATTACAGGCCATTCTCCTCTCCCCACCCCCCACCCCCACCATCTATGCAATTGACTCTGGGGAAATCATTTAACCTCTATTGAGTCTCAGCTTTCTCATGTAGAATTAGGCAATACTACCAGTGTGGTGATCTTAAAACTTGGCCCCAAGATTGTCTGACACTCCTCCCACTGAGAGGCGTGGTCTATATCTCTCCCTCTTGTATCTGGGTGGGCTGTGACTGCTTCAACCAACAGAGAATGGAGAAATGTCTATGTGACTTCTGAGGCTGGGTCATAAGAGGCATGCAGATTCTGCTGCAGAAATACTGTAGTAAGTCGGGCAACTCCCTGAGGCCACCATGAGAAGCCACATGTAAGTGCTTGGGTGACAGTCCCAGCTGAGCCCAGCCTTCCAGCCATTCCACCAAAGTGCCAGACAGATTAGTGAAGACGCCATCTTGGAAGTGGATCCCCCAACTTCAGTGGCTGCAGCCCCAGCCTTTTGAGTCCTCTCCAGACATTCAGGTCATCTCTGGTTGAAGCCCCAGACCCTATGAAGCAGGGATAAGCCAGCCTTACCCTGGCCTGTCCAAACTCCTGTCTCACAGAATCTGTGAGCCTAATAAAATGGTGGTTGTTTTATATATACCTCTAAGTTTTGGGGTGGTTTGTTAGCAGCAATACTAACTAGAACAACCAGTACCCAAAGGTGATTGTGAATCTCTCTAATGTGTCATCGGCAGTTATTTTAATTCTATTACCCTCAAGCATAATAATAACAGTTAGCTTTATTGAGCTATTACCATGTGCCAGGTACAGTTCTGAGCACTAATGTTTACTAATTCATTTGATCCTCATAACAACTTCATAGGTGAGTACTATTATTACCCCCATTTTACAGATAAAAGATCTGAGGGACAGATTAGTTAAGTAACTTGCCTAAAGTTACACAGTCTATAAGTGCCCTAGCTGAACTGCAAATCCAGGTAGCTTGGTTCAGTCCTATGTCCTAACCTAGGGAATGAAGCCTTACCTAACATCACTGCTTCACCTAGGTTTGTTTTCTTTTGTTATATAGATAAATTTCTGGATTCTGTTTTCTTTTCTTTTCTTTTTTTAAACTTTATTTTTAAAGAAGTTTTAGATTACAGAAAAGTTACATAAATAATATAGGGGATTCCCATATACCACACCCCCTCTCCCTCTCATATTTTCCCCTATTAATAACATCTTACTTTAGTATGGTACATTTGCTACAGTTGATGAACAAATATTGAAGCATCGCCACTACCCATGATCTATAGTTTACACTATGGTTTACACTTTGCACCATACAATTTTATAGTTTTTGACAAAATGTATAATGGCCTGTGGTCATTGCAAAATCATGCAGTACAATTCCAATGCCCTATGTTCCACCTATTCTCCCCCCCCCCTCAGAACCTCTGGTAACCACTATCATTATATCAATGTTACAAGTTCTTCTGTTGCTACAATAATAATAAGTCTACTTTAGGCCATGGTTGTAGTCCTGCCTTATATTTGTTCATTCCTCAGTCTTGAGGATTTTGGGATGGTGGTGCCCACTCTGCTTCAGATTGAGAGGGGGCTTAGGACTTGTGGGACAGATGGAAGGAACTGCTTTGCTTGCAGTTGTAGATATGCTTTGCTTTTGGGGATGGGGGTTTTCCATCATCATCATTTTGTTAGTTGTCCTGGGAGAGTCTGATGAACTAGAGAATAGATGTTGGCTGCAACTCTGCTGAGATTCAGGGTTTGACCAGCATATGAACAGATTGAAGATTTAAGTCTCTGGGACATATATTTAATGGGTATAGTGCTAATTATAGGTTCAAATATAGGTAGAAGAATCATGTGAAGAGAGGTAAAAATGAAAATAACTCTGTTACATTGGAGAAATATATTATCATATATTCTAAGGTAAGGCCCACCGATGGGGTGCTGATTTCATGGGGTTGTGTGCATTGCCTATAGAGCCCTTGGGAGCACCTGTTTGAAGGTTTGCTTACTGTGGCAGTCAGTGAGATCCTTTTGAGATATGCCCAAGTGTAACCTCTGTAATGGTCTCCCAACTCACTTTGTAATCTCTTAGCCATAAAAACTCTTTTGTATTTAATTTTTCACCCTTTTGGACATGGTATTTTCCCAAATGCAAATTGCTGGTTGGCCCTTGGTAATAATCCCTTGGTGCCAGGGAGGCTCATGCCTGGGAGTCATGACCCATGCTGGAAGGAAGGTAGTGAGTTTATTCGAAGAGTTTGACTTAGATAGAGTCCACATTTGAGTAACAAGGAGGCTTTCAGGAGGTAACTCTTAGGCAATAAATATTATTAGGCTAAGTTTCAATTTTACAAGAATAAGGTTCATGAGTACAAGTATTAATATTGGCATATTGGTCTCTTTTCTTAGATACTGCCTATGTACTCTAGAGATTCTTACCACTCTATTAGAAAATGTAGCAGGACTCCCCAGGATGGGAATTTAATGTTTTGTTGGTTATTGTGTGGGTCTTCAGCCACTGAGATAACACCCTATATAACATTCATATTCAATAGAGGCAAGTCCCAGGTGCACCCTTCCACACACATCTTCCCCACCATCGACATCCTGCACCAGTGACCCTTTTCTGCCAAAGCTGCCAAAGGAACACTCCAACAATTTTATTCTCACTGGTTCTGTTTCTGAATTGCAAATCTAGGCTTGGCTAAGAAATAGTAAGGAGAAAATTTGGGGTACTATAACTCAGATGTTATTCTTTAAAAAAAAAAAAAAAAAAGAAGTAAGTTTGTGCTTCAACAGTGCTACCCTTTGTAAGATCTTGCTTGGCCATTGCTAAAAATATCAGAGAAGAGGAACAGCTTGTTTGCTGGAGGCATAATTAACCATTATATATTAAACACATAAGCTTCTGTAGCAAATCACAAGATAGCTACTCCTGAATATTTTTAACTGAAAAGAAATGACAAAGATGGCATTTGTATCACCAAAGATGGCTTCCTAATTGGTCTCTAATTTCTTTTCCACCTTCAAGCTATCCTTCAACCTGCTCTCACACTGATCTGATCACACCACTGTCCTGCTTGAAAACTCTCCATGGCTCCCTAGTGCTCAGAGAATCAAGTCCAGACTCATTAGTTTGGTATTATGAAGACTGCACAATGTGGTTCTTCCTATCTTTCTAACTGTATGTCCTGCTACATCCCCTAATCATCCTCTACTGCAGGTACACCAGTCACCTCCATTTCCTCAGCTTCCTCCATTTTCACTTCTTTGGTCTGCTCACACTGTTCCCTTCTCCTACCCCATCTCTGCTGGCCCTTCAACTTCCAGCTCAGGTGCCAGTTCCTCAAGAAATCCTTTTGGATCTGCCTCATACTGAATTGGGAACCAACCTCTCCTGGCCTTGTACTCCTAAGCTCCTGATAACTGCAATAAGAGCATTTATCACAATTTGCTGCTTCTTGTAACTAGCAATATGTGTCTTCCACTACAGAATATTTCTTCCCCAGATAGATCATAAGCTCTTTCAGGACAAAGGCTCATATAAGTTTCCCTCCATTTAACAGTCAAAAAATGCCTGATGAACTGAACTAAGCTGCAGACTGGATAAAAATCCACAGTTGATACAATACTTGATATAAAAACCAGACACTAAAACCATTATTTTTTGATAAAACACAATTTGTGTTTAAATTCAAGTTTTAAACTCTGTCTCAGTGATTAAATCGTTCTTTGAAACAAATGCATCCTACCCAATTGAACTGAAGTACTTTGCAGCTTCAATTAGATTATGCTAATTAACAGAATGTGCTCAAGTTAGAGGTATTTTTCTCCAATTCATTTATCTTAAATATATGGCACTTATTCTCACTTTTCTGCTAACATGTGCTATGAGATGACAAAACAAATGACAAGTATAATGGAAAAACTTAAAAAGTGGTTTCTTAAAATGGTTTTCTGTAATTGAATTTTTTTGGTAATGTGAAGACAAGAATACATATAATACAGCCATACTTCCCGCCACTAATATTAAATGTTAACATTTTATTTTATTTTTTTTAGATTTTATTTATTTATTCATTTATCCCCCCCTTGCTGCCTGTGCTCGCCGGGTCAGCCAACCACGCCGCGCGGGCGGGCCTGCCTTCACCAGGAGGCCCCTGGAACCGAACCCGGCGCCTCCCACACGGCAAACGGGAGCCCCACTGATTGAGCCACAGCCGCTTCCCAACATTTTATGATGTTTTGCAAAGAGTACCATAACTTCCCCGTGAAAAAGCCATCACTGGTCTACATTTTATAAGATCAAGTTGAGGACACTCTATGTTACCACCAGGGAATAGAGATTTTAAGTCCAGCTGATGTAACATTCAAGAGGATGTACTCAGGTAACACTTTTAGAAACATTTTTGTAATTTACAATCAGCCTTTAAGACTCCCTCAAGTGCTTGCAAAGACCTTTTAAAAACAAATGAAAGAGGTCATCACAGCCCAGGACAGGGATTAGCAACCACATAACCCTTTTCTGAGCTGACACTCATGGTGGCAAGCTGTCCCCACCACTTGCATGCCTGAGATCCTCCTTCCCTCAGAAAGGCTGGCCAGTGGTTTTCAAGCCCTATCACTCTACACACTTCTTCTTCTTGGGTCCCAAGGTTTTGGGGTATCCCCCGAGGGAAGGTGATCTTGAGCCACTGAAAAGGTAGTCATACCCTTCTCCCACAGCACTTTGTACATACCTCTCAGTTGGCATTTGTAATAATGTTAATAATAATAGTAATTATTACTATTATAGTTGTCGCCGTAATTATTGCAGCTACCATTTGCTATGCACACTCTAGGGGCCAGGCCTGGTGTCAGTCATCAAAAACTTATTATTTCACCATATTGTTGCTCTTTATATGTGATCCCCCTACTACCCACTAAGATGGTAAACTCCCTGAGGGGCAAAAGCTATGTCTACTTATCGCCCTTTCTTCAGGATCTAGAATAGCATCTAGAATAGAGTGAGAATTCAATAACCAGTGATGAAACCCAGATATCCATATACAGAAGAATGAAGCTGGCTCCCTATCCCACACCATACACAAAACTTCACTCAAAATGGATCAGAGAGGAATGCATACAGCGCAAGCAGTTGAGCACCTGCTTCCTACATGGAAGCATGCTTTTTTTTTTTCCTAAAAAAAAAAGAAAAACAAACAGCAAGCAAACAAACAAAAAAACCAACTCAGGGGGCCAATGTGGCTCAGTGGTTGAGTGCCAGCTTCCCATATACGAGGTCCCGGGTTCAATCCCCAGTTCTGATACCTTAAGAAAACACACACAAAAAAGGATCAGAGATTTAAATGTCAGTGCCAAGACTATAAACCTCTTAGAAGGAAAGTAAACACAGGATTAGACAATGGTTTTGTAGCCATGACACCAAAAGTAAATGAGACCAAAGAAAAAAATAGGTAAATTGGACTTTATCAAAATAAAAAACTTTTGTGCTTCAAAGGATACCATCAAGGAAGTGAAAAGATAATACTCAAAATGGGAGAAAATATTTGCAAATCATATATACGATGATATATGACTGGTATCCAGAATATATAAAGAAATCTTACAATTCAACAATAAAAAGACAAATAACCCAATTTTAAAAATGGGCAAAGGACACGAGAAGACATTTCTCTAAAGAAAATATACAAATAGCCAATAAGCACATGAAAAGATGTATGTCAACTGTTATTAGGGAAAAGCAAATAAAAACCATAGCGATACCACTTCATACCCACTGGAAGGGTATAATAAAAAAGACAGAGAATAACCAGTGTTGGCAAGGATGTGGAGAAACTGGAACCCTCATACATTGCTGATAGGAATGTAAAATGGATCAGCCTTTGCAGGAAATAGTTTGGCGGTTCCTTAAAGAGTTAAGCATAGAGATCTGATCTAGCAATTCCAGTCCTAGGTATATACCCCAAAGAACTGAAGACATATGTGCACACAAAAACTTTATAGAAATGTTCATAGTAGCATTATTCAGCAGCAAAAAATGGAAAAATCTAAATGTCCATCAGCTGGTGAACAGATAAACAAAATGGGGTATATTCATATACCAGAGTATTATCCAGCCATAAAAAGGAATGAAGTACTGACACATGCTACAACATGGATGAACCTTGAAAACATGCTAAGTGAAAGAAGTCAGACACAAAAGGCCACATATTGTATGACTCTATTTATATGAAATGTCCAGAATAGGCAAATCTATAGAGACAGAAGGTAAACTTGTGGTTGACAGAGCTGGTGGAGGGGGAAATGGGGAGTGACTACTAATAGGTAGGGATTTTTTTGGGGGGGAGTGAAGAAAATGTTCTTGAATTAGATAGTGTGATTATTGCAAAAATTTGTGAATACACTAAAAACCAATGAAGTGTACATTTTAAAATATTATGGTATGTGAATTATACCTGAATAAAGCTGTCATTTAAAAAAATAATTTAAAAAAAGTGCCTGAATGAATAGGAAGTTGGTGGGGCTGAAAATTGCAACCTATGTACAGGTGAAAAAAGTTGGCACTGCTTCCTTCATAAAGAGGAAATAGGTTGAAACGAAAGGGCAGTAATGGTTGGATGTGGAAATGCTGCTAAAATGTTAGTTTAGAACATACATTGTCATTTTGTGCTGTAGTCTGTGGCGGAGACCGAAAAGTGGACAAGGGCAAGGCCATCAGGAGACCAGAAGTGGGGGAGGAGGGGTGACATCTTCTGATTTTCTGGGGCAGTGGAAACAGTGAACAGGGATGGGGGTGAGAATCTGAGAACAAATTGCTGTGTGTCTGGGACATAGTAGGTTCACATCATTATTAGAGACCTCATCAACTCTCAGGGATGACTTAGAAGTATTTAAAACTCATGAACTGTCACAATTTGGGCTTAAATTTCCCCAAGTGTTACCATCTTTTTCTGAGCATGCATGGTTTCTAACATGCATTATTTCTACTTCCATGGATAGGAGTTATGTTTACTTTCTGATAGTAAACATAATGTGGGGAAATTACTTAAATTTTGGCTATTTGCCTCTTCTGCCCTCCTATGAGATTCTGAAGATTTACTCTTGCATCTGTGGATGGGAACTGGGGCCTTTTCTGTCGAGCCATCCTATCTGTACAGCCTAGCAGAAATTCTCAAATGCCTTCCCATTAGTCCATTAATTTCAGTTTCCCTCCAACTTTCTAGAAAAGCAGGACACTTGTGAAATAATTTAGAATAATAATGATGATGGTCATTAACATTTATATAGAACTTCACAATTCATCAAAAGGTTTCATCCAGATTACAGCAGAGACTTGGAGTTTGTGAGATGTTCTTGAGAACTTCACAAATCCTCTCATTGTGTGAATCAGCAATGTCTGTACAGGTCCCCAGCTTTCTCCAGAATCTATTGCGGGACATGTGTCTTCGTCATATTAAACAATTTAACCTCCTTTTCAACTGCCATTGAAGACTTCTCTCTTACTCGCTGGCCATCTTCCCTGAGAAAAAAGAGAAGACGGTATTCTCTCAGGACCATTCCTGCCGATGACAGGTGGCGAACAGCAAAACCATGCTGAGCCACAGACACTAAGGGGTAGACTAAGTTAAGTGATTTGCTCAGCACACTCTGCCCTGGGGCATGTCCAAATCAATTTGGGCCCTGGCAAAATCACCCTCCCCTTTGCTAAAAACAGTCAAAGTGACAAACATTAAGCCTGCTAATTCCAAAGGCCTACTTTATCTCATTAACACAGAGCAGAGGAAAAGGGTAATTCTCTACATAGAAAACCTCTGAATGTGGCTGCTTTCTGAGATATTTTCACATGTCCTCTGAGCTAACTGTTAAGGCACTGAATACCAACAGATGGAAACTCTCCGAACTGAGCCGAAAGGTAAAGAAACAGTGGGTTTTAGGCTGACGTGCTTTCTAAAAATAAAGGCTACATCTATGTCTGAGTTGTAAAGAGCGTATTTTGCTCTGCATTCGCTGGTGTCCTACTTCTGAACTGGTAACAACAGACTCTCTGGCCTCTGGCTTGAATCCCTGCGGTGCGGCTAGTGTCCAGCCTCAGCAGAAGCCCCCGTCTGAGCCTGATGATTTGACTTACTGACACTTGCCCTTTCTGCCTTCCAGCAGCTGTGGGCTCCTCAAGCCTTGGTTTGCTTCCCTCCAGCCTTAACTACTTCCCTCCAGCCTTTGATTTACAACTTCTAGCACCAACCCTGTCTGCACTCTGATGAGACACGAAGTGGAGAATATGCACCTGTGGCTGGAGTCTCGTTTGGGCCAGTGTTAGGATCGTTTACAGGCGGAACTGAGGGAGTAATCTGGGCTCCTCAATGAAGGATCATACCTCTCCAGGATTAAGTTGTACTGCAGCCCCCACCTTTCCTCTATTAAACAGGGCTGCTTGCTGAGAAACCCTCCTCCTAATGTTTATTTTTTTTTTACAAATCAATTTTATTGATACATATTAATAAAGCATAAATCCATCCAAAGTGTACAATCAATGATATCTGGCATAATCACATAGTTGTGCATTCATCACTTCAAGCACCTCCCAATGTTTTGGAATGACTTTCACCTAGTCCAATGGTTCCCAATCCTGGTACATTAGAGTCACCTGAAAAGCTATAAATAACTCCCAAGGACTGGATCCCACACCCAGAGATTCTGATTTCATTGGTTTGGGTTGGAGCTTTGCTATTTATAGTTTAAAATGTTCCCCAGGTGACGCCACTGTTCTGCCAAGGCTGAGAATTATTATCTTGATTTATAGGTAATAGTTCTCAAAACGTGGTCCCTGGACCAGCCGCATCAGCACCATTTGGGAACTAGTTAGAAATGCGGAGTCTCAGGCCCCACCCCAGTCTAAGCAAATCAGAATCCCTGGGAGGTGGGGCCCAGCAATTTGTTTTATCCAGCCCTTTAAGCGGTTGTGATACTGGCTCAAGTTTGAGAACCACTGGTTATAGGTAGGCTCTGTGTCACTCTGGGATTATCTGATGATCTGTTACTGGGGAAAGGAAACAAGCACTGAGGTATCTAGTAAGTACTGGACCCTTCACTGTAACTGGTTTAAGGATCACAAGATGCTTTGCCCTCACACAAAGATAGAAAAAGAACGTCCTGGAACAAAGGATAGTTGTAGTGACAAGCTGATCAATGCTTTCTCTCATATGATGTAGGTAGTTAGGGTGATTTGTTGACATGGGGCAAAAAGCAGTTATTGACTAATGCTGGGCTTGCGAAGAGGTTTCTTGTGGCTCTCACAGTAATCACCTCTGAGACAGGCTTGAGGTACCACACTTTTAGGCACTTGGTATGTCCGAGGTCAATAAAATTTCCCACTGCTGAAAGCCAAACTAGTGTTTTCCTTTGCCTCTGGTTCCTGGTAATACTTGGCATAAGGTTCTACCACATCACTCTCTGGTATCAACATACCCAAGCTGTAAATCAGATTTATTAGACAGGTGACTAGGTTTTCAGACATTGCCTTTAAAGCAGTCATTCTCAACCGTGGGTGATTTTGGCCCACAGGGACAATGTCTGGAGATATTTTTGGTTGTCACAACAGTGGGGGAGGGGAGGTGTGCTATTGGCATCTAGTGGGTAGAAGCCAGGAATGCTGCTAAAATCCTACAATGCACAGGACAGTGCCCCACAACAAGGATTATCCAGCCCCAAAGATAAATAGTGCCGAGGTTGGAAATCCTGCTTAAAGAGATAGAAAGTTAGGCAGCAGCAACAGCATCCAAACTGTAATTGGTATTTGAAGCAGTCGAAATACTCTCCAAGGGTCTTTAGATGGTTTAGTCACGTCCACAGAGAAGCGCTCTCAAAGGACCCTTTCAGCATACCTTTGATGCTTTGAAATAAAGAACAAATAATTGATTAGCTTTCTCTCATTTTCAAAAATAGCTACAGCACTTTGGTAAGGTTAACTGTTCCCAAAATAAAATACAGATGCAAGGAGGAAAGCCTCTTTCTTGGAAATTGTGAACTAAGGAAAGCAGAAATCATTTTATGATTTTATGGTTTCTGCCTCACTTATGACCTTCACCGTGTAAGGTACGGTGGCTTTTGCTACATTCCTCTTCTCCCTGGTGCCCCTGCAGCATCTTTTCTTCATTTGGTAGAGATTATGGAGTACCTTTTCTTTCTCACCTTGGTCCTGGTGACTCTCAGTACTACCCAAAGGGTGCTCCTTGGAACAGAAGCATGAACATCACCTGGAAGTTTGTTCAAAATGCAAATTCTTGGGTCCCAGCCCTGACCTACAGAATCAAGATCTATGGGGTGGGGCTCAGAAAGCCATATTTTAAGCTCTCTAGGTGATTCTAAATCACACTAAAGTTTGATAAGCACTGCTCTATACACTTGCTACTCCTTGGACAAGAAATCTTGGCATCACCTGGGAGCTCGTGAAAGATGCAGAATTTAGGGCCCCCACCCCAGCTCCCTGAATCTGCATTTCCAAGAAGATCTCCAGGTGACTCTTAAGCACATTAGAGTATATGAAAAACTGGTCAAGACTACCTAGGTTTTCTTCTCACCCTTATGACTGATATTTTTCTGTTTCCATTGTGGATTTCTCTGCTTTATCCTCACCTAAAAATAAGCATGTGTTAAATTCTCTAGCTTATTGACTGCATATTGCAATCACTTGGGGAACTTGAAAAAGTCTTGCTGTCTCTGCCTCACCCACAGAAGTTCGAGCTGGTGTATGGTTCTGGAATTGGGATGTTTAAAACTTCTGGTGTTTTAATGTGCAGTTGCAGTTAAGAACCTCTGCTCCAGCCCTTGATCCTCTGCTCTTCTCTCTCTTTCCATTCCTAAAATCAAGATCCCAACAGATCCCACTTTAAACATCACCATCATCCCTTTCCTACTGAGAGCCAAATCCATGCTTTTTTTTTTTAACCCAGGACCTCGTATGTGGGAAGCCGGCGCTCAACCACTGAGCCACATCGGCTCCCCTGAGTTGTTTTTTTCGCTTGTTTTTTTGTTTTTAGGAGGCACCGGGAACCAAACCCAGGACCTTCCCATGTGGGAAGCTGGTGCTCAGCCACTTGAGCCACATCTGCTCCCCTCCATACTTTTTAACATGAGTGTTCTGAACTTTCATCTTGTTTTAGACATTTTTTTAAAAAATGATTTTATTTATTTATTTACTTCTCCCCACTCCCTTGTTGTTTGCACTTGCTGTGTCTGCTGTATTCCTTATTTCTTTAGGAGGCACCAGAAACTGAACCCGGGACCTCTGATGTGGGAGGGAGGCGCCTAATCATTTGAGCCATCTCTGTTCCCTGCTTTTTGTGTCTCTCATTATGTTTTTTCTTCTTGTGTCTCTTGTTGCGTCATCTTGTTGCATCAGTTTGCCACACCTGCCCATTGCGTCAGCTCGCTACCTTGCTCATTTTCTTTGGGAGGCACCGGGATCCTCTGCTCCCTGCTTTGTTGTGTCTCTCATTATGTTTTTCCTCTGGTGTTTCCTGTTGTGTCAGCTCGCTGGCCTGCCCATCACAACGGCTTGCTGACACTGGGAACCTAACCACAGACCTCCCATGTGGTAGGTGGGAGCTCAGTCACCTGAGCCACATCCGCTTCCCTGTTTTAGACATTTTACTTGAGCTATCCTGTTGTCGGGTCAAAATCACTTATCCAAAACCCAGAAGTCATTTTGTATCTTTCCTTCTTTTGCTCTTATTTAGAAAAAGTCCTCACAGTCTTCCAATTCTTCTTTCCTTCCTTCATTCTTTCAACAAATATTTATGGAATGCCTATTATGTGCCAATCACTGTTTAGGCACTAAAGATACAGCATTGAACACAATGGAAAAAAATCAATTTCCTCCTGTAGCTTACATCCTAGTAAGCGAGGGGTAAGAAATAATCAACCAGATAAATATGTAAAATACATAGCACAGTGCTAAGCAGAAAAGCAAAGCAGGGAAGGGGATAAGGGAGTGTGTGTGAGTGAGCTGGGGTTCAATTTTAGATAGGGGAGGTTAGGGACAAACTCCTCAGGTGACGTGTGAATCTACATCTGAAGTTAGTGAGGTAGGTAGCCCCATGGATATCTGGGGGAAGAGATCTGGGGCAGGAGAAAAGGTGCAAAGGCCTTGAGGTGGGAGAGTAACCGACAGGCTTGAGGGATGGCAAGGAGGCCAACGCAGTCGTTATAGGGTCTGGGAGGAGGAGCAGCAGGAGCCAAGGTGTGGTAAGGGGAGGGGGGGGGAGGTGCAGATGGTGCCCGCCTTTGACTCTTACTCTGAGTGAGATTTTTTTAAAAAGTCGTAGTGTTTTGTTTGTTTGCAGAAAAGTGATATGATCTGACTTATGTTTTAAAAGGCCCTCTCTAGCTAGCTGCTGTGTTAAGAAAGACCATATGTGGGCAGAGGTGGAAGTAGGGAGACCTGTTAGGAAGCTCAGGCAATTATCCCAGTGAAAACTGACTGGTAGCTTGAACTGCGATGGTAACAGTGGAGTGGGGGAGATGCAGTCAGAGTCTCTGGATGTGTTTTCAAAGCAGATGTGAGGGGAGGGAGAAAGAGGTTTTTGGCCTGAACAACTAGATAATGGAACTTCAATTTACCAAGTAGGTTTGGACAGGATTAAGTATGAGATGCCTTTTGGACCTCCAAGTGGAGATGCCAAAAAGAAGTTGGGAATATAAGTCTGGAGTTCAGATTGATAATAACTTAGGGAGAATGAATGAAATAACCAAAGGAGTGAGAACAGATTGACTCGACCAAATGGTGCATTTACCAGGTTACTCACCATCCCGATAACATGTACTAGTTTCCAGGAAGGATGGTTTCTAAAATCTTCATCCTGGCATTAAAGACCCCCGTGGTTTTTGTTTTGATATATACCTTGCCCTCTTTTCCTGTAATCTATCAAAATATGTTGTGCTTGTTCCCTATTCAGAAAATAACTCATCCAGGGATACTCTAATTAATGGTGGAGGCAAAATTTTAAGGGAATTGAATAAGATCCTCCCTCATTAAGGTTTGTGGAAATCATCAAGATCCAACCAAACAAGACTTGCTACTTTTAACCTCAGGCTTCACATGCACAGAACTGGTCTTGGAGGCTACCCATGGGGCCTGCAGACTCTGTCCAGGCTCAGACTAAACTTATCCTGGATCTCCAAGGTAGCCCAGAGTGATTTGGGTAAGTCTCAGTAGGTGGTGCCATCCTCGGGTCCCGAACCAACAGCATGGGTCAACATTCACCCCGTTTTCCATTTCTTGCCACAGAGGTGACTGAAGTACCTACTGTTCAATGGGTGCATACAGTACCTCGGCCTTCATAATAACTCTGCAAAATGGGGATTGTTAATAATTTGTGGATATGGAGACTGAAACCAAGAAAAATAAAAATGACTTGCTCAAGGCCAACAGCTAGTATGTGGTTGAGCCAGGTACCAAACCCAGGTGTGTCTGCCTGCAGAGCCTATGTGCTTTCCAACACATTTCAGGCCAAATCTCTGGTTTGCTATCTCCAATGTGCCAAGAGCAAAGGAACTTATTTTGTAAATGCCCAGAGCTGGCAAGAAAGTTTGCAGAGCTGAGGCCCAGCAACTCACTAGTGAGTCAGCAGGGAGACAGGCTTTGAGCTGGGAAGGGGAAAGGAGGACTCACAATCCCACCTTCCCTCCATACTTCTGCCTTCTGGCTCAACCCTTCCAATGTTTTAGCCTGACATTTTATTTCAGTGGATTGCCTGGAGCTTTGAGAGGTTTCATTTATCTGGCTGTGATATCTGTTTATACAGTCTTTTTTTTTTTTTTTTTTTTGCCTGGGAAGTCTGAGGAAGGGCAGAGTGAGGAAACCATGCTACTAATGACAGGTCAAGATAAATATAAGGAACCTGCCACAGGTCAACTTGGGTCTCCTTGGCCCTATCCTAAGCAAGCAGCTCTCAATTTTGTTTTCTTATTATAGACAGTGACTTTCAATGGGCTGGATCAGAGAAAGGACTTATACAAAATGACTAGCTACATACAATTCACTTACCTAGATCAGGAAGGTAAGAGGCAAATGGTGGAGAGTCTTAAGTGCTTCATATACATTTTCTTTAGCCTTCACAGTAAACTTACAATGTAGGATCATTATCCCCATTTTAAGAATAAGGAAACTAAGCCTCAGAGTGGTAGAGTGAACTGCCTCGCATACAAAACAAGGATAAATAATATTGACCTCACTAAGTGGTAAGTACAACACATGTCATTGTTTTGAAAAGACCTTTGCAACTGTAAGTGATGATCATTGCAATTCTTATTGCTTACTCTGCCTCGGCCTAAATTTTCTCAACTTTAAAATGAAAGGATGAGCCCAGGTGATCTCCAGTGTTCTTTCTCTGGCTTGAAAATTCTATGCTTTTATAAGTTTAAACAGTCTGGCTTTACAGGATGCTTCTTTGTGATGATATATGATATACCAGAATTTTACCGGTTGGCACTGGTTATAGCTTCTTGTGTTTGCAAAGGGCTGTGAACTCCTAATGTTTCTATCTTAATACTGAAGAACTCCATTGTCATGGAATGAGAGGAAGCTACACTGACACATGCTAGATGGTTTTAATCTATATAATCAAATCAATTCATTCTCTAACAAGTCATCAGGAAGAGAAACACAAAATGACATCCTACAAATCCCAGAGCAACCCTCCTTGATTAAGAAAAACAAGGCTGTCCCTTTCTCTAGTGTAAAAAACGCTATAATTCCTTTGTAGTAATTGTCCTGCTCTACTTCACCAGAAATTGAGTAATCGACACATTTATCACAAAGAAATTTTTTTAGCCACTAAAAGGTAACTAGAGAAAAGCCAAGTGTGTCATTCAGAGCACCATGGTAACCAACATCACCAGGGCAGCAAAAAATAGTTGTTAGTCACTAGAATATAAGCCAGTGAGCAGTTTGGCTTGCTAAGCAACACGCAAAAATAGCAGAGTAATGACCCATTATCTGAAGGGCTGACTTTGCACAGCTTTGGATCTGGTCCTAGAAGTAACGGTCCTAGTCCCTACACCCACCTCATTCCCTAGGCTTTCAGTCAAAGCCTAATTAATATTTTATTCAACATATATTTATTGAAGGTTATTGTGTACCAGGCACACAATTCTGAACATGTATATTTACTTGGTCTTGGTTAAATAGAAGCTGTAAGTGAGGTAGATGCAGATGTGAGGAGTGTGGTGGGGCAGACTCAAAGAGAACAGCTCACTGCCAGAGGACAGAGAAAAAGGAAAAAACAAGTAGACAGAGAAATGCTTTAGAATATACCATGAAATATCTATATTCTCATGACTGTGATCCTGTGTCATCAATAAAAGATTACGTTATATTTAAGATACTCTGATAAGGACGGCAAAAATGGGTATAAAACATTTTTAGAAATATCACCATCATGGCTAAATAATACAGTTTAGGTATTTGAGGGAATAAAAACTATTTTTTGACAAACACTTCATTCAACTTAGTTCACCATTTTGCTTGAAGAAAAGGAGTATTAGGACACTTGGTTTGCCAGCCTTCACAAGTAGTGTCTGTTTCCTTTCTGACATTTTTTTCTTCCTTTTTTCTGTAGCCCAAGTTCTGCTTCAGCTGGAATGCCCTTTCTCTTCATATCTGCTCATCAGAGTCCTTCTCCTTCTTTCAAGGTCAAGCTGAAATTCTTCCTCAGATCCTTACAGGGAATTATTCCTCCCTTCCCCTCTTTGACCTACAGATGTTGTCTGGATGCCCTTGCCTGTACCCCAGGCTGCCTCATATCATCATTTCCATCCAGCCCTTCCTCCCTCCATGCTCCCAGAGTGTAGGGTTTTTCTCATATTTATATTCATAACTATGTGCCAGAGCCCTGGGGCTGCAGCACCTGAATTGACAGTCCTTGGGGGCTGAGGGAAGTTTGGTTTGGCCAGGGCAGGGCTTTCTGGAACGGATGCTATACAACCCGGGGACAGAGCCCACACTGGTCCTCCTTCCTCAGAGCCTTTGCACATCTGCTCCCTGCTCCTGGAAAGCTCTTCCTTCTCTTTCTCTGGGGAGGCAGTCTCTTCCCACAACCATTTAGGGCTCAGCTCCAATATCCTGCCCACAAGACCAGATCCAGGGCCTGTGTTATATGCTCTTGTGGCTCCCTCTGTGCTCTCTCTTCCAATCATGCATCACCGTTTATGAACATCTGTTGGTTAGTTTCTATCTCCCACTACACTCTACACTCAGTGTTTTTAGCACAGGCCTGACATAGAATAACACTCACTGAATATATCGAAGAAAGAAAGAATGAGTCTCAATTTGGAACAGACAACAGAAAATAAAAAGAGGTTGGGGGGGGGATGCCAAAATGGCAGCAGAGTAAGGAGCTCCTGGAGACAGTTTGTGCTACAGGGCAATCACCCAGAGCTACCTAAAGCACCTGTTTGAGGGCCCCAGGAGACCAGAAGAGCATCCTGCAACATCCTTGAAAGTATGGAAGGAGGAGACTGCTCATCTGCAGAGAGGATTCGAGAGTTAGAGCACTCCACACTGCAGAGGTCGGTGCCCATGGTGCAAGCTACTTTAGGAGCTATTCTGTGGCTGGAGTTGGAAGCTCCATTTCCCAAAAAACAGGGTAGAAAGATACAGTGTGGCACTGACTTCAGCTACTGATTAGTAAATTCAGTGGGCTAAAGTGTAATCCTAGGAACAACTAAACTTTGAGCCTGTCTAGGTCAGAAGGAGGCCAGCAGCCGCCATTTTTACTCTGCCCCTGGCCCGAGGGGAAGCAGCGCTGATGGAAAATCACAGTGCTGGTAAGGACGAGCTTCTTTCCCCCCAGGTCGGATTGCAGGTCTAGCCTAAACCCCAGCCCCACCTCCGGCAGGGAAGAAGCTGGGGGGACCTGCACAACCTCTCTGGGAAACTGCAAGCCATGCCGCAGAGGCCCGTGCCCATCCTACTCTAGCAGCGCAAGCCACCTCAGGAGTTGTAGGTGGCTGGAGTTAGAAGCTCCATTTCCCATAACGGTGGAGGAAGAGACAGTTGTCCACTGACTTCAGCTACTGATTAGTGGACTTGGCTAGCTAAAGTATAATCCTAGAAACAGCTAGGGTTTGAGCGTGCCCATGTTGAAAAGACTCCGGTAGCCGCCATTTTGATTCTGCCCCCCATATGAGGGGAAGCCTGGCTGACTGAAAATCCAGTGGTTAGGGACTGGCTTCTTTCCACCAAGATAGGACTGCAGCCCTAGCTTAGGCTCCAGCCCCATCTCCAGCAGAGAGGAAGCTGGCGGGACCTGCACCAGCCTCTCCAGGCAACTGCAAGTGCTCTCCATCAATTGAATAGAAGGTCACGACCTGGGGCTGCATGCCCACACCCCAATGGGATAGGAGAGGAGCTGGGTATCCTTGGCCTCTCCGGGCAACAGCAGGAGTTTTCAACCCACACCAACTGGTTTGTTGAGTGCCTTCGAGTCCATCTCCACCTGTGTCCCCCCATAAGATAGGAGGGGGCTGGTGTCTCTTCAGCCTCTCAGGGCAGCTTCAGGCGCTTTTGGTCTGCGCAAATCTGACCGTTAGGCACCTGTGGCTCCACCCCATCCCCAATAGGACAAGAGATGGACTGTGTTTGCCTTGCCCCTCTGGGTAACTGTAGGTGCTTTTGGCCCACACAACCTGGACTGGTGGGTACTAGCGGATCCACCAGGAGGGGGCTGGTGCAGACTTTCGGCATGCATGGACTGGACTGTTGGATGCTTATGGATCCATTCCCACCCCCAATAGTATAGGAGGGGTATCGTGTCTCCACAGCCTCTCCAGACAACAGCAGGTACTTTCGGCCTACAGGGACTGAACTGTTTGGTGCCTGTGGATCCAACCCCATACCATAATAGGATGGGAGGGGGCTGGTGTTTCCTCGGCCTCTACAGGCAGCAGTAGATATTCTCGGCCTAAAGGGAATGAACTGTTGGGTACCCGTAGGACCATCCACACCACCCAATAAGATAGGAGGGGGCTGGTGCTTCCTCAGCCACTCTGGGCAATGGTGGGTACTTTCAGCCTAGGAACTGAACTGTTGGGCATTGGTGATTCCGTTTCCACCCCTAAAGGGCAGAAGGGACAGTACTCCCTCAGCTTCTGAGGGCAACTGCAGGCATATTCGGTCCATACAGATTAGATTGTTGGGCACTCCAGAGGGTCCATTCCTACCCCAGGCAGGGAGGGGGTCTGGTGCTACATCAGTTTACCTGAGCAACTGTGGTCATTTTGGACCCACACGGCAGATATTGCAGCCCATTACTATAGCTTTGTCCCTGCCCAAAGTAAGGGAGGAAGGGGTGTGAAGCTTTATCAGTTTCTTGTCCTGCCCAACTTGGATTATTACACACGGCTCCAGCTCTGTCCCTACCCCTGACAGAGGAGAAAGGTGGGAGAAGCTTCATCAATTCCTGGGGCAACATGGGCAGCTTTAGCCTCCACAGCTTACAGCACCAACTACATCCTTGGCTCCTACAATACAACCAGCAAGGAAGTAAAGACAAGCAAGCCCTAAGCTAAGGGGAGAAACTGTACCCAGAATAAATACATCTAGCAAACCAGATGCGAAAACACCAAAAAAAAAAAACAATCCATACCAAGAAACAGGAAGATATGGCCCAGTTAAAGGAACAAGATAAGCCTACGAATGACATTAAGGAGTTGAGACAACTAATCATAGATATTTTTTAAAATCTCCTTAATAAATTCAATGAGATGGCTAAAGAGATTGAGAATATTAAGAACACTGTGGATGAGCACAAAGATGAATTTGAAAGCATACATAGAAAAATAGCAGACCTTATGGGAATGAAAGGTGCAATAAATGAAATTAAAAATACACTGGAGACATATAACAGCAGATTGGAGGAAGCAGAAGAAAGGATTGGTGAGCTTGAAGACATGGCCTCTGAAAGCAAACACACAAAAAGAACAGATGAAGAAAAGAATGGAAAAAAATTGAACATGGTCTCAGGGAACTAAATGACAGCGAGATGTGCAAACCTATGTGTCATGGGTGTTCCAGAAGAAGAAGAGAAGGGAAAAGGGGCAGAAGGAATATTTGAAGAAATAATGGTGGAAAATTTCCCAACACTATTGAAGGACATAGATATCTGTGTCCAAGAAGCACAACGGGGAAGCGGCTGTGGCTCAATCAGTAGGGCTCCCGTTTACCATATGGGAGGCCCTGGGTTCGGTTCCCGGGGCCTCCTGGTGAGGGCGGGCCCGCCTGCACGGCGTGGTTGGCTGACTCAGCGAGCGCAAGCACCAAGGGGGGATGAATGAATAAATAAATAAAATCTTAAAAAAAGAAGCACAACGTACTCCCATCCGAATAAATCCAAATAGACCAACTCCAAGACACATGCTAATCAGAATGTCAAATGCTAAAGACAAAGAGAATTCTGAGAGCAGCAAGAGAAAAGCAATGCATCACAGATAAGGGATACCCAATAAGATTAAGTGCCAATTTCTCATCAGAAACCATGGAGGCAAGAAGGCAGTGGTATGATATGTTTAAGATCCTGCAAGAGAAAAACTTCCAGCCCCAAATTTTATATCCGGTAAGATTATCTTTAAAAAAAAGAGGACGAGATTAAAATATTCACAGATAAACAGAAACTGCGAGTGTTTATAACAAAAAGACCACCTTTGCAGGAAATACTAAAGGGAGTGTTTGGGAGCGGATGTGGCTCAAATGGTTGGGCGTCCATCTACCATATGGAGGGACCTGGGTTCGCTCCCCGGGACCTCCTGGTAAAATAAATAAAATAAATAAATAAATAAAGGGAGTGTTACAGCCTAAAAAGAAAAGACAGGAGAGAGAGGCTTGGAAGAGAGTCTAGAAATGATGACTGTATCAGTAACAGTAACTAAAAGTGTCAAAAATAAAATGACAGATAAAACACAAAAATCAAAATGGATGAAATAAGAATTGCCTTCAGAGTAATAACATTGAATGTTAATGGATTAAACTCCCCAATCAAAAGACACAGACTGGTGGAATGGATAAGAAAATATAAGACATCTATATGCTGTCTGCAAGAGACTCACCTTAGATCCAAGGATGCCAATAGATTGAAAGTGAAAGGTTGGAAAAAGATATTCCACATATGCAGTAATCAAAAAAAAGCTGGGGTAGCTATATTTATATCAGATGATATAGTTTTTAAAAGCAAAACTGTTATTAGAGACAAGGAAAGACATTATGTATTAATAAAAGGGATGATTCACCAGGAAGAAATAACAATCATAAAGGTATATGCACGTAACCTGGACGCCCCCAGATACATGAGGCAAACATTGGCAAAACTGAAGGAAGAAATAGACATCTCTACAATAATAGTTGGAGACTTCAATATACCACTCTCAGCATTGGATAGAACATCTGGGCAGAGGATCAATAAAGAAACAGAGAGCTTGAATAATATGATAAATGGACAAAAACTAATAGAAATATACAGAACATTGCACCCCAAAACAGCAGAATATACATTCTTTTCAAGTGCTCATGGATCTTTCTCCAGGATAGGCCATATGTTGGGTCACAGAGCAGATCTCAATAAATTCAACAAAATCAAAATTATACAAAGCACTTTCTCTGATCATAATGAAATAAAGTTGGAAATTAACAAGTGGCAGAAAAAGGGAAAATTAACATATATATGGAGACTAAACAACATACTCTTAAGTAATCAGTGGGTCAAAGAAGAAATTTCAAGAGAAATCAATAAATATCTCAAGACAAATGACAATGAGAATACAACATATCAGAACCTATGGGATGCAGCGAAGGCAGTGTTGAGAGGAAAATTTATGGTTCTCAATGCATACACTAAAAAAGAAGAAAGAGCTAAAATCAATGGCTTAACCACACCGCTGGAGGAACTAGAAAAAGAACTGCAAACTAATCCCAAAGTAAGTAAAAGGAATGAAATAACAAAGATCAGAGCAGAAATAAATGAAATTGAGAACCAAAAAAAACCAACAGAATTAACAAAACCAAAAGTTGGTTCTTCAAGAAGATTAACAAAATTGACAAACCCTTAGCTAGACTAAGAAAAAAAGAGAGAAGATGCAAACAAGTGAAATAAAAAATGAAAATGGGAACATTACTACTGATGCCACAGAAATAAGAGAGATCATAAGAGTATACTATGAACAACTTTATGCCAAAAAACTAGACAATGTATATGAAATGGAAAAATTCCTTGGAACATACAAACAACCTACACTGACCCTAGAAGAAACAGAGGACCTCAACAAACCAATAAAAAGTAAAGAGTTTGAAACAGTCATCAAAAAGCTCCCCAAAATGAAAAGCCCAGGACCAGACAGTTTCATAGGTGAGTTCTACCACCACGCATTCAAAGAAGGTTTAATATTAATCTTACTCAAGCTCTTCCAGAAAATGAACATGAAGGAACACTACCAAACTCATTCTACAAAGCCAATATCACCCTAATAGCAAAGCCAGATAAAGATATTATGAAAAAAAGAAAATTACAGACCTATTTCTCTAATAAATACAGATGCAAAAATCCTCAATAAAACACTTGCTAATCGAATGCAACAACACATTAAAAGAATTATCCATCATGATCAAGTGGGTTTTTTACAAGGCACGCAAGGCTGGCTCAACACAAGAAAATCAATCGGCATAATACACCACATTAATAAATCAAAGAAGAAAAATCACGGGATCTTATCAATTGATGCAGAAAAGGCATTTGACAAAATACAGCATCTTTTCTTGATAAAAACACTACAAAAAATAGGAATTGAAGGAAACTTTCTCAACATGATAAAGACCATATATGAAAAACCCACAGCTAACACTGTACTCAATGGTGAAAGACTGAAAGCTTTCCCTTGAGATCAGGGACAAGCCAAGAATGCCCATTGTCACCACTGTTGTTCAATATAGTGCTAGAGGTTCTAGCTAAAGCAATCAGGCAAGGAAAAGAAATAAAGGGCATCCAAATCGGAAAGGAAGAATTAAAACTTTCACTATTCGCAGATGATATGATTGTATACCTAGGAAGTCCTGAAAAATCTACAACAAAGCTCCTAGAGCTAATAAATGATTTCAGGAGAGTGTCAGGATAGATCAATACACAAAAATCAGTGGTGTTTTTTACACTAGTAATGTGTAATCTGAGGAGGAAGTCAGGAAAAAAATTCCATTTGCAATAGCAACTAAAAGAGTAAAATATTTAGGAATAAAATTAACTAAGGATGTAAAGTACTCATATTCAGAAAACTATAAAGCATTGCTAAAAAAAATAAAAAAAAAGAGCTAAATAATTGGAAGAACACTCCATGCTCATGGATTGGAAGACTAAATATCATTAAGATGTCAATTCTACCCAAAATTATATACAGATTCAATGCAATCCTAATAAAAATTCCACCAGAATTTTTTAAACAAATGGAAAACACAATTATCAAATTTATCTGGAAGGGTAAGAGGCCCCAAATAGCCAGAACCATCTTAAAAAGGAAAAGTGAATTTGTAGGATTCTCACTTCCAGAATTTAAATCATATTACCTAGCTACAGTGGTAAAAACAACATGGTATTGGCATAAAGATAGACACATAGACCAATGGAACCAAACTGATGGTTCAGAAACAGACCCTCAAATCTATGGCCTAGTGATTTTTGACAAGCCTGTCAAACCCACCCAGTTGGGGCAGAACAGTCTATTCAACAAATGATGCTGGGAGAAAAATAAGTGCTGGAGAGGATGTGGAGAAATAGGTACACTCCTTCACTGTTGGTGGGAGTGTAAAATGGTGCAGTCTCTGTGGAAGACAGTTTGGCAGTTCCTCAGGAAGCTAAATATAGAAATGCCATATGATCCAGCAATTCCTCTACTAGGAATATATTCAGAAAAACTAAAAGCTATGACACGAACAGACACCTGCACACCGATGTTCATAGTGGCGTTATTCACAATTGCCAAAAGATGGAAACAACCCAAGTGTCCATCAACCAATGAATGGATAAACAAAGTGTGGCTTATACATATGATGGAATACTATGCTGCAGTAAGAAGAAATGAAATTGGCACACATGTGATAACATGGATGAATCCTGAAGACACTATACTAAGCGAAGTAAACCAGACACAAAAGGACAAATATTACACGGTCTCATTAATATGAACTAAATATGAAGAATAAACGCATGGAGTTAAAACCTAGATTATAGGTTATTAGGAGATAAGAGGAGGGTTGAGAAGAACCATTGATGTTTAATATATGTAGAAGCTTTAATTAACTTGACTATAAAAGTGTGGAAATGGATAGAGTTGATGGTAACACATTATAGTGAGTAGCAACTGGTTTATAAATGGGATTGTGTCTGAAAAGGATAGCCTGGGAAAGTAAATGTCAATTGAAAGAAAGCTAAAGAATAATCTAGGGACTGAATAACACAGTGAACCCAGAAGTAGATGAAA
Source organism: Tolypeutes matacus (assembly GCA_026826555.1). Taxonomy (NCBI): domain Eukaryota; kingdom Metazoa; phylum Chordata; class Mammalia; order Cingulata; family Chlamyphoridae; genus Tolypeutes; species Tolypeutes matacus. The sequence goes on along the minus strand of JAKSZT010000380.1, from coordinate 4,458,864 downwards.
ATTGTTGATGAGGGTACAAATGCAAGAGTGTCCTTCTGTGAGCTAGAGCAGATGTACATCACTATTGCAGGGTGGTGGGAATGTGGAGAAGCATGGGAAAACTACAGTTGGTGTGACCAGTAGATTGTAGTTAACAGCAATACTATAATATTCTTGCATCAATGCCAAAGATGTACTGTGTTGATAATGGAAGCATATGGAAAAAGTGTGCCAAATGTATGCTATGGACCATGGTTGGTGGTAATAGTCCGATGATATTGTCTCATAATCTGTAACAAATGTTCCACCATGGTGTAGTGTGTGTTGGTGAAGGGGTGTTGTATGGGAATTCTACACATATGTGTGATTGTTTTGCAAATTCACAACCTCTGTAATAAAACATATTTTTTAAAAATAGGGTGGGTTGGGGGGAAAATACACCAAATGTAACATAAGTACTATAGTTAGTAGTCATATTTTGATGATGCTCTTGCATAGTTTGTAACAAATGTTTCACAAAAATGGAAACTGTTGGTGGAGGGGTGATGTATGATACCCCTGTATGATGTTATGTATGTTTATTTTGTAAATTTACAATCTTTACTATACACTTATTGTTTATGCATGTTCATTTATGAATGATATACTTCAATAAAAAATATATTTTAAAAAAGGTTGAGAGTTATTATGGAAGGTCCAGGGGTCCCAAAACATGGACCTAGGAGTAAATCTGCTCAAGAAAGTACGGGGGAAAACCACAGACCCCTCCTCTGGGACACCCAAGCTATTTAACGGAGCAAGAAACACTAAACATATTTGGTTGATACAAAATGGAATTGATGTGAGGTCTGATAGTCTTCAAATAAGAAAAAGGAAATGGAAATTAAGTGCAGCCAGTAGGATTTAGATGAGATTTAAAAAAAGATAGTCTGAAAATGACGGTTGTTTTATCCTGGAATGGATAACTAAATCTACCCCCCCAAAAAAAAGATTAGATTCTCTCTCATGTTTTTCAGTGTCCCCTTCTGGCTCAGATTCTATTATTACTTAGCATTTTCTTTGGGGGTGGGCTGAAAAATATATTTATTATATAATAACAATCATGTAAAAACCTTAAAAACCACAATTTTACCATCTTTTATAATCACTTTTCCTTGTTTCATTTTGTTCTTTCTCATTGCACACGATGGACTATGATTTGTTTACTGTTAGCTCTAACTATTGTTTAGAAGGTAAACATCCCTGTTAAATTTATTATTATTTAGCAATTTTAACACATTTTAAACCATATTACATTTAATTATACCAACCGAGCAAAATTAACTCTTTTCTTTTATGGAAGACAAAGAATGTAGCACTCATGTTTTGGCAGGTTTTTATAGAATTAAGCAATGGAATGATTATTCTTCCTGCTAAAACATCTCGCATCAGAACTTGGAGTGATAAAGTAAAACACTGACGTTTTCTACCAGATGATTCCTCAGTGAAAAGATGTATCTGTGCCAGAAGCACCTACTAGCTGGTCGGATATAATTAGGCAACAGGCCACATGTGGTAGGACCAGGTCCAAAACGCTGGTAAGTGCCTGACTTATTCACTGCTATATTCCCAGTGCCCAGCATAGTGCTTGGCCCAAAGGAGGAGTTCAATAAATATTGCCTGAATGAATGAGTGAATGAGAAAAGAGTGATAACAAAAATGGAAATAAGCCATTTTACAGCCATGCTGGTCCACAGGCAGAGTAACCTGGGAGTATGTAGTTTGTGCTATCTTTTGCTGAGGAAGATGGTGTTACTAATCCAGCAGGGCTAAGGTGTTTGAATTTAAATTCTGCAGCTGTTTTGTTCAGAGGCCTTTGATTTCCTCTCCCCCATTGTTTATACTGGCTTGGTTTTCTCCTAAAAACAATCAAATAAATAGAGCAGAACATTTTAGAAATATAAGAAATGTCTAAGGCTCCATTTTATACCCATTAGTCTTCCCAAATTATAGAACTCAACCCCGAGAAGACTGCAGTGAAAATAATACCATCATATAAGAAAATCACTTTTGGAATTAGAATGAGGTATTTGATTTGTGGAAGATGGTACAACCATGGGTTTTCCCCTCTATTCTCTCTTTCAAAAATTAAAGTCATTATACATGCAATAGTTTTTGCAATATGTTTTTTCTAATAGGATTTTTTTTTTTTAGGAGGTACCAGGGATTGAACCTGGGACCTCATACATCGGAAGCAGGTGCTCAACCACTGAGCTACACTCACTTCCCAATATGTTTTTAAATGTGGCAAAATATTAAGAATTATTATCTCAGGGTAATTATCTTTCAGTAATTTTCCACTTTTCTTACTGTTCTGTATTTTAAAATTTTCTATAATGAATATGCAGTATAGAAACTTATAAACTTCAGTAAAAATTTTACAAAAGCAAATATGCCACCTAACCATAGTTACTCTCTCCATGTTTCCATTGCATTATTATTATTATTTTTCAGGAGGTCCCAGGGATTGAACCCAGGACCTCATACATGGGAAGCAGGCGCTCAACCACTAAGCCACATCTGCTCCCCAAATTGCATTTTTATACTTCTATTATAGCACTTTTGTTTTAAGGGTTTATGTATGGCTCTCAATTATCCACATATTTATATACTGACAGATGACTTGTAGATTGCAATGCCACTGGAAAAGGGGTGGGGGAAAGAGAGTCCAGCCTGCCTCCTACCTTTACAAAGGGGAGCAGGGATTGTATCTCAGACACCCAACCCTTAGCACAGTGCTTGGAACATGAAAAGGGCTAAATAACTGTTGAAATACATAGATGTACCCAAAGAAGCAGAGAAACAATATACACAATTTTCTTCTAAAATTTAAAATTTGACTTTGTTCTGCTGTATGGTCTAAAAGGATTGGGCTGGAAATAATTGATGATTTATTTATAAGAGCTCTGCACATCCCTTACATTATTTATTTATTTATTTATTTATTTTTTAAATTTTTATTTATTTTTATTATTATTATTTTTTATTATGGGTAAAAATCAAAATTCTTACAATACATACAAACATTTGCAAAATGATATATAAATATATATGCATATATGTGTATTTGCTTACAAAAATGTTGTTTATATATATATATACACATATATTTTAAGAGGTGCTTAGCCTTACATTATTTAAAGGTTAACTTCTTCAGTCACTCAACAAACATTTATTGAAAACTGACTATGTGTCATATCTATTGTTAAGTACTGGCGCTATAAAAGATATAGCGCCCTCCAGATGCTCATTATACGAATTGGGAGCACTTAAAAACGAATATTGATAATACAAGGTGTTGATTCAATAGAGATATGCACATAAAGCAATTCAGTTGGCCAAAATTGGGGTCTATAGGAGAAGCTTCCCAGAGGAGGTAGCCCCTGAGCTGAGTGTTAAAGAAGGAGCCAGAGAGGGATTAGTCAGGCAAAGAGTATTCCTGGAAGAGAGTATAGCGTTAGTAAAGGAACAAAGGCAAGAAATAGCACAGTGTGGCCACAGAGTTCGGTGATGCTGGAGCATGAAGCTGTGGCAGGGAATGGGGAGTGACAGAATGGAAAAGCAGGGAGCAGCAGGTCAGGAGGGCACTGCTGGTCGCGCTACCAGCTTAGACTTACCCTGCAGGCAGTGGGGAGCTGCAGAAAGGTTTTAAGCTGGGGATGATGTTATCAGAGATTATTTTAGTAGCACTGGAAAGGATGGTTTTGAGACAAAAATTGGAAGGAGAGAAACTCCTTGAGGAGGTGTTTGCACAAATGAGTAATAGATTTGTGTTTAGATTTAATAATCATAGCTAAAATTTAGTTACCACTCATTACATGACAGGCACTAAGCATTATAATGCCTTATTGTCTTAATATTTCAAACAATCTTATGAGTAAATACTGTCATTATCCTCATTTTACAGCTAACAAAAGAGACATAAATAGGTTAAGTAACTTGCTCAAGGCCAGGGTTCCACTCGGGCAGTCTGGTTCAAAGCTCATGCTCTTAACTACCATCCCATTTATTTAATTTCTGTCTCTTGCATTAGACTGAATGCTCTAGGCAGACGGGCCACACTGGTGTTGTCCTCTTCACTGTGTCTATACTACAGGCACACAGTAACTATTTGTTAAGTTAAAATCAATGAATAATATAAGTAGAAGAAATGATGGCCTAAATTATGTATAGATTCTAACAATATTTTGATGCAATATTGGGCAGACCTTGGTGACTAATAGGATTAGGGTGGGGGGTATAGGGGGAATAGGGAGTGGCCAAGGTTTCTAGCTTGGGGGACTAGCAGGACAGCAGCGGTGCCACTAATTGGGGTGGAGAACCCAAGAGGAGGAAGATGAGAAATTTGTTGTGATCAATGGAACAACACTAATTATTCTGTACTTAGTATTCCCCTCTATAGTACTCCATAGAAATAGAGTAAAAGTTAGGTACTTAAAACCACTGATTCAATAAATGTTTATTCTTCCTCTAGCCATGGTGGTCACTGTGCCAGCCCCGGGAACACAAAAGTACATATGATTCATTCTTTGTCCTTAAAAGAACTCACAATCCAGTGGGGGAAAATACTCTTTCCTTTTGTAAAGCTAGCACAGTATCTGGAAAGACCATTTTCCTTTTTCCTTTACTTCTAAAGACAAGTAATTCATAAGAAGCACAGGGAAAAAAATCCATAGGGAAAAGAGTGACCTTGTTTCTACTAGATTCAAACCATGACCTGGGTTTGCATCTTGGCCTTGGCATGTACTAGCTCTGTGATGATCTTGGGCAGACCAAATAGCCCTTTTGGATCTTAAGATCCTCACATGCAACGCTGCATGTTTGTTTGAAGAATACGATAAGAGAATGTAAGGTAGAAATGTTTTGACAAGTTTAATATGCATATTGGCAATATTGTAACTATAAAAGCTAAATTTCTAACCTGCAGAAACTAGAGGTGAATTGGCCTTGGGCAGTCAGTCAGAAGTGAAAAGGCCAGCTTTGAGCCCTGTGGGTGACAGGGGTCTGGGGGTGGATGATGAAATCAGACTGGGGTAAAAGAAAAAGAATAGGCTTTAGGGGCCTGCAGACCTGTTCAAATCACAATTCAGACAGTTGTTAAGCTATGAAAAGCTGAGCAAGTCACGTAATCGATTTGAACTTTAGTTTCTACATCTGTAAAATGGAGTTAATAATACCTACCCAGGAGGGTTATTCTGAGAATATAAAGGGCTTGGCATGGTGCCTGGAACAGTTGTCACTCAATTAATGGTAGCTGTTGTTCCTATTAATATTATCCTTTTCCTCTCCTACCTCCTAAGGGGTTTATTTAGGTGGTTAAGTTGCTGGAGATGCAAGGAAGTGAGGGAAATGGAAGGGCTATTATGACTTGTTTAAAAAGTTATTTTACTTTTCTTTAAGTAGTTTAACTCAAGTTTCCTCTCCTAGCCTACGGTACAAACAAAACTCTTATAGAAAATGGCCACCATGTTATATGGCTTGGAGCCTGAGAACACTCACCTTGGCAATTATTCCTTGTATTTATTCTATCCTAAGTAGATCTGCAAGGCACCATTCATAAGGCTCTCTGAAGGTAACACTTCTCAAACTTTAAAGCACACACAAATGACCCGGGGTCTTGTCAGAATGTAGATTTTCATTCAGTGGATTTAGAGTAGGGCCTGAAATTCTAAATTTCTAATAAACTCCCAGGTGATGCCAATGCAGCTGATTCATGGAGCACACTCTGAAAAAGTAGCAAGACTCTGAAGGGACATGGAAATATCTTTGTTATACCAAATCCTTTCTTGCCATGATGTTCACTATAATGGGATTTAACTTGGCCTCCTTTTCTTTAGTGATCTATTTGCCTAAAAGCTAACTGTTAACAGAACACTAACAAGTCCGTTTTAGTCCAGATTTAGAAATTCTACAATAGGGACTCATTTCAGACAAATATTGACTTTCTTTTTTTAAATAGCCTGTTATGTGCAAAGCACTGTGCAAGGTGCTGGGGCACGTTCCTGCTTCTAAATTCTGTCCTTATTCTAGCACTATTAACTTACTGAGGGCAGTCTTGTCTTCTTGTCTCCCCATTGCCCAACACTGTATAGAAATTCAATAACTACCGAATGAATGAATGAGTTCACAGGAGTTTCATTAAAAATGTCTTCCAGTACACATGCAAATGAGACATCTTAGCCACACTGTATCACATGAAAGATATTACTTCATGGCTTTTATACCCAGATCCAAGAACACCCAAAATGTAAGAATAATTCTGAAAGTGGATGGATGAATCTCAGAATGCAGTAGGAACGATTCAGGTAAGGGCTGAGAAATACAAACAGAAGAGGGTGAGACAGTATAGCCCAAACTGGGCTAAAATAGCTGCCATACACACATCTCTCCCCTTGATATGATATCAGTGCAAATTCTAGGGCTCTTCTCTCCCAAATTTGAGGCTGAAAGTACCTTTTAGACATTTTTCCTTAGGCTACCTTTTGACATTTAACACAGTTTCATTTGTGTAAGAATATTGTAGCAGAAGGAAAACCCCACGTTTCTTTCTCTCTGTATATAAAGTCCTAAAGAGTATCTGTGATGATGAGATAATGGAATTGAATTTTTGACAAAGAAAGGCATCAAAACCACACATTCAAATGGGAGTTACAAGAAGGCTACATTTGAAGCCTGATTCTGAAGTTGGGAGATTGATTTTTTTAAAAATAAACATGCCAATTCATATGTACAGATGAATACCTGCCTCAAAATAGCCATCATTCTGGAAGTTTCTACAGCACTTCTATGCATGCCACTGTTCTCAACTTCTGAAATTGCTTTCAGGGTCTGTGAGAAAGTCTTCTGAATGCTCTCAGTGGTGAGTCTTGAAGGAAGGTTTGATTTTCAAAAACAACCAAGAGCTCCTCTGGGCCAAATCTGGTTGATTAGGGAGGGGTCAGTCAAAATGTAATGTCAAAGGATTGACTCTGAAGTAACCAAGCTAGTTTTTCTTTCTTTCTTTTTTTTTTTTTAAAGATTTTATTTATTTATTCATTCATCCCCCCCTTGCTGCCTGTGCTCGCTGGGTCAGCTAACCACGCCGTGCGGGCGGGCTTGCCTTCACCAGGAGGGCCCGGGAACTGAACCCGGGGCCTCCCATATGGTAAACGGGAGCCCTACTGATTGAGCCACAGCCGCTTCCCAAGCTAGTTTTTCTTGAGTGTATTGCACTCAACCCCAGAAAACAGTTTCCAGAGACAAACAAGGGGATCGAAGGATAGTCCATTCATTTGGAGATGCACATTTTCTAGTGGTCTCCTCTCCCCAGAATATCTCCTCAGGTTCAAATCTACCTTACGTCATGGGACCACACTTCCCAAAAGAATAAAGACATCACTGCCTTCGTCAACTTTTAATCCCCAACCTGGGTACTTGATGTGTGTTGAATGAGTGGCTGGTGGCAAGTTAAATTTGGGGGAAGAATGCTTAAGCCGCCTGGGATTTACTCTAAGTGATGCAAGGGCAGAACTAGGACCAAAGAGAGGCTCTGGAGCCACAGAGCTCTGCTCCAGGTTAAGGAAGATAGTGTTGGCAGTTGGAGCTGTCCAGCAACACGGTTAGTTTGCTCTGGAAGTGTGAGCTTCCTGCCCCGGGAGGAGTTTAAAGCAAAAGCTGTTTGTTATGGGATCCTATGGAGGGGTTCCCTGTTCAACGACCTCCAAGGGTTATCCCCGGATTAGTGCGACCTACACAATAGCTGGCACTTGGTAGGTCCTGAAAAAATACTGGTAGAATGGAATGAATGAGAAAAACGGTGCATCTGCAAGCCAAGGAGAGGGGAAGAGGTCCTGGCTCAGTCAGTTGCAAGGAAGTGCACACTGTCCAGCCGGGATCATTGAAGCCAGGAGGTGAGGCCTTCCTGGAGTTTTTGATACCATAGGAGAGAAGTTGCTTCGGGTACCTGAAGCTTCACATAGTTATGAAAGGGTAATACTCTTGACAGAGCCAGGGGCTGGGAAAGGAGATAGATCACTGCTCACCTTTCTTAAACTCCTCTAGCACCGTGTCCAGCCGGGTATCATTGAAGACGCAGTGCAGGGGCCGGTTGTAGAAACGGGTGACGGTGAGGAGTGGGGTGCAATCATCGGGGTCCACGAAGGCCAAATCCTTCACAAACAGAATGTCCACAATGTTGTGCCGCTGGTCTCCCTCATACACTGGGATGCGAGTGTAGCCGCTACGCAGGATCTCAGAGACCGTGGCGAAATCCAGAACAGCGTCGGAGCGCAGCATAAAGCAGTCCCCGAGGGGGGTCAGTACTTCCTCCACCACCTTGGTACGCAGCTCCAGGGCGCCCTGAATGATGTTGAGCTCCTCCTTCACCAGGTCGTTGTAGGGGTCCGCGGCCCGCAGCGTCTCCAGCAGCTTCTCCCGCGTGTAGAAGGTGCTGATCTCCTGGCGCAGCGCCCAGTCCAGCAGGCGGCTCAGTGGGTAGCACACAGGAAAGGCGGCCGCCATCAACAGCCGGGTCAGGCACACGCTGTGCGAGGCGATGGCCAGCCCGTGACGCGAACACACCGAGTAGGGGCAGATCTCGGAGCCCAAAAACACCGCGCCGGTGCACACGAGAGCCGGCAGCCACGGGAAGTGAATCCCCACTTCGCTGTATTCTTCCCCGGTGCCCTCGAAGCCCGGCGGCAGCGAGGCGTACAGCCAACCAGCTAGGGCCGCGTTGGCTCCGGCTTGGCCCAAGAGCAGGGTGCAGAGCAGATGGGTCCCCCTTCCGCGCACAGCCTGCACGCGGCGCGCCTGCTCCTGTTCCGCCGCGGAGCCGCTGTTCCTCAGCACCCGTAACTCCACCGGGTCCAGCGAAAGGAGGCTCAGGCGCAGGCCGCTGAACAGGGCGGAGAGGGCGAGCAGCAGGAGCGCCCCGAGCGCCCGCAACCACGCGGGGGGCAGCAGGACCTCGCCCGGGCCGTACAGCCGCGGCCGGACGCGCAGCAGGAAGCCGCCTGCGGCGCCGTGGTGGTGCCAAGCGCGCCCGTCCCAGGCGCACAGCGAGAAGAGCTTCCCGCCACCGCCCGCGCCGCCCCGCTCGGCCTCGCCCTTGCGCAGCTCCCGCACCCTCACCTGCACCAGAGCCGAGCCCGCCACGCCCCCGGGGCGCAGGGGCCCCAGGACCTCCACATCCGACGCCCAGCCACTCTGTTCGCGGCAGCGCTGCGGCCCCGGGGGGTGCGTGGGAACCGCGCTAGGCGCCACACCGCTCCCGCCCGGGGGCTCCTCGATAAACACTAGCCGCGGAGCCCAGTCTTCGGTGCCGTTCTCCACCGGGGAAAGGGTGGGTGCGGGCACCCGCGCCGCGGGCGCAGCTGGCGCCGCGGGCCCCGGCTGGAAATAGACGCGCAGGAGGAAGCTGGTGCCTTCAGCCGCACGCAGGGTGCCCCCCTCCAGGGACACGCGGCCTCCCGCGGTGTCCTCAGGCCGCAGTCCCAGCAGCCAGGCGGCGGCGGCAGGGGGTCGAGGGGATAGGGAGAAGAAGAGCAGAAGCACGGCGCTCCGGCTGCAGCAGTCCCGGATCCTGACACCCACGGCTACTGCCGCCGCCGCCATCCTGCACCCGGCGTGGCTGCACGTGATACTGCAGAAAGCAGAGCGAGCTGGAGGGAGGAGGAGCGGGAGCCGGGAACCCGACCCCAGGCAGGTCACCACGTGTACGCCCTCTGCGCGCGTGAGCTGGAGTCGGTGGGGGCTCAGAGCCAGCCTGGACAGGTGGTCCCCGAGGAAGGCTGGAGATAGCCACTCATCACGGCACAGAGCATAGCTCCGACACATTTCGCTATATCTGAGCAGCAGCCTGGGAAGGGCTTGGCTTGAAGCAAGGCCTCAGCCTCCAGCGTAGAGCGCCCCTCAGCCAACTCCTGCCTGGCAGTAATTCCCTTTCAGCCCCACCGCTTCCCCACTGGCCTCGTAAATTTCCCAGCCTTTCGCCTCGGATAGGAATAGCTTCTCTTGCCACTTGCGTTCCCCTTTCTAATGAAAAGAGATTCTGGAAACAAGTCTTGAATCTGTGAAAAGTTTTAGCTTTTGGTCTCAACATGATGTAAAAGTTTCCAAATTATTTAAGTTCAATTCCTTCTTAATCCGAATGTCCATCAATAAGAAATTGTTGAAATGAATTATGATACTACCGTGTGATGGAATATTACATAGGAGGAAAAAAGAATGGGGTGGACCCATGTGGGTGTGACATGGAAAAATCTCCAAAACTGTAGTTAGTTGAAAAATAGCAAGGTGCAAACAGTGTGTATTATATGCTACTTTTTGTGTGTTAAAAGTTTTATGTGTAGGGAAGCGGCTGTGGCTCAATCAGTGGGGCTCCCGTTTACCATATGGGAGGCCCCGGGTTCAGTTCCCGGGGCCTCCTGGTGAGGGCAGGCCCGCCCGCACGGTGTGGTTGGCTGGCCCAGCGAGCACAAGCAGCAAGGGGGCGATAAATGAATAAATAAATAAAATCTTAAAAAAAAAAAAAAAAGTTTTATGTGTAAATTTATATATATACATATACACATATACTAGATTTAATAAGCATAGGATGCACAAGAAACTTGTAATAGTCGCTGTCTCTGGGAACAGGACTAGAGTCTGGAAGTTTGAGTTGAGAGAGAGACTTAAAAAATAATTTTAGAGTCCCAGGAGTTGCAAAGATAGTACAGAGAGGTCACTTGTACTCTTCGCCCAGTTCATCCCCAATGGTTACATCTTACTTAACTATAATACAATAGCAACCCTAGGAAATTGACATTTGTGTAATGTGTGTGCATAGCTCTATGCTACCTCATCACCTGTAGATTTGTATAACCACAACTGTAATCAAGATACAGAACTATTCGGCCACTACAAAGATTTACTGAATTCTTTGTACAGTTTGAATTTCCCATGGTCCTGTATTGCTTTATTTTTATGCACTTATTTTTAAATTTATACAGTTAAGTATAGTAAAATTCAATTTTGGTGTGCTGTTCTGTGAGTTTTTTTGACTGCATATTTGTGTAACCATGGCAATCAAGAGTAGTTCCAACTGCCAAAATTCCTTCCTACTGCTCCACTGTAGTTACCACTACCCACACCCCATCCTCTGGGAATTACTGATCTGTTGTCCTCTATAGTTTTTCTTTTTCCAGAATGTCATATAAATGGAATAATACAGTATGTAGCCTTTTGGATCTGGCTTCTTTAACTTAGCATAATGCGTTTGAGATCTATCCATGTAGCTGTGTGTGCCAATAGTTCATTCCTTTTAATGGCTGAGTGATATTCCATTATAGGGATATACCATAGTTTGTTTATCCACTTGCCAGTTAAAGCATCTGAGTTGTTCTCAGTTTTGGGCAGTTATGAATAAAGCAGCTATAAACATTTCACGTGCAAGTATTTGTGTAAACCTAGTTTCCATTTCTCTTGGGTAAATTTGCCATAGGACTATATTATTTTTAAAATATATAAAAGTAACAGTAATTTCACATACTACCCTTAGCACCTCTGACTAATTAAAAAAAAAAAATCATTGCTGCGTGTGAAATCTTATTTTCCATGGAATTTGTAAGACCCCAAAGATAATAGCTGAAAAAGACTTGTAAATGGATCAGGCCCAGTACAGATGGTCTCAGCTAAAAGTTAACTTCTTTCCTATGCCTAAATCTTCTAACTCAGAGGGGAAATAGCCCCTTCCTGGTTTGGGACTAGATAGGCCTCAAGAGGCTGCTGGTCACATTCCTACTTAGGTTGTCTTCCACACTCTGTAGTGAAAGCGAAACAAATCTGCCATCAAGGGAAGCGGCTGTGGCTCAATCAGTAGGGCTCCTGTTTACCATATGGGAGGCCCCAGGTTCGGTTCCTGGGGCCTCCTGGTGAAGGCAAGCCCGCCCGCACGGCGTGGTTAGCTGACCCAGCGAGCACAAGCAGCAAGGGGGGGATAAATGAATAAATAAATAAAAATCTTTAAAAAAAAAAAAAATCTGCCATCAGCTCATACACACAATGGCTTGGGAAGTAGGCAGGACATAGATACCGTCTGCTATAAGCTGTGCTCATGCACCGGCTTATAGACATGCGCACGTGAGCTGGATGTAAAAAAGAGACAGAAGGGAGGGTTAATCTGAAGAGAGAATAGTGTAGCATTTATTGGAAGCGTAGGACAAAGAGAGCCAGGCATGTGATTGTTTCTCTTAAGCCTTGGTAAAAAAGCTCTCACTTCTCTCTTGACAGATTTCTCTCCTCTCCCAACCCAAAGTTCTTGGCATAAAGGTACCTGTTATCCTGAGGACTCTCTCATCTCTTTTAGGCCACTGGACTTTATCATCATTATAATACCACCTAATAGTTTTATCAGGCGTAAGAGTTACAAAGGAATTTCATATTCATTATTTCATACATAAATGAGCTCTGTGAAGTAGATATACCCATTTTACAGATTGGGTTGAATGACTGGTAGAACACCTTTTGACTCTGGGTTGACGCTCCCCTCACCCCGCAGAGTTGACCAATACCAAAATTATAAGAGATTATAATTATTACATGCTCATGGAAAAAATATTTTTAATCAGAAAATAAATAAAATTAAAATCACATATAACCCCACCAAAAAGAGATAAAACACTGTTAAAATTTTGGCACATTCTTTTTTTCTTTTCTACATACATAGATAATTGAGTAAGATATACACACACATACACATATATGCTCTCCATATATCTATATATTTATATAATTGAGTATATAATGCATACAATTCTGGTCTGCTTCTGTCACTTAACATTCTATCAAGAACATTTTCTCAAAAGTAATTAAAATTCTTTCATAAATATAATTTTAAGGGATAATACTATTCCATTATTTGAATTATAGATATATATGAAGAGAGAGAGAACTGTAGAATGATCCTATTCCCAGTTGTATGAGCTCTATTATTAACCAGTGCTTGGCTTAGGAAAGTAAATTCATTTTCCTGGGCCTATTTCCTCATCTGTGAAATGAAGGACAGTTTTAAGGTCCCTATGTCTTTCAGGATTTAGTAAGAGCTAATATACCTTGGGTAAAGACAATCTAAAAGACTGAGTACTTTTCCTTTTACTGGACAGGGGGCTCTGGAAAAGTACTGGGTTTCCAGAGCTCTGCTATAACTGTAAGGATTCCTGGGGACAGGTTCAGGCAGTGTGATTCCAGTAAGGAAGCGCTGCCAAAAATAGCTCCCTAGAATCTGAATGTTCACTTTCTTCCTACTTTATAAAATGGGTAATGCTCTTCCCTTCTCAGAGAGATGGAAGGAATGGTATTTGCCTCCAACCTCATGACTATGCAATTTCTGGATGTACAAGTTAAAATGTTTTGTTTATTTCACTACATGTTCATTCATTCAATAAATATTTGTCAGTCACAATCAAGTGGTAGGCCCTGTGCTAGATAATTAATTACTCCTATGAACAAGAGGTTCAAAGTGCCATGAGAGTGTAAAACTTGTGGACCCCTCTAGAGTGGAGGGTCTGGAAAGACTGACTCCCCAAAGGAAACTAATGGAAGAATTTATACATTATGAAGAACATGAAAATATTATATTTTGTGTCTTGTATTGCTTTTAAATTTTAATAACATATTCTATTGAACCCAATATATTTTATTTAACCCAATGTTATAACCCAATATATAATGATATATTTTATATAACCCAATATTTAACCCAATGCACTGATTACAATATGAAATCAATATAAAAATATAATGTGATATTTTATGCTTTTTTCATACTAAGTCTTTGAAATGTGGTTTGTCTACTCCTTTTGTGTACTAGTTTTTAAACTATGACAACGTGTTAATAACATTCTTAATAATATAATACACTGACATTTACTGAGTGCTTACTATGTGCTATGTACCCTAGTTAGAGCCATGTATCTATTCTCCCTTTTAATCCTCACAACAGATGAGAAAACTGAGGCTCTGGGTAATTTTGTGAAGGTCATATGGTTAATGAGTAATGGAGCCCAATTGGATATACAGTCTGACTTCAGAGCCCACAATATCAAAGTTAGGAAAGTGATAATACCAGTAATACTTACATAAAGCTCGCTATATATCAGGCATAGATAAACTCATCTAATTCTCATAATTACTGTTGGAAATAGATATTATTATTATCATCATCATTATTATCACTAGCATTCCCATTTTACACGAGGAAACTAAGCTACAGAGAGATTAAACAATTTGGTGGCCAAGATTATACAACCAGCAGAGAGGCTATTACACCCTGCCCTTTTACACTGCACTACTAGACTATAGCTACCTGTTGTACTTTTGGTCCATATACATGCATCATTTTACATAGTTGCACTTAAAATATTCCTACACTTAGAGAATTCTGTTTCTTTCATTGAGCGTTAAAGCATAAGTATTTTCCCTATCATTGAAACTATTTATGAACATCTGTTTTCCTTTTCCTTTTTTCTTCCCTCTCCCACCCTCAGTTGTTACTGCTTTTGTTTGTTTTACCACAGGCACAGCTTACTGAGTTGATAGCTGATGGTACGCTATTATCGTGGGCTGTATAAATTTTCCCACACTCCTCAACTTAATCCCCAGTCCCATAACTCTCCCTTTTCAGGCGGCCACTCTAATATTTTTGATATATGTCCTTAAATTTGTATGTATCCTTGTAAAATGCATAGGATTGGTTTGTACGTGTATGCCTGTTCTTTTCTTGAGATATGATTCACATGCCATAAAATTCACCTTTTTCAGTGATTTTTTAGTATATCCATGAAGTACAATCATCACCACTATCTAATTCTAGAACATTACACCAACCCCAAAAGAAGAACCATACCCATTAGTTGTCAACCCCCATTCCCTCCTCCAACTCCTGGAAACCACAAATCTGCTTTCTGTATATGTTTAGAATTTTCATAAAATGTGCTATAGAACTTGTTTCTTACATTTTCACTAAATGCTATGTTTGTAAGATCTATCCATGTTGCTCAATGTATGCCTGACTTGATACTTCTAATTGCTGCATGATATTCCAAAGTGTAGAGCTATAACATTATTTGTATCCATTCCCTTAGAGATGGATACTTAGATTACCATCAACTTCCTACCACTACAAAAAAAGCCACAGTGAAATCTTTGATCATGGCCCTTCTGGACCTCTAGGGGACATCCTCTGGAACTGCTGGGTCACAGTGTACCCATGTACTTAATTTCACTCAGTAGTGCCATATTACTCTCTACCAGTTGTGCCTAAGGAATCCTGCTTTCCTACCTGCTAGGTATTATCCACTTTCAAAATTTGGCCAATCTGATGGGAATGAAGTGCTATCTCGTTTAAATTTAAATGTCTCTCAGAAAGTACACTGCAGGTTAGGAGTGGAGGTGGTGAAGGGCAGTTATTGTTTAATGGGTCCAGACTTTCTGTTTTGGGTGATGAAAAAGTTTTGGTATTGGATAGGGGTGATGGTAACAAAATATTGTGAATGTAATTAAAGTCACATGAAAGTGGTTATAATGGGAAATTTTGTGTTGTATATATATGTTACTGCAATAAGTTTTTTTTTTTTAATTGAATGTTTCTGATTCCCAGCACCTTTGAGTATCTCCCCGTATATTTGTTAATTTTTCAGTATGAAATTGGATGAAATGGGGCTAAAGATTTGGGTGGGCATTTAAAACACATCTCCTCTTTTATAGAGCAGTTCATATTTGGCAGTGCCTTATATCAAAAACACAAACCCATGCTTTACTCTGCTTGAAGCCCTGGACCCAGCTCAGAAAGAAGCATGGTGATGGAGCTTCATAGTATAACCAAGTATAAGGCAGTCTGGATGTGTTAAAACCCACAACGAATAATGAATTTTGTGCACAACATTTCGGAGATTCAGGCGTTTTTATTTATTTTTCCTTCTTTTTTCAAAAGGTCAAGAGGCTTTTCAGGGAATGGTTAATCCCCAGAGTCTGGGCAGTCAGAAGATCAATCCCACTTTGGCCGCTAGTAAATCTGTTAACTGAACAACAGAATCAGGTAGTCCAGTGTGGGTTCCAGACTGGTCCACAGAGGAAGCAGAGGTGATAACCTCCAGCCAAACAGAAAACAATGCTGAGATGTTTTCTTTATTGGGAGGAGATAGAAAAATGGAAAGTTATTCATATATGATTGGCTTGAATGTTGTTTTTCAAGATAATCTGATTCTTAGATGAGTAACGGAGAAATGTTAGCCTGATTGAGGTAGTCTTTAATGAATATAAATATTCATTCTTTTTCTTTATAAAGTAGTGATTTTCAAATTTTGTTGTGTATAAAAATCACCTGGGGAGCTTTTTTGTTGTTGTTTTTAAAAGATTTATTTATTTATTTCCCCTTTCCCCCATTGTTTTGCACCAGCTATCTGTGTGTTCTTCTTTTCTGCTCGTCTTCTTTAGGCTGCACCAGGAACCGATCCTGGGACCTTCCAGAGTGGAAGAGAGGCACGCAATCTCTTGTGCCACCTCAGCTCCCTGGTCTGCTATGTCTCTTATCTCTCTTCTGTGTCTCTTTTTGTTGCGTCATCTTGCTGCGCCAGCTCTCCTCATGGGCTAGCACTCCGCACAGGCCAGCATTCCTGCATGGGCCAGCACTCCTGCACGGGCCAGCATTCCATGTGGGCCAGCTGGCCTTTCACCAGGAGGCCCCAGGAATCGAACCCTGGATCTCCTATATGGTATATAGGAGCCCAATCGCTTGAGCCACATCATTTCCCCTGTTGTTGTTGAAAACAGATTTTTGCAGAATACATAGGAAACTGGTAATAGTGATTGCCTTGCTGAATAGAAATTTTATAGCTGATAGACTGGATAGGAGAGAAACTATTCTTTTGGCCTTTTAGCTTTTATACAATTCACATGCATTTACTATTAAAAATAATTAATATTTAATTTTAAGATGCGCATTCCTACCTCCATTTTGATTCCATCGGTCAGGAATAAGGCCCAAGAATCTGCATTTTTTAAAACTTTATTTCATATATTTAATAATTGAAAATATAAACAATTAAAAAGTAAAAAGTAAACACAGATGAATAAATATATACATTTCTCAATTAAATGTACTGGATACATATAAAATTTTTTTGAATCAAACAATATATTACACAATATATTTGGTTCATAGTAACGCATTCATACAGTATTTGTCCTTTTGTGTCTGGCTTGCTTCGCTCAACATAATGTCCTCCAGGTTCATCCATGCTGTCATATGCTTTACGACTTCATTTATTCTTACAGCTGCATAATATTCCATCGTGTAAATAGACCACAGTTTGTTTATCCATTCGTCTGTTGATGGACACCTGGGTTGTTTCCAGCTTTTGGCAATGGTGAATAATGTTGCTATGAACATCGGTGTGCAGATTTCTTTGTGTCACTGCTCTCAGTTCTTCTGGATATATACCCATTAGTGGTATTGCCGGGTCACGTGGCAAGTCTATAAGAATCTGCATTTTAATAAGCATTTTATGCAATTCCAATATAGCTGATTCTTGGCTCACCCTCTGAAAAACAATGATATAAATTAGTGGTCCTTAACCTGTTTGGGGCTCATACACTTCCCATGAAATTCTAATGAAAGCTATGGGCCTTTTCCTTAGAAAACTGCACATCTACTCAAGGACACAGCAATATGAATATATTGGGGACACAATTGCAGGACATTCATGGAACTCCAGGGCATCATCACCCCTGGTATTCAGGTTAGGAATCTCTGATATAGAGGCTTTATTTGTGGCTATTCAAGGTATGGGATGTTATTTTTTAGTGAGAATTGAGAGCAGTTTTAAATGTGTGTGTGTTTGTTTAAAAGAGCAGAGGCAAATTCTACTTTTGACAAAGGGGTTCCTTCTCTATCTTTAGAACTAGTACCTAACAAATAAAGGAACAGAAGCTGGGTTCCCCAGAAATTCCCTTCCAGCTACATCCTGTCAACAAACATGTTAATGAAATTTGCAGATGACCCTAAAGGAGGGCATGCTGCAAACTCCAGGAAAGCCAAAGAAATAATATAAAACATTAAGAAATATGGCAAAAACAATGATGTTCAACTTGGAAAATTTTCAAGTAAAGTCACCTGGGGAAAAGTAATTGGAAAGACAAATTTTCATGGGGAGGGCAACACCTGGAAAATAGTAATGGCTGTAAGAGACCCAAGAGTGATGCTAAATGGCAAATCAGATACTCGTTTGCTGTATAATATTGTGAGAACAATATGACACTGGTCTCTTGTCACAAAGCAGGCAGATAATGGTTCTTTTTGTTTGGCCCTAGTAAGAGAACACCTGGGATGCTGTTTTTAGTTTTGGATACTTCATTAGTGGAATATCATTAATAAGCATTTGGGAATTTGGAGGCAAGAAACAAGAACAATTAAAAGTACTTCTCTGACACGACTCAACCATTCAAATCAATGACATAGAGGGAAAGAGGAATACTAAAGCTCTGTATTATGTTTGTGTTGTTGAGAAATCAAAGGGGGTAACTTACCTATCTGTGAAAGTCTTCATTTCAATTTCTTCATAGAACTACTGAATTTGGAGCTGGGAGGGTCTTTGGACATAAATTTTGATGATCTTTAATTTTCTGAATGGTGCTAAAATTTTGTTCTCTGGGCAGTTTGCTCTTGGGCTCCTGTAATCCACAAAGACTTAGAAAGGATCTTCTTAAAATATAAGGCTGATTCTCTGCTCCTTCCCATTCGAGAGACAGCTGCAGCTCTTTGTGCAGTGTCAGCCACATCCCTGAGAAACGATGGTGAAGGTTGGAATAAACTGATTTGGCCGTATGGGGTGCCTGGTCACCAGGGCTGCTTAGAAACTCTGGCAAAGTGCAGGTTGTTACCATCAATAACCATCAATAACCCCTTCATTGACATCAACAGGCCTACATATTCCAGTATGATTCCACCCATGGCAAGTTCAAAGGCACCGTCATGGCTGAGAACAGGAAGCTTGTCATCAATGGGCATTCCATCACTATCTTCCAGGAGTGAGATCCCACCAACATCAAGTGGGGTGATGCTGGTGCTGAATATGTTGTTGAGTCCACTGGTGTCTTCATGACCCTGGAGAAGGCTGGGGCTCGCTTGAAGGGTGGCACCAAAAGAGTCATCATCTCTATCCGTTTGGCAGATGCCCCCATGTTTGTGATAGGTATGAACCATGAGAAGTATGACAACTCCCTGAAGATCATCAGCAATGCTTCCTGCACCACCAACTGCCTGGCCCCACAGACAAGATCATCCATGACAATTTCCGCATCGTAGAGGGACTCATGACCACTGTCCATGTCATTACTGCTACCCAGAAGACTGTGGATGGCTCCTCCAGGAAGATATGGCATGATGGCCACGGGGCTCCCAGAACATGATCTCTACATCTACCGGTGCTGCCAAGGTGGTGGGCAACATCATCCTAGAGCTGAATGGGAAGCTCACTGGCATGGCCTTTTGTGTCCCCATCCCCAATGTGTCCATCATGGATCTGACCTGCCATCTGGAGAAAGTGGCCACATATGATGACATCAAGAAGGTGGTGAAGCAGGCATCAGATGGCCCATGAAGGGCATCCTGGGCTACACTGAGGACCAGGTTGTCTCCTGCGACTTTAACAGTGACACCCACCCTTCCACTTTTGATGCTGGGGCTGGCATTACTCCCAACGACCACTTTGTCAAGCTGATTTCCTGGTATGACAATCAAATTGGCTACAGCAACAGGATGGTGGACTTAATGGTCCACATGGCTTCCAAGAAGTAAGAGCCCCCTGGACCACCAGCCCCAGCAAGAGCATGAGAGGAAGAGAGCAACAGTCAGCTGCTGGGGAGTCCTGGCCCCAACTGGTCCCTCAACACTGACCATCGCCCATCCTCCACAGCTTCCATTCCAGACTGCCTCAAGAAGGGGAGGGGCTCAGAGGGCCCTACCTTGTCATGTACCATCAATAAAGTACACTGTACCCCTCCCCTGAAATAAGGCTGATAATGTCATCTCCTACTTAACACCCTCCAGTGGCTTCCCATGGGACTTAGAATAAATCCAGCCTCTTAACAGGACCCACATGGTTCTGCTGAATCTGGTCTTTGCCTAAATCTTAGCTTCAACTTCTAACATTCTCCCCATGAGTTTACCAAGCTTTAGCCACACTGGCCTCTTTGATCTTTCTAGAATTCTCCAAGCTTTTTCAAGCCTCAGGGTCTTTGCATTTGCTGTTTATTCCTTCAGCTCCTTGCATTATTGATTTCTTCTCATCTTTCTTCCTTCTATGATCGTTTTACCTAAAGTCTCCATCCCCACTCCATTAACCTGTTTATAATGCTATCACAATCTGTAATTATCTTTATATACTTACTTGTTTATTATCTTTTTCCCTTAGAAGAATGCAAAGTCCAGGAGAGCAAGGGCATTTTCTATCTCACTCATTTCTATATTCCCATGCCTAGCACTCAGTAACAACTCACACAGATCGAGTTCTTACTATGTTCCTGTGCAATGTTTTACGGCAACCCTATGAAACTGGACTATTACGGTCCTCACCTTACATATGGGGAAACTGAAGGACAAAGAGGTTAAGTATAAGCCCAAGGTGAAAAATCAAAGAAGTGGTAGAGCCAGGATTCGAATCAGCAATGTAACTTACCCAGGGTCTGAGAAGTTAATGGAAGAACCAAAGCTAGCATCGAGGGCTTCTGGCTGCCTGGTGCTCTTCTTGCCTGGTGAACAGGGTAATGAATTAATTTCTTGGATAGTTATGTACTGTTATCTTTCCCTTAATGAGAAATTCTAGTAAATGAGGATTTGCCTTCATATTTGAGAATGTGTGATTTTGAGTCATTCCTTTTGAGAATAATGAGGAAAAGAGCCAATTTGGGGGAGGGGTAGGTAGAAACAAAAACAGGAGGGAAAACATAAGACAGAACAAGATTTGAACTTTTTGCAACACAGTCTTGGGAGAGGCAAAGGAAGCTAAGAGGAAGTAAAGCAAGGACTTGTTTCTGGTCTATTTGGATGCAGGAATTGGGTGGGGAAAGAGGAGTTGAGCTCATGTGTCTTGGTATGAACTTGGCGTGGGCCAAAACAAGGTCTATAACTATGTATTTTGGAGGTCGGATTGAGAAATACCTGTTTAGCTGGCCAAACAGACTAATGTGTGTCCAAAGCCTTTCTTTTCTGAGCATAAATGACTCTATCTTTGTGAACATGTGGTTCCAAGGATGTGGGAGTCAGTGCCAACCCTGTGTTTTAAAATCAGAAAGACATATTTGGATAGAGGAGCCAATAGGGAAAACATTGTAGTTTGCAGATGATCTGCAACCAAGCAAAACAAATTTGCAATCATCTTATCAAAACTGGGGAGGGGAAATAGACTGAAAGGCTTACAGCAAGCAATGGATGATAAATTGAAATTATTTGGATACACCACTGCTATCAATTTAATTAGGTAACTGTTAACATTAACTGCCTTTACTACTCTATTAGTGGGAATGAAAACATATCTAAAAGGAATTTTACTGGTTCACTCATGATGACCTTAACTTCTTCAGCCCTGATTTCCCTGTTTCTGGTCTTGTTTTGTGCCTCTTCTTCACTCTTCATTATGCAGAGAGTGATATTTCTAAAATATAAATCTGATTTCGTCAATAGCCTGCTTAAATCCTTCCAATGGCTCTTACTGCTCTTAGGATAAAGTACAAACCCCTAATCTGGATATCAAAGTCCTTTGTGAACTCCCTTCTCCAACCTTTTCCTTCACCACTTTGTTTTTCAATGGTGCTAAGTGGCAGAGCTGGGATCTGAACTCAGATAGCCCACCTTCAGAGCCAGTATTCTTAACTATCTCACTGCATTGTTCCAGCGTTGGTCGTACTGAACTTCTTTCCATTTCTCCCATCAGTCATGCTTTCTCTTGTCCTCAGGCTTTGCTACTTGTTGTTGCCTCTGCCTGGCATATTCTCTGTCCACTTTCTTGGTTTGGAAAACGCATCTCTATCCTTCAGCTTTCAGCTTAGAAGTTTTTCCGAATTTGGATCAGAAACCTCTGCCATATGTTCTTATAAATCCTTGTTCTTTCTCCTAACTTTTAACTAACCCATCATATTATAACTGTCAGTTTACTTATCTATCTTCTTGACAATTACTTGGATTCTGTGATTTATGGTATTCATCGTCATAACCTCGTGTCTACGACATAGTAGGCACCGGGAATATATTTGTTGTGTAAATGAACAGATGATTTTAAATTTCTTAATGGGATATTCTCTATTCTGGAAGCTTATTAGAAATTTAACACTGGGGATTGAGAAGGGGATACTATAATTGTTTTACTGTTCGGCTCTTTCTTTGGGGGAAATTCAAAGCAGAGTCTAGAAAGAAGTTAAAGGTAGTGAAACTCAGGAGAGGGAGAGAGAGAGTTCTGAGCTGAGACTGGTGGAATCTGATGCTGCTAGGCTCCTATGGTTTCCCCCTTAATTAGCCCTTCTTTTAGCTGGGTGGGAACTGATACTGTACGGCCACACCGCCCCCAAGGAATTTCCGTGTGCTCTGGAAAGACTGTTCTCTCTTGGCCGGATACATCCGCAACGTCGAGGAGCCTCATCACCGCGGAGAACTTCTGGACGTCGCCTCCCTGACGTTTGAGTTCGGGAGCTTCTCAGGGGTTACCGAAAATTCGGGAACTTTTTAAAGGCCGTGGATTCCTCAAACACAGGTTCCACCCCTGCCTTTGGTTTTGCGTGGGGCCCAGACCGGCGGACTTGAGCAGGTGGTGGAACAAGTAGTCTCCTGACAGGAGCAAGAGCCGGTGGAGTCCCAGAGCCAACAACCTCAGCGGCTGGCGAGAGAAAGTCCCGGCGAGCGAGGAAGAGCTGGCGGGCTGCCTGGGGAGCCGCGCTCCCAGGCCAAGCTGGGCCTGCGCACTCTGAGGGACAGGGGGCGGTTGGTAAAAGAAAACCCATGGAAGGGCCAGGAAGCTCTGCTTCTAAAAGAGATGGACCTAGTTTCCCGGTCTGCGGTAGTGAAGAGCCCTGGCGTCGGTAGAGGCTGACGGCCGCGCGGAGCCCCCACGCCCTGCGCTGGGCTGAGGACGGTGGGGTGAGGGTCAGCGAGCAGCAGGTGGCGCCTCAGAAGATAGGTGAGAACCATCGCCTTTGAGGACTTGTGCACTTCTTGCTAAGAGGGTGCGGGCGACTGAGAGCCTATGATTAGGGGAATGGCCGTGAAGGTATCAGATTTATACTCACCACGGTTAAGACTACAGAAAATACTGGTGTATTTGGACTTCGAATTTCTGTGAACTGGTGACCCTTTATGGAACGGAGGAAGGGATGAGTGGGGGAGGACTCAACTGAAGAACCTAATTGTTAAAAAATATTAATATAAAATCATCATAGAAATCACAGCACTGGCAGTGAATCTTAAGACACATTTGTTTAGCCCCATCCCGGCTATTTAGATATATTTATTTCTTGCTTGCCCTTATTCCATTCCTCCAAATTCCCCTCCTCTCTTTTCGCAACTCCTTTCCACTTCCCTCTTCCTAGTCACTCCTTCCTTTCTTCCATTAAGCCAGGGGTTCTTAGCCCAAGAATTCTGGCTATACGGTTTTCTCCACACCATTTGTTGAAGAGACTATTTTTTCCCTCCATTGAGTGGAGTTAACCTTGTCAGAAATCACTGAGCCATAGGTGTGAGGATTTATCTCTGGACTCTGAATTCTATTTTGTTAGCCTATATGTCTATCCCTATGCCAGTGCCACACTATCTTTATTACTGTAGGTTTAAGTTTTGAAATCAAGAGTGTGGGTCCACCAACTTCTCCTTTTCAAGATTGTTTGGGCTATTTGGGGCTGCTTGCAATTCTCTATGAACTCGAGAATAGACTTCTCTTTCTGCAAAAAAGACTAGAGTTTTCACTGGGATTGCATTGAATCCTTAGATTGTTTTGGATAGTATGGGCATCTTAACAGTATTAAGCTTTCTAATCATGAACACAGATGTCTTTGCATTTACTTAGGTCATCTTTAATTTCCTTCAATTGGGTATGTTCTAGTTTGTTAGGCTGCCAAAAGTGATATACCAGAAATGGATTGGCTTTTACAATGGGGCTATAGCTTATAAGCTTACAATTCTGAGGCTGTGAAAATGCCCAAGTCAAGGTGTCATCAAGAAGATATCTTCTTGAAGACTGGCTACTGGCCATCCTGGACTCCTTTGTCACATAGCAAGGCACATGGTGGCATCTGGTGACCTCTCCCTTCTCTTCTGGGTTTCATTGCTTCCTGCTTCTTGCTTCCATGACTTTCTCTCTGTCTGAATTTCATTCTCTTATAAAGGACTCTAGTAAGAGGATTAAGACCCACCCTGAAAGAGGTGGGTCACATCTTAGATCCTACTCATCAAAAGATTCTATTTACAATGGGTCCAAACCCATAGGAATGGATTAACTTTAAGAACATATTCTTTTCCTGGTGTACATAGAGCTTCAAACCATCACAGGGTAGAAGTCTTTTGATGTTGTCATAGAATGAGTTAGCAAGTGTTTTCCTTTGCCCATTTTTAAGTTGAGTTTTGTGTGTGTTTTTATCATTAAGTTGTAAGATTTCTTTATGCTGGATCCAAATCCTTTATCTGATATAAGATTTGCAAATATTTTCTTTCATTTGGTGGGTTATTTACTTTCTCAGTGGTATCCTTTGCAGCACAAAATTTGTAATTTTGATCGTGTCTAATCTATCTGTTTTTCTTTCATTGCTTTTGCTTTTGGTGTCATATCTAAGAAACTGTTGCCTAATTAAAGGTCATGAAGATTTACTCCTACATTTTCTTTAGGAATTTTCTAGTTTTTGCTAAAACAGCTGTTACTTACTATAATGTGTTACTATCGGCTCTATACATTTCCACATTTTTACAGTAAAGTTAATCAAAACTTCTACATACATTAAGCATCAGTAGTCCTTCTCTGCCCTCCTCTTATCTCCTTTAAGAATCTACCAACTACCACCAGGTCTTGAAGATGTTTTTCTACATTCTCTTCTAGAAGCTTTATGGTTCTGGTTTTTATATTTAGGTCTTTGATCCATTTTGAGTTAATTTTTTAAATAAGGTATGAGATAGGGATCCTCTTTCTTTCTTTTGGCTATGGATATCCAGTTCTCCCAGCACCATTTGCTTAATGGACTGTTCTGCCTGAACTGGGTGGGATTGACAGGCTTGTCAAAAATCACTTGACTGTAGATGTGAAGTTCTGTTTCTGAACCATCAGTTCTGTTCCATTGGTCTATGTGTCTATTTTTATGCCAGTAACATGCTGTTTTTACCACTGTAACTAGGTAATATGATTTAAAGGTCTGGAAGTGAGAGTCCTCCAACTTTCCTTTTCCTTTTTAAGATGTTTCTGGCTATTCGGGACCCCTTACCCTTCCAAATAAATTTGCTAACTGTGTTTGTTTAAAAATGCTGGTGGAATTTTTATCGGGATTGCATTGAATCTGTATATCAATTCTGGTAGAATTGACATCTTAATGATGCTTAGTCTTCCATTCTCTGAGCATAAAATGTTCTTCCAGTTATTTAGTTTCTTTTTTTTTTTTTTTTTTTGAGTCAAATGCTTTGATATTTTTAAATAAAGGTATTAGGAAAATAAATATTAGGTTTCAGGGGTTTCCAACTAAAGGGAAGGAATCCTAATTGAAAGACATCATGGAGGTAAGCAGCAAAGGAAAGGGTCAAGCTTACAAAGAGCACAGATCAATTAAAAGTCATTTCCTTAATATATGTTTTAATGGTCTTCAAAACCATCACTTCTTGAGTAGTATGAATAAAAAATAATAAGCCATGTTATATGAAATAAAATAGAAAAGCATAAGATTTTAAAGGAACAAGAAACATTTTAAAATATTTTAATATGAAATATTAAAATATTTTCTTATTCAATTATAACTGCAATTATTAACTTATTCAATTATAACAGCAATTATTAAATTATTCAATTATAACTGTCTTTACTTATTTGCACAAAGGATAAATGAACTAATCTGTTTTTATCTAAAGTATATCAAAATTCATTAATCTAGGAGCCTTTTTATTTTCTTCTTTTGCTGCTTCACTAGGTTCTGTTTGTCATTTTAAGGGATAGAATATAAAATCATTTTTATAGGGTATAGGTATACCCTGGAGATACTGCACGCTTGGTTCCAGAATACCACAATAAAGCAAATATTGCAAAAAGCAAGTTATATGAAATTTTTGGATTCCCAGTGCATATACATTACATTTACACTATACAGTAATCTATTAAGTGTGCAATAGCATTGTCAAAATAAAACGTACAAACCTTAATTAAAATGTGACAGAGACAGGAAGTGAGCATAAGCTTTTAGAAAAATAGTACCAGTAGACATGCTAGATGCAGGGCTGCCATACACATTCAAGGGACTTCAGCATGGCGGTGTTTGCAGATTTGGACCTGCGAGCAGGCTCTAACTTGAAGGCTCTGTGTGGGGTGGTGGAGACCGCTGCTCACCTTGGCTATTCAGTTGTTGCCATCAATCATGTTGTTGACTTTAAGGAAAAGAAACAGGAAATTGAAAAACCAGTAGCTGTTTCTGAACTCTTTACAACTTTACCAATTGTACAGGGAAAATCAAGAACAATTAAAATTTTAACTAGACTGACAGTTATTGTTTGGGATCCATCTCACTGCAACGTTTTGAGGGCAGCTTCTTCAAGGGATCAGCTGTATGATATTGTTGCAGTTTTTCCAAAGACAGAAAAACTTTTTCATGTTTCTTGCACACATTTAGATATGGATTTAGTCTGCATAACTGTAACAAAGAACCTACCATTTTACTTCAAAAGGCCCCCTATTAATGTGGCAATTGACCGAGGCTTGTGCTTTGAACTTGTCTACAGCTCTGCCATCAAAGACTCCACAATGAGAAGATAAACAATTTCCAGTGCCCTCAATTTGATGCAAGTCTGCAAAGGAAAGGATGTAATTACATCTAGTGCTGCAGAAAGGCCTTTAGAAATAAGAGGGCCATATGATGTGGCAAACTTAGGGTTGCTCTTTGGGCTATCTGAAAGTGATGCCAAGGCTACGTTGTCCACCAACTGCAGAGCAGCACTTCTCCATGGAGAAACTAGAAAAACTGCTTTTTGAATTATTTCCACAGTGAAGAAACCTAGGCTGTCAGAAGGGGATGACGACTCTCTTCCAGCTTGCAAGGAGGCCAAGTGTGAAGGCTGAAAAGAATCCCCTAGTCTCCATTAGCGTTCCCATCTGTCCTTTTGTAGTTCATCAGCCACAACAAAAATAAAGCTTTTGTATGATTTATTATATAATTTTACTGTTTCTATTAGTTTCTTTTAAAACAATTCTTTTAACAATGCATTGTAGTTTTCTGAATACAAGTGCTTGACATCCTTGGTTAAGTTTATTTCTAAATAATTGATTCTTTTACTCTCTCTTATAAATGGAATTTTTTTCCTGTCTTCCTCCTCAGATTGCGCATTACTAGTGTCTTTTATTTTTTTAACTTTATTTTGTACATTTAATAATTGAAAACATGAGCAATTAAAAACTAAAAAGTAAACACAGATGAATAAATATATATATTTCTCAATTAAATGTAATGGATACATGTAAACTTTTTTGTTGTTTTGTTTTTTGTTTGTTTTTTTGTGTGACTCAAACAATATATTGCACAATATATTTGGTTCATAGTAATGCATTCATACAGTATTTGTCCTTTTGTGTCTGGCTTGCTTCACTCAACATAATGTCCTCCAGGTTCATCCATGTTGCCGTATGCTTTATGACTTCATTTCTTCTTACAGCTGCATAATATTCCATCTTGTGAATAGACCACAGTTTGTTTATCCATTCATCTGTTGATGGACACCTGGGTTGTTGCTTTTATTTTTTTAAAAAATTTTATTATTTATATATATATATATACATATATTTTAAAAGATACTTAGATTACATAAATGTTACATAAAAATTACAAGGATTCCCATGTTCCCTACCTCCCACACCTCCCATAACATCCCACAAATACATCTTTCATTAGTGTGGCACATCACCTGCAATGGATATACACATCCTGGGGCTTTGCCATTAAGCATGGACCATAGTTCACATTGTAGACCACACTCTCTCCCACACAGTTCTGCATGTTATATGCTGATGTAAAATGGCCTGTATCTGTGGTTGTAATGTCACTCAGGATAATTCCCTAGTCCCAAAAAAGCCCCTGTATTGCAACTGTTTTTCTCTTCCCTGCCCCAAAAGTGTCCAGTGGCCACTGGCTTCACCTCACTGTTGTGATTTCTTCAATTACTTGAATCACAATATGTCTACAACAGAATACCAGTGAATCCACACTAGTCCATAGCTCTTCCCCCAATCCCGAGGAGTTTGGGATGCTGATGTCTACTCCACCTCCAAGTGAGAGGGGACTTATATCCCATGGGTATGATGGATGGGATTATCCTGCCTGCAGCTGCAGACTCTCTCCATTCACTGGGATGGCCGTTGTCCATCATCATCACCTCACCAGGTGACTTGGGTGAGTCCATTGAGCTATAGAGTAGGAGTTGCAGCTCCACCAAGATTCCAGGCACAGCTGGCACATGGGCAGGCCAAAGCCTCCAGTCTCTGGAAGTACACCTAGAAACTTCAACACCACATATAGGTTTGAATAGAAGGGACTGATGGATCATGTGCAGGGAGGACTTATTTGAGTCTAGCTCTGTCACTCTCAGGATCACAGATTCCAAAGTATAGCCCACTGATAAGGCATCAATCTCTGGAGCTATCCCCCCTTATATAGGACCTGGGTGTCTCCAGAGCCCTCAGGAGCCCCCTCTGTGCGAGGTGATATCCACTTTGGTATTCTATGAGATCCTACTGAGGCGTGTATAAGCATTACCTCCGTGATGACCTCCTGATTCTCTTTGAAGTCTCTTAGCCACATGAACTCATTTGTCTTTTTACCTTTTCCCCCTTTTATTCAAGGTTTTTTTTTACAGTCGTATTGCCAGTTGGCACTTGGTGTTAATCCCTTTTTGCCAGGGAGGCTTATCTCTGGGGGTCATTTGCCACGCTGGGGGGAAGGTAATGCATTCATATGTGAGTTTGGCTTAGAGAGAGGCCACATTTGAGCAACAAGGAGGCTCTTAGGTGGCAACACTTAGGCACCCTGTAACAGTAGGCTAAGTTTCAATTACAAGAGCAAAGACTCATAAGACTAGTAATCAATAACAAGAACCCATTAGTGGACCATCCTTCTTTGCCAGACACTGCCCCTGCACTCAGGGGGACTGTTGCTGCTCCCTTGGAGAATGTGGCAGAGCTCTCCAGGCTGGGAATTCAGTATTCCTTCATTTATTGATTGTCCACCCACTGTAACCATGCCCCACCCCTTGACATTTGGACAATTTTATATATCTTTCATGTATATTCAGATGAACTTCCTCCCATGAATCTCCCATCCCAAACACCCCCGACCAATGATCCTCTGCAGCTCCTGTTGTAACCCTTCTGTAATCTAAACCTTCCTTGAAGATGAAGCCCATATAATAACCAAATACAATTAATAGGAAAATGAAATAATAATGCTAATCTTAAATGCAAGAGATAAAATACATGGAAACTCAGAAAAAAAAAAAACCCTAAAAATAAATTATAATTAAAGGATTGGGACATTCAAAAAATGGGAAAAAACAAAAAAAATTTTTTTTCCTTTTATCATTGCATTATCTGGTGTCCAGTCTGTACCGTGGCACCTTCCCCCTCTCACTCCCCAGTGTCTCCCAAATTTTCATTAATTTTCAAAGAAGTTTTAGGTCACAGCAAAGTCACACACAGAATACTAGAGACTCTCATATACCCAACCTCCTCCCCCTTTCCTCATCCCATATTAAAACCTTTTTGTATTTGGGTAGTAGCATTGTTATAACTGTTATACAGATAGTGAAACATAACTACTAAACATTGTCAATGGTTTATAGTATAGTTTATAATTTAGATGGTACAGTTTAATAATTTTTGATGATATTTACCATGTCCTGTGTCCATTATTGTAAGGTAATGAAAAACATTTCCCCTGACCACTAAATACCCTGTTTGATCTTTTCTGTTACTTCCTCTCCATCCCCCTGGGGCACATGACATCCCCCTGTCTTGACTCATTGGATGACAAGATTCATAGTTACATGCAACAAGAGGTCTTGACATGCTGATTATCCTCCCCTGTTAGGATCTACCCTTGTTCCTAAGAGATATCCACCTGTCAGCAATCTGATCTGGATGGAGAGAAGCTGGTCCCTACCAGCAGTGTGAATTTCAGTCAGCCCCTCTTGCCCTCCTGCCAGGGACCCCTTTATTTGTTTTTATATTTTATATTCATTTTACATTGATTGATTTTCATATGTTCTTCAGACTTTGTATTCCTGAAATAAATCCTAGTTGGTCCTGGTGTATATGTATATGTATTTGTATATTACTTTTTTCCCATTTAAAAAAATTGGGTTTGTCTTTATCTTTTTGATTTGTAGAAGTTCTTACTGTCTTCT
Source organism: Tolypeutes matacus (assembly GCA_026826555.1). Taxonomy (NCBI): domain Eukaryota; kingdom Metazoa; phylum Chordata; class Mammalia; order Cingulata; family Chlamyphoridae; genus Tolypeutes; species Tolypeutes matacus. The sequence goes on along the minus strand of JAKSZT010000380.1, from coordinate 4,428,215 downwards.
CTTGGTGTCATTTCACTCTTCATGCTGTTTTTGATGAACAAACGTTCTTAATTTTAATATAAAATCCAGTTTACCAATTCTATTCTTCATGGTGAACACTTTCATGTCCTATATAAGAAATCTTTGTCTACTCCAAGATTATGAAGATGTTCTCCTGTTTTCTTCTAAAAGCTTTATTGTTTTACTCTTCACATTTAGATCTGGAATCCATCTGAAATTGACTTTTTTTTGGCAAAATGTGAGAGAGAGGTCAAGATAAATTTTTTTCCCGTATGGATAGCCAGTTGACTTTTCCTCACCACAGTGCATGTGTCATCTTCTTTTCCTAACTTAGGTGACCATATGTATATGTGGGTGTGTTTTGGGACTCTCTATTCTGTTCCTTTAGTTTTTGTGTATCTCTGCACTAATATTCCTGGAGTTTTATAATAGTCCTTGTTACTTGGTAGTTTAAGTTCTCCAATTTTGTTCTTTTTTAAGATTGCCTTGTCTATTATTGGCCCTTTATATTTTCTTTTAAGATTTAGAATCAGCTTGTCTATTTATCCAAAAAAAAAAAAAAAAAAAAAAAACCTGGCTAGGATTTTGATTGAGATTGCATTAAATATATAGATTAGGTTGGAGACAACTGGAAATGTAACAATTTAACAATTCCAATTCATGAATATGCTGTATTCCTCCATTTTAGTATAAAAGGCTTGGATGACTTTTTAAAATTTATTCCTAGGTATTTGACATTTTTGATGCTATTGGAAATGGTATCTTTTTAAAAAATTTCATTTTCTATTTGATTGTTGATGGCATATAGACATACAATAGATTTTTCTATTGATTTTTGTATCAGACACCTTGATAACTTATTAATTCTAAAAGTTTGTTTGTAGATTCCTTTGAATTTTCTACATTACAATCATGCTGATGAATTAGAAAGTTTATTTCTTCCTTTTTAATCCTTTTATCTTTTTAGAAATGAATAAATTAATTTATCTTTATTGCATTGGCACTAGTGAGTATTTCTAGCTGGCATCCTTTTTCATTCCTGATCTCAGGGGGACACTTTCTCCATGTTTCATTATTAGATATGGTGTTTGTAGTATTTTTTTTTGGTAGATTCTCCTTATCATGTTAATGAAGTTAGTTACCTTCTATTACAGGTTTTCTAATAGATTTTATTTATGAATGTGTATTAAATTTTATCAAATGATTTTACTCCAGATATAGAGATGATTGTGTGATTTTACTATGCTCTTTTTTTCATTAATGTGATGAATTTCATTGTTTTTTAAAAAAATGTTAAATCACTGTTTCAGTCCTAGAATGAACTCCACTTGGTCAAGATGCAATTTGGTAATATTTTTTTTTTTTTTTTCCATAGTATTTTTTTATTTTTATTTTTTTATTTTTATTATGGGTAAAAATCAAAATTCTCACAATACATACAAACATTTGTAAAATGATATATAAATATATATGCATATATGTGTATTTGCTTACAAAAATGTTATTTATATATATATATATGCATATATTTTAAGAGGTGCTTAGATTACCCAAAACACTACACGGAACCCACTGGGATTCCCATGTTGCCCACCTCCCACACCTCCCACCACATCCCACACAAACATCTCCCACAGTGTGGCCCACCAACCTCAATGAACCCACACATCCTGGAGCCCCGCCACCAACCACAGACCACAGTCCACACCGCAGACCACACTCTCCCCCACTCAGCCCTGAGCGGTGTGTGCTGATCCAAAATGGCCCACATCCATCGCCACAACAGTACTCAGGACAACCTCCAACTCCCAAAGAAGCCCCTGTATCTCAACTGCTCATCCCCTCCCTACCCAAAAACTGTCAAGTGGCCACTGGCTCCACCTCATTGTTATAATTTCTTGCATTGCAAGAATCACCATATGTGAGCAAGAGAATACCATCAAGTCCACTCTAGTCCATAGTTCTTCCCCCAATCCAGAGGCGACTGGGATGGTGATGTCCACTCCAACTCCAAGTGAGAGAGGGCTTATATCCCATGGATATGGTGGGTGGGATGATCCTGCCTGCAGATGCAGGCCCTCTCCATTCCCTGGGATGGCCATTTCCCATCGTTGTCTCCTTACCAGGTGACTTGGATGAGTCCATTGAGCTGTAGGGTAGGAATTGCAGCTCCACCTAGATTTCATGCACACCTGGCACATAGGTAGGCGGGAGGCTCCAGTCTCTGGAAGTATACCTAAGAAACTCCAGCATCACATGTAGGTTTGAATAGAAGGGACTGGTGAACCATGTGCAGGGAGGACTTATTTGAGTCTAATTCTGTCACTCTCAGGAGCACAGATTCCAAAATAGAACCCACTGATAAGGCATCAGTCTCTGGGGCTATCCCCCCTTATACAAGACCAGGGTGTCTCCGGAGCTCTCAGGAACCCCACTGAGTGGGGTGATAGGCACTTAGATGTTCTATGAGCTCCTACTGAGGTGTGCGTAAGAGTTACCTCTGGGATGACCTCCCGACTCTCTTTGAAGTCTCTTAGCCACTTGAACTCATTTGTCTTTACCATTTCCCCCTTTTATTCAAGGTCTTTTTCCAGTTGTGTTGCCAGTTGGCACTTGGGAAAAGTTTTCAATTAGCAATAATCGTGCCTCGGATAAAATTTGGTAATATTTAATTGGGGAATTTTTTCATCATGAAAGAGATTTGTCTGTTATTTTCCTCTTTTATAATGTTTTTTCAGATTTTGATATCATAGTTATTGTTGGCTTATCCAATGAGAGTTAGATGTGTTCCCTTTTTCTATTCTCTGAAAGTGTTTGTATAATACTGATGTTATTTCTTCTTTAAATATTCAAAGAATTCACCAATGAAACCATCTGGGCCTGGGGCTCTTTGTAGGAAGGATTTTAATAATGAATTTGATATCTTTAATAGATAAGAGATTATTCATGTTTTAAATTTTTTTCCTCAGTTTTGAAAAGTTGTACTTTGCAAGGGATTTTTCCACTTTATCCAGTTTTTCAAATTTCTTGGAATGGAGTTCTTTATAATATCCTTTTATTTTCTTTTATAATGTCTATAGGATCCATACTGATATTTTCTTTTCCATTTTTCATATTGGCAGTTTGAATTTTCTCTCTTATTTTTTTAATCAATCTTGCTAATCAGTTTTGTTATCAATTGTATTAATTTGTAAGTAACCAATTCTTGGATTTCATGATTTTCCTCTATTGCTTTTTATATATTATTTTGTGTTCTTTGTTATTTCCTCCTATTTTCTTTAGGTTTGGCTTGCCATTCCTTTTCTAGTTTCTTGGGCTAAAACCTCAAATAATTAATTTTAAGTCCTTCTTTACTTCTAATTATATGTATTTAAGGCTGTCAATATGCCTTGTACACTGCTTTATTTGCATCCTACAAGTTTTGATATGTTGCACTTTCATTATCAGTTAAAAATATTTCCTATTTTTCATTTTGATTTTCTTTTTTGAGACATGCATAAATTATTTAATTTCTTGGCAGTTGAGAATTTTCAAATTATCTTTTTTGTTATTGATTTCTCACTGAGTTCCACTGGGGTCAGAGAATATACTCTGATTGATTTCAATCTTTTGAAATTTGTTGAGGCTTTCTTTATGGTCTAGCACATGGTCAATTTTGGTAAATGCTCCATGTACTTAAAAAGAATGTGAATTCAGTCCTTGTTGGGTCCAGTATTTTTTATATGCCAATAATATTAACCATGTTAATTGTGTAGTCAGACTTTCTCTATTCTTACTTATTTTTAATTTGTTTGTTCTATCAACTATTGAGAGAGGTGTGTTAAAATGTCCCAGTATGATTTTGGATTTCTCTCTTTCTCCTTTTATTTTTGTCTTATTTTCCTTTATTTATTTGTTTTTGTTCTCCATCCAGGTTTTTTTTTTTTTTTTTTAACTTTATTTTGTACATTTAATAAGTGCAAATATAAACAATTAAAAACTAAAAAGAAAACACAGTTAAATAAAAACATACATTTCTTAATTAAATGTACTGGATACATATAAATTTTTTTGAATCATACAATATGTTACAAAATATATTTGGTTCATAGTAACGCAGTCATATAGTATTTGTCCTTTTGTGTCTGTCTTGCTTCGCTCAACATAATGTCCTCCAGGTTCATCCATGTTGTCACATGCTTTACGACTTTATTTCTTCTTTCAGTGGTGTAATATTCCATCGTGTGAATACACCATAGTTAGTTTATCAATTGGTTGATGGACACCTGGGTTGTTTCCAATATATATTTGAAATTATGTTATTGGGTGCATACTACAGATTTGTGATAGATTACTCACTTCTTTTTTCAATTTCTTCTTTTTAAATAATTTCAGATTTATAGGACAGTTTCAAAAATAATATAAAATCTCTACAGAGAACTCCAATATGCTTCCTACCCATATACTGAGATTTACCACCTTTAACATTATGCTACTTTTAATGTATCATTCTATCTCTATATTTGTATATCTATTTTCTAGACATTTGATAGTAGGTTGCACAAATCATGCTTCTTGAACACTTAATATTTCCACATATATTTCCTAAGAATGGATATATTTACTACGTAACCATCTTAAGTACAATGATCAAGTTCTAGAAATTTAACATTGACATAAAGTTTGCAGTCTATTATCCAATTTTTTCAAATGCCCCAATAATGTCTTTTTGAGTATATTCTCCTCCGTTATTAGATCCAGTCTAGGATCACATATTGGATTTAGTTGTCATTGTACCTTTAGTCTCTCTCTCTCTTTTAAAAAAGAATTGTGAAAATATATATACAACATAAATATGGCATAGCTTTCCTTTGACATATTTTTCAAAACATTAGGAGATTTAGCTTCAATTGGAAATATAGCTTTCACAGGAACTGTAATATATGAATGAATGAAAACCCTTTCTCTTGTAGATGGACCTAAGTAGAAAGCCATTTTTCTGAGCACAAACTCAGAACAAAAGGAGTTGGTGGACAAATCAAACAAATGTTTTATGTCAGGATGAGATTTTTTAATGTTTCTATCTCTAACATGGAGATGATACTGCCAATAGAAAAACAATGATAATCATCACAATAGAAAACGATGATAATAATCATGTACTTATTAGGTGCAGTCCCTATACTAAAGAATATACATGTATTTTCTAATTAAAGGCCTACAACAACCCATGAGTTGATATCATTATTACCGCCATTTTATAGATGCAGAACTGAAGGTATCTGAGGGTAAGTAACCTACCCAAGGTCATCAGAGTAGGGATTCGAATCCTTACAGTCTAATGCCCACTTCTGTAATCTTTACCACTTCCCTATTTTGACCATTGAAAAGCGTTAAGGTTCACTCTTATTGGATATAACTTAAAAAACATAATCCATTGATCAGACAATACTGTTGAATTCACCTAAGATAAATATTCCTAGGAAAGAGTATTCTTGCTCTAAATAGTTTTTCTAGGAGGTAAAATCAGAGAAGGAAACCTAGAACCTGGTTTGGAGTTTAAGGTATTAGTCTTGTCATCAGTGCTGGACCTGGACAAGCCTTTGGACAAGCATTTTGGCTGGTGGACATGGACAGTTGAAGGGATATTCAGGGTTTGGACTGAGAGAGTAAAGCGTTGTTCATTTAATCCCTCACATGGAGCCTTGTACTCTGAAGACTCGCTTCCCAGAAGCCCAGTGAGGTCCCTGATAGAGCCACTTCTGACCCTAGTCTCAGAGCACACTACCTGGATAGGCTGAGAATTTTCCAAATCGTCAATTTCTTGTTTTTGTATTTAAGAGTTCAGTTCTCAGCTTGTCTTTTTCCTGTCATGTTTTAGTATAATCTGCAAGGAGAAGCCAGGTTGTACCTTGCATACATACCTTGGAAATCTCTTCAAGACCAGATTCATTGTTTTACAAGTTTTGCTTTCAGTCTGACACCAGAAGACAATTTTGCCAAGTTCTCTCTACTTTATAACAAAGATTGCCTTTCTTCCAGTTTCCAATAATGTATTCATCATTTCCTTCTATGGCATCGTGGAAATACCTTTAACATCCACATTTTTACCCACAGTTTCTTCAAAGCAATCTAGGTTTTTTCTGCCAAAATGCCTCATAGTTTTTCCAGCCTCTACCCATTACCCAATTACAAATCTGTTTCCACATTTTTAGGTATTTGTCATAGCAGCATCCCACTTTTCAATACCAAGCACTATTTTAGTTTCTGAGCTGCTAAAACAAACACCATACAATGGGGTGGCTTAACAACAGAAATTTATTGGCTCAAGATTTCAGAGGCTAGAGGAGCAAACCTTTTCTTCCTCTCGGGGCAGCATCTTCTGGCTGGCTGGCAGTCTTTGGGATTCCTTGGCGTTTCTGTCACATGCCAATACATATGGTGGTGCCTTTTCCTTTCTCCTTTGGGTTCTGTTGACTTTCCATCTTCTGACTGCTCCCTGTGGCTTCTCTTTCTGTGGCCTTCTCTGTAAGGCCTCCAGTAATAGGATCAAGTGCCATCCTGATTCAGTTGAGCCACACATTAACTGAAGTAGCCTCATCAAAAGGTACTATTTATAATGGGTTCACACCCACAGGAATGGATGAAGATTAAGAACATGTTTTTCTGGGGTACATAACTTCAAGCCACCACACAAAGCAAATGAGAGTGTTACAGATTTAGGATGTTAAATTTAAGCCCCATGGTAACCACAAAGAAAATATCAGAGAATATACAAACTCACAGAGACAGAAAGTAGAGTACAAATTTACCAGGGGTGGGAAGAAGGGGCAATGGGGGATTAATGCATAATGACTATAGAGTTTCTGGAGTGAAGGGAAAGGTCTTGTAATGGATGGTGGTGAAGGTACTGCAGCATTGTGAATGTCATCAATCTCATTGAATATGTGCATGGGAGGGGTTGGAATGGGAAGATTTATGTTATATATATATATATTCCCACAATAATAAAAGAAAAAAGAAAAAGCAACTAATTAGACAATGACAGTTAAATGCAATTACATGATCCTGGATGGGATCGAGCAAGGTAGGAGAAAAGGTTCAAAAGGATGTTTATTGGGACATAATAAAAATGGGAATATAGAATAAGAGCTTTATATCAATGTTAAATTTCTTGAACTTGATAACTGCAACAAGGTGACTTGTTCATAGGAAAATGTACATGGAAGTATTATGTGTTGAAGGAGTATGATGAGTACAAACTTCTCTCAAATGCTCAGAAAATAAATAGATAAATGATAGATAGACGATGATAGATTGGTGGATGGATAGAATGGTATGGCCAAGGTGGCAAAATGTTAAAATGGGTGGATCTGGGTATCTGGAGGTGGGGATATGTTGGAGTTCTCTGTATGGGATTTATGTTATGTTATGTTATATTATATTATATTATATTATATTATATTATATTATTTTTGCAATGGTCCTGTAAGTTTAAAATTATTTCAGAATACAAAGTTAAAAAATTAATGTCCTATTTTCTTGATTCATTTTTCAGTTATTCCTTCTGTGGCTATATACTGTTTTAAATTGTTTAAAGATAAAAAAACAAACAAACACTTTTCCATGGTCTATGTTTTCTTTTTTTTTTTTTTAAAGATTTATTTTTATTTATTTGTCCCCCCTTGCTGCTTGTGCTCGCTGTGTCTATTTGCTTTGTGTTTTTCTATGTCTGCTTGTCTCTCTTTTGTTGAGACATCTTGCCGCACCAGCTCACCGCGCTGCGCACTGCGCATGCCATCAACACACCACACCGCGCGGGCCGGCTCACCTTCACCAGGAGGCCCTGGGAATCGAACCCGTGGCCTCCCATATGGTAAACGGGAGCCCAACCACTTGAGCCACAGCCGCTTCCCTATGTTTTCTTTTAAAACTGGCATTTGTAAAAGATATGTTGTTTTCACTTTAGCATGGCCCTTAATAGACTCCTCTATTGTTTTTATGGGAAGAATAAAAGGTTCCTATCTCCTTTCCTAAAACTTATTCTAGAACTGGGCACACAATTTCATTAGAACTTTTTTCCATGCATTTTAATTCAAGACTTGCTCAAGTTTTCAAATTCCTGTTTTTTTTTTAATGACAAAGTTAACAGAAAACATTTCCCAAGGCAAAGTATTTTAGATTTTATTTCAGTGTACATTATTCATCTTTCAAGATACAGTCTAAGTCCCATTCCCTCAATAATGCCTTGCACGACTACTCTGGCCTATCCAGTATTTCTCAATCTCAGTCCATAGCACTTGCTATAAGATCATGCACTGCTTTGTGAAACAGATTATATAGTTGGCTGTTTTTGCTATTTACTTTCTGTATTACTATTTTATTTTATATTTGTGTGCCCTTTGGATTTAATAGTGATTGTCAAATGGGTATTGTATGTGCGTGTGGTGGTATGTGCATCTATCAGACTGTAGAGATGAAGAGGACCACCTGTAGCCTGATCAAAGCAACGATTACCAACTGGGTGGGGACGGAATGAGGGAGGTGAGAGTGGAAAGGGAAATCCTCCTTGAACAGGGGTTGGAGGGGAGGTGGGAGCAGGAAGATACATATCAGAAACTTCAGAGGTGTGTGAGATACTTAGATTTATCAAAAGAAATTTGAGAAGAATTGCTCTAAAACTGCACTCTCCAGTAAGGCAGGTACTAGCCACATGTGGGTTTTGAGTACTTGAAGTCGGCTTGCTGGAAATGAGATGTGCTGTAAGTCTAAAATACATATTATATTTCAAAGACTTAGTATGAGAAAAAGAATGTGTTTCTTTTTACCTTTTTCAATGTGGTTGTTAGAGAATTTAAAATTTAAGTGCCCACACTTGTGTTTCACATTATATTTCTAATGGACAGCACTGTTCTAGAATGTGTGTGAGTACAAGGCCTGTCTCATTCATTTCTGTAATACCTAGCACCTAGCACAGTGCCACATATGTGGTAGGCACTCCCTGAATGCTTGTATGATCATATGTCTTCTCCTCCAACTAGATTATAATCTTCTTACAACTCAGGACTACATTTTAGTAGTGTGTTATACTCATAGATGCATTCGGAACATATTTATTAGATGAATGACTTAAAAGAAGAATGCTTTCTGATGGAAATTTCCAGCCTGCTTTGCACCTGTTGACCTCCTCTGTTATTAGCCAGTTCCCAGATGGTTTGCAGACATCTCCAATATGATAAGTCTGGCTACTTGCCCCTTTTCTTTTCTTTTCCTTTCCTATCCATTTTCCTCTCCTTCCTGCTTCTCTGTCTCCTTCTAAACTCTTCAGACCAACATGGTATGCTGGTCTTGACAACCTTTTCTTTGTTCCTTCAAAAGCCATTCAGTCAGCCCCTTCATGTGTGTAGCTTTTTTCATCCTTATAAATGTCAACGAAATTTCACTGGAGGGGAATGGTGCTTGCCAAGGGCTGAAGAAAGGAATCTAGTTTTCCTCTTCTCTGCCTAGACACCTGTGTAGGCCTTTCTCATTGAGGTTCACTACAGAGTGATTTACTAGGCAGATTGGAACCTTCTATGGGTCATTATCTTTCATAACCAAATAACTAAATAGAAATAAGAACAAGAGAGAAAAAGAAAGAGAATGTGATTCAAGGAAGGAAACTGCACAAACCCACGGATAGTTTGAAGATCTGGACAGTGGTCCCAGCCCTTTCACGTGTTAGGAGTGTGATTTTGGGGAAAATCTCTTCTCTTCTGGCTTCAGGATCATCACCAAACAAACAAAAACAACAAACAAACAAACAAACAAAAACCCCAAAGAGATAGGACACCAGAAAATATTCGGGTCCTTTCTGGCACTAACACTCAGTGATTCTCTAACCACTAACCAGAGAGTGCAGAAATGGGAAACACATGAAGAATAGACAATTGTGGAATTAGGACAGAAGGAACTCTAATGGCTGACCAATGACCAATGACCCTGTGACCCTGGGTGCTAATACATATCATGCTAATGTCAACATTGTAAACTCTGTCACCCTTTAATTCTATTTATAATTCTTTCCTCCCTAGTATTCCCTCTGGGAACAGGATACCCATAAGGAGTGAGCTCCTCCAGGGTTCATTTTAGCTTTAATTGCTTTTGATTATTCAACTGTTACTTTCAGTCTTTGTTTTTATATCAGGCCAAAGATTCTTTTTTTGGGGTGATGGCTAAAAATAAATAAGTATCCTCAAGACTTAATCTTCTTGATTAGAAATGCAGAATAAACCTCCAGCTATTCTCAGAAATCTTCAGGTGTGTAGATCCAGCAGCTCTAGAAAGTTGTAGAGCAACAGGGCATGTGCTTCTCATTCCAACAGTATCTTGTCTGGGTCATCCAGGGTCATAGAATGTTAAAGATGGATGAGAACTTTGAGATTATTTGGTGTAACCATCTTCTTTGCGGCTATGCAGTCTGGGGCTCAGAGACATTGTTTTTCCCCACAGTTGCTTTGGGGAACATAGTTGCTTGATAGCCTCCAGTTGCTTGATACCTTTGAATCCACCTTGGCCTTCATGCCAGGTTGCATTTCCTCCACCCTACTCCCAGTTAATGATTGAGCACCTTGGGTGTACTAGATCAGAACCATTCCTGTCTAACAAGGGATTCTTCCTGTAGGCAATTTTGCCTAAGGGACACCCCATTGGCTGGGCTGGAAAGTAATCTGAAGTGCATTGTGATCTGAAGATCTTCCTATCCAATTCTTCCTCCCCTTTCCTCTGTTGTAGGGTCAGACTTGCATCACAATCAGAAAGGTCTCACTGCCTACTTCTGCACCCTCTCCATTTATCTTTCACAGACATTTCTCCCAATAAGTCTCTTGCATGTCTAATTCCTTCTTGGTGTCTGCTTATCAAGGATTCAAACTGATATACCTCTTTCCTAATATAATAATTAAAAACTATAAATTTACCTGTCAGCACTCTTTTAGCTGCCTTCCCTCGAATTTTATATGTTCTGTTTTCATTTTCACTTACTTAAAAATATTTTCTCGTTTCCCTTGTGATTTGGTTTCTTCTTTGACCCATAAGTCACTCAGAAGTGAGTTGTTTAGTTTCCAAACATATGGGAATTTCCTAGATATATTTCTGTTATTGATATCTAATTTAATTCTATTGTGATCAGAGAATATAGTCTGTATGATTTTAAAGTTTTAAAATTTGTTGAGGCTTTGTTTTTGGTCTATCATATGGTATATATTGCAATGTTCTTTATGTACAGTTGATCCTCATTATTCACAGATTCTGTATTATGGGAACTTGCATACTCACTAAAATTTATTTGTAACCCCAAATCAATACTTGTGGTGCTTTCATAGTCATTTATGTACATGTGTAGAGTGGTGAAAAATTTGAGTTGCCCCATGCCCATGTTTGTTCCTAGCTGTGATTAAACAAGGAGACACCCTGCCTTCTTGATGCAGTTTTCATACTGAAGTGTCCTTCTTGAAGTATATTTAGTATGTTTTCCAAAATTTTCTGCTTTTTATTAGTGATTTCATTGTTTAAAAATGGCTCCCAAGCATAGTACTGAAGTGGTATCTAGTATTAGATGTGCAATAAGGCTGTCTTGTGCCTTATGAAGAAAGTACATGTGTTAGATAAGCTTTATTCAGGCATGAGTTACAGTGCTGTTGGCCGTGAGTTCAGTGTTAATGAATCCACAGTAGATATTAAATAAGGTGTCTTTAAACAGAAACATACATCAAAGTTATATATTGATTGGTTAATAAAAATGCTGTGACCAGTGGCTTACAGGATCCTAAACCTCTATTTCCTTTAGGAGCAATGGTTTAGTATATGTTAATTCGGTGACTTTATAGAACATAACTACTGTGAATAACAAGAATTAACTGTACATAAAAAGAATGAGTATTCTGCTATTGTTAGATGGAGATTCCATAAATGTCAATTAGATCCAGTTGGTTGTTAGTGTTGTTCAAGTCTTCTCTATTTTTACTGATTTTTTCCTTTGTATTCTGTCAATTATTGAGATAGGAATGTTGAAATCCCTGACTCTAATTGTGGATTCGTCCATTTCTTTTTACATTTCAGTAAGTTTTTCCTTCATGATGGGTCTCATTTAATATATTAAATTCTTTTTTTTAAATTTTAATTTATTTATTTTTTATTGTGGGTAAAAATAAAATTTTTTCACAATACATGCAAATATTTGTAAAATGATATATAAATATATATGCATATATGTGCATTTGCTTGCAAAAATGTTATTTAAATATATATATATATTTTTAAGAGGTGCTTAGATTGCCTAAATATTACACGGAACCTGCAGGGATTCCCATGTTCCCCATCTCCCACACCTCCCATCACATCCCACACAAGTGTGGCCCATCACCCTCAATGGACTTACACATCCTGGGGCCTTGCCATCAACCATAGACCACAGTTCACATCAGAGACCACACTCTCTCTCACACAGTTCTGAATGGTGTGTGCTGATTTAAAATGGCCTACATCTGTTGCCACAGCAGCACTCAGGACAACCTCCAAGTCCTGAAAAAGCCCCTGTATTTCAACTGCACATCCCCTCCCTGCCCCGAAAGTGTCCAGTGGCCACTGGCTCCACCTCACTGTTATAATTTCTTCCATTGCTAGAATCACCGTATGTGTACAACAGAATACCATTAAGTCCACTCTAGTCCATAGTTCTTCCCCCAATCCTAAGGGGACTGGGATGGTGATGTCCACTCTACCTCCAAGTGAGAGAGGGCTTATATCCCATGAATATGGTGGGTGGGATGATCCTGCCTGCCGATGCAGGCCCTCTCCATTCCCTGGGATGGCCGTTGCCCATCGTTGTCTCCTCGCCAGGTGACTTGGATGAGTCCATTGAGCTGTAGGGTAGGAGTTGCAGCTCCACCGAGATTCCACGCACACCTGGCACATAGGTAGGCCAGAGGCTCCAGTCTCTGGAAGTATACCTAAAAACTCCAGCATCACATATAGGTTTGAATAGAAGGGACTGATGAACCATGTGCAGGGAGGACTTCTTTGAGTCCAATTCTGTCACTCTCAGGAACACAGATTCCAAAATAGAGCCCACTGATAAGGTGTCAGTCTCTGGGGCTATCCCCCCTTATATAGGACCTGGGTATCTCCAGAGCTCTCAGGAGCCCCTCTGTGTGGGGTGATATGCACTTTGATGTTCTATGAGCTCCTACTGAGGTGTGCGTAAGCGTTACCTCTGGGATGACCTCCTGATTCTCTTTGAAGTCTCTTAGCCACTTGAACTCATTTGTCTTTTTACCTTTCCCCCCTTTTATTCAAGGTCATTTTCCAGTTGTGTTGCCCAGTTGGCACTTGGTATTAATCCCTTGTTGCCAGGGAGGCTCATCCCCGGGAGTCATGTCCTATGTTGGGGGGAAGGTAATGCATTCATATGCTGAGTTTGGCTTAGAGAGAGGCCACATTTGAGCAACAAGGAGGCTCTCAGGTGGCAACCCTTAGGCACCCCATAACAGTAAGCTAAGTTTCAGTTACAAGAGCAAAGACTCATAAGGGTAGTCATCAATAACAAGAACTCATCAGTGGGCCATATTCTTTTGACAGACACTGTCCCTGCACTCAGAGGACTGTTGCTGCTCTCTTGGAGAATGTGGCAGAGCTCTCCAGGCTAGGAATTCAGATTCCCTCATTTATTGAGTGATTTTCCACCCACCGTGACCATGCCCCATCCTTTGATCTTTTGAACAATTTTGTATATCTTTCATGTATATTCAGATGAACTTACTTCCATGAATCCCCTCTCCCAGACACCCCCCACCAATAATCCCCTGCAGAACTCATTGTAACCCTTCTGTGATCTAAATCTTCCATGAACATGTAGCCCATATAATAATCAAATACACTTAATAGGGAAAAGAAACAACAATGATAAGCTTACATGCAAGAGACAAACATAAGGAAACTCAGGAAAAACAAACAAACAAACAAAAAACAAAACAAAACAAAATATAATTAGTGGATTGGGACATTCAAAAAAATGAAAAAAAAAAGCATAAGAAATGCCTTAAAAAAAAATATATATATATATATATATATATTCTTCTTTTCCTTTTATCACTGTGTTATCAGCTGTCCAGTGCGCCGTGACACCTTCCCCCTCTCAATCCCCAGTGTCTCCCAAATTTTAATTTAATTTTCAAAGAAGTTTTAGGTCACAGCAAAGTTACACATGGAATACCAGAGACTCTCAGATACCAAACCACCCCCCCTTCCCCACCCCATATTACCTCCCCCCTTTTTTTTTCGATGTTAGCATTGTTATAACTGTTATACAGATAGCAAAATATAGCAACTAAACATTGTCAATGATTTACAGTATAGTTTACAATTTAGACGATACAGTTTAATAAGTTTTGATGATATTTATCATGTCCTGTGTCCATTACTGTAAGATAATGAAAAACCTTTCCCATGACCACTAAATACCCCATTAGATCTTAACTGTTCCTTCCTCCCCAACCCCCTGGGGCATATGACACTCCCCTGTCTTGACTCATGGAATGTCAAGATTCATAGTTACATGCCCTGGGTATTTGAACCTGCCCTTCCTAATCTACCCACCTGTCAACGCTGTACCACCAAACCCAGTAATATCACTACCCATCTGTCCTATCCTTCAATATGCAACTATACTCTATCCCTTTACCATAGATTATGTCCATATGGGTGATAGCTCAAAGCCTGCTCTTCTGTTTCTCTACCTTGTTAACCTATCTTGCAGACAAAGGTTCTCAGAGACTGCTCACTTTCCTCAGTTCAAATCAGTGAGGTCATATACTGTTCATCCTTCAGTGCCTGGCTTGCTTCACTCAACATAAGGTCTTCAAGATTCATCCACGTTATTCCATGTGTTAGCACTTTATTCCTTCTTACAGCTGAGTAATATTCCATTGTATGTATGTACCACATTTTGCTTATCCATTCCTCTGTTGATGGGCACCGGGGCTGATTCCAGCTTTTGGCAATGGTGAACAATGCCGCTATGAACATTGGTGTGCATGTATCTGTTTGTGTCTTTGCTTTCAGTTCTTCTGAGTATACACCCAGCAGTGGAATTGCTGGATCATACGGAAGATCTATTGTTAGTTTTCTGAGGAACTGCCAAACTGTCCTCCACAGTGGCTGGACCATACCACAGTCCACCAGCAGTGGATGAAGGTTCCTATTCCTCCACATCCTCTCCAACATTTAGTGTCTGCTGTTTTTTTAATAGCTGCCATTCTGATGGGTGTAAGATGGTATCTCATTGTAGTTTTGATTTGCATTTCCCTGCTAGCAAGCGATGTTGAGCATATTTTCATGTGATTTTTAGCCATTTGTATTTCTTCCTTGGAGAAGTGTCTTTTCAGGTCACTTGCCCATTTTTTAAATGGGTTGTTTGTCTTTTTATTTTCAAGGTGTAGGATTTCTTTATATATGCAGGATATTAGGCTCCTATCAGATACATGGTTGCCAAATATTTTCTCCCATTGGGTAGGCTGCCTTTTTATTTTCTTAATAACATCCTTTGAGGTGCAGAAGTTTTTAATTTTGATGAGATCCCATTTATCTATTTTTTCTCTTGCTGCTCGTGCTTTGGGTGTGAAGTTTATGAAACCATTTCCTGTTACAAGGTCCTGTAGATGCTTCCCTACATTATCTTCCAAGGTCTTTATGGTTTTGGCTCTTATATTTAGATCTTTGATCCATCATGAGTTGATTTTTGTATAAGGTGTGAGATGGTATTCTTTTGGATATGGATATCCAGTTCTCCAAGCACCACTTGTTAAAGAGACCATTCCCTCCCAACTGAGTGGGCTTCGTGGCCTTGTCAAATATCAGATAACTGTATATGTGAGGATCTATATCAGAACTCTCAATTCGGTTCCATTGGTCAGTAGGTCTATCCTTGTGCCAATACCATGCAGTTTTTTTTTTTTTTTGTTTGTTTGTTTTTTTTACTGGGAGGTCCCGGAGGTCGAGCCCAGGTCCCTCCATATGGAAGACGGACGCCCAACCATTTGAGCCACATCTACCTCCCTACCATGCAGTTTTGATCACTGTAGCTTTGTAGTATGTTTTAAAGTCAGGTAGTGTGATACCTCCAACTTCATTTTTCTTTTTCAATATGTCTTTGGCAATTCGGGGCCTCTTGCCTCTCCAAATATATTTTGTGGTTAGTTTTTCCAGTTCCTTAAAAAATACAGTGTTGACTTTTATTGGGATTGCATTAAATCTGTAGATTAGTTTGGGTTGGATAGACATCTTAATGATGTTTAGTCTTCCTATCCATGAACAGGGAATATTTTTCCATTTATTTAAGTCTTCTTTGATTTCCTTTAACAGTGTTGTGTAGTTTTCTCTATATAAGTCCTTTACATCTTTAGTTAAATTTATTCCTAGGTATTTGATTCTTTTAGTTACTATTGTAAATGGTATTTTTTTTCCTGATTTCCTCCTCAGTTTGCTCGTTATTGGTGTATAGAAATGCTACTGATTTTTGAGCATTGATCTTATAGTCTGCAACATTACTGAGCTCCTTTATAAGTTCTAGAAGCCTTGTTGTAGATTTCTCAGGGCTTTCTATGTATAGGATCATGTCATCTGCAAATAATGGAATTTTTACTTCTTCTTTTCCAATCTGGATGCCTTTTATGTCCTTTTCTTGTCTCAGTGCTCGCGCAAGTATTTCTAAGACAATGTTAAATAGGAGTGGTGATAGTCGGCATCCTTGTCTAGTTCCCGATCTCAGAGGGAAGGCTTTTAGGATTTCACTGTTGAAAATGATGTTAGCTTTGGGTTTTTCATATATACCCTTTATCATATTCAGAAAGTTTCTGTCTATTCCTATCTTTTGTAGTGTTTTTATGAGGAAAGAGTGCTGTATTTTGTCGAATGTTTTTTCTGCATCTATAGAGAAGATCATGTGATTTTTTTCTTTCAATCTGTTTATGTGGTGTATTACATTGATTGATTTTCTTATATTGAACCATCCTTGCATACCCGGGATGAAACCCACTTGGTCATGGTGTATAATCCTTTTGATATGTTGTTGAATGCGATTAGCAAGTATTTTGTTGAGGATTTTAGCATCTAGATTCATTAGAGAAATTGGTCTGTAATTTTCCTTTCTTGTGGTATCTTTATTTGGTTTTGCTATTAGGGTAATGTTGGCATCATAGAATGAGTTAGGTAATATTCATTCTACTTCTATTTCTTGGAAGAGCTTAAGTAGAATTGGTGTTAGCTCTTTCCAGAATGTTTGGTAGAATTCAGCTGTGAAGCCATCTGGTCCTGGGCTCTTCTTAGTTGGGAGGTTTTTGATGACAGAGTCTATCTCTTTACTTGTAATTGGACTGTTGAGTTAATCTATTTCTTCTTTCATCAATGTAGGCTGTTTGTGGGTTTCTAGAAACTTGTCCATTTCCTCTAAATTATCATTCTTGTTGGCATATAATTTTTCAAAGTATCCTCTTATGATACTCTTTATTTCTGTGGGGTCAGTAGTGATATCCCCTTGCTCATTCCTTATTTTATGTATTTGCATCTGTTCTCTCTTTTTCTTTGTTAGTCTGGCTAAGGGTTTGTCAATTTTATTGATGTTCTCGAAGAACCAGCTTTTGGTTTTGTTTATTGTTTCCAGTGCTTTCTTATTCTCTATTTCATTTAGTTCTGCTCTAATCTTTGTTATTTCCTTCTTTGTACTTCCTTTAGGTTTAGTTTGTTGTTGTTTTTCCAT
The DNA here is from genome assembly GCA_026826555.1 of Tolypeutes matacus. Classification (NCBI taxonomy): domain Eukaryota; kingdom Metazoa; phylum Chordata; class Mammalia; order Cingulata; family Chlamyphoridae; genus Tolypeutes; species Tolypeutes matacus. The sequence goes on along the minus strand of JAKSZT010000380.1, from coordinate 4,410,445 downwards.
TTCCTCCAAGTGTGCAGTTAGGTCTTCAATTTTAGCTCTTTCTTCTTTTTTAATATATGAATTTATGGCTTTGAAATTCCCTCTCAGGACTGCTTTCGCTGCATCCCATAGGTTTTGATATGTTGTGTTGTCGTTTTCATTAGTTTCAAGGTAGTTACTGATTTCTTTTGAGATTTCCTCTTTGACCCACTGTTTGTCTAAGAGTGTGTTGTTTAACTTCCATATCCTTGTGCCTAACCTGTTTCTCTGGCCCTTAGTGATTTCCAATTTCATTCCGTTGTGGTCAGAGAAATTACTTTGTATAATCTCAATCTTTCTGAATTCATTGAGAGTTGTTCTGTGGCCTAGCATGTGGTCTATTTTGGAATATGTTCCATGTGCACTCGAGAAGAATGTAAATCCTGCTGTATTTGGGTGTAGTGTTCTGTATATGTCTATTAAGTACAGGTCTTCTAATGTATTGTTGAGTGCCTTTGTTTCTTTATTGATTCTCCATCTAGATGTTCCTTCTAATGATGATAGTGGTGTGTTGAAGTCCCCTGCTATAATTGTAGAGGCATTTATTTCTCTTCTTAGTTTTTCCAGAGTTTGCCGCATGTATTTTGAGGCACCCTTATTAGGTGCGTAAATGTTGATGATTGTTCTCTCTTCTTGAGAGATTACTCCTTTTACTAATATGTAGTGTCCTTTGTCTCTTACAATAGTTTTGCATTTAAAGTCTATTTTGTCTGATATTAGAATAGCTACTCCTGCCCTTTTTTGGCTATTGTTAGCTTGTAAAATGGTTTTCCAGCCATTCACTTTCAGCCTCCTTGAATCCCTGGGTCGAAGGTGGGTTTCTTGTAGTCAGCATATAGATGGATCATATTTTCTTATCCAGTCTGCCAGTCTGTGTCTCTTGATTGGTGAATTTAATCCATTAACATTCAGTGTTATTACTCATAATGAATTTCTTACTTCAGCCATTTTTTGTTTGGGTTAATGTATGTCATATGTTGTTTTGTTTCTCTTTTTGTCTTTTCAGTTGTTTTTAAACTCTCCTCCAACTCTCTCTCCCTTGTTTTTTCCTTTCAACTTGTAGAGCTTCCTTCAGTATTTCTTGAAGTGCTGGTTTCTTATTGACATACTCTCTTAATTTCTGTTTATCTGTGAATATTTTGAACTCTCCATCATTTTTGAATGCCAGTTTTGCTTGATAGAGAATTCGTGGCTGGAAGTTTTTTTCTTTTAGTATTTTGACTATGTCATACCACTGTCTTCTTGCCTCCATGGTTTCAGCTGAGAAATCAGCACTTAATCTTATTGTGCTTCCCTTGTATGTGATGGTTCTTTTTTCTCTTGCTGCCTTGAGTATTTTCTCTTTGTCTTGAGCATTGGACATTTTGACAAGTATATGTCTTGGAGTTGGCCTTTTGGGATTTATACAATTTGGGGTGCGCTGTGCTTCCTGGATCTGCACATCCATCTCTCTCAGTAGGGTTGGGAAGTTTTCAGCCATTATTTCCTTCAACACTCCTTCTGTTCCCTTTCCCTTCTCTTCTCCTTCTGGGATGCCCATAATGCGTATGTTTGTGCATTTTGTGTTATCAGTTAATTGCCTGAGTCCATGCTGGATTTTTTCTATCTTTTTGTCTCTCTGTTCTACTATCTCTTTGATTTCAACTGTATTGTCTTCCATATTACTAATTCTTTCCTCTCCCTGTTCAAATCTGCTGTTATGTGAATCCAGTGTCTTTTTGATTTCTTGGATTGTGCCATTGTTCACCATCATATCCAGTATCTTTTTAGGCATGTTTGCAATTTCTTCAGTATGTTCTCCCAGTGTCTTCTTTATATCCTTAATCTCTTTCTTCACTTCTTTAAGTTGGTCCATGATATTTGTTTGGATAGCTTTGATTAGTTATTCAATGTTCTGCATCACTTCCTGGTTTTTAATTTGTTCATTGGACTGGTCCATGTTTTCCTGTTTCTCAGAGTTATTTGTATTTTTTTGTTGCCCTCTGGTCATCATATTATCTTGATGGGTTTGTTCAGTTGATTAGCTTTTCTCTATGCTCTAGAGTTTTATTTAGCTGGTGGTTCTGCGTGTGAGTTAAGTTTTCTTTTTTGGCACTTTTTCTTCTTATTTTGTTTCCTTGCTTCTTTCTATGTTCCCTTGAAGGCAAAAGATTAGGGCCAGAGGAATCAAAAGACATAAGGAAGGCAGCAGGATAATAGTAATATTGATAAAAGTTAGAAGAGGGGCCAAATGAGACTTAATGAGATGAATATTTAACTTGTGTAGGCAGTGTAGAGTAATAGGAAAAAAAGTGGAGTTCCTACAATGGACTGGGAAAACAAATGGAGAAATACATATATATAGTGATTTAGAAGGCTAGAATTATGAGAAGGGAGAGAAATAGTAAACAAAGGGCTGAAAGGAAAAAGTCAATACTAATTAAAAAAAAAAAAAGAAGAAAACAAAATAGATGGAATAGAAATTGACACCCTTAAGTTGTGGGCCTATGAAAAAATGTTGTATCTAAGAGCCACAACAGAAAGCAGAAGGCAGAAAGATGAAGGAAGGATAAGCGATAGTTTGGAATACAAAATCAATATAGACAGCGGGTGGGAAATTACTGAAGAAGAAGCACAGCAAAGAAGCGACAGGCTAACAGCACCTAATTTTAAAAAATGAAAGAAAAAAGAAAGGGGGGAGGAAAGAGGAAAGAAAAGCAAGAGACCAGAAATAAACAGAGAAAAACCAAAGAACCACACAAGCACGCAGTCAAACTGAGCTAAGGAGGGTCAATGATTCCCCTAGGGTCCACATGGATCCTCTCTGCCTGCTTGTGTTTATCAATCAATTTCCCTGCAGGGTTCTATATGCAGGTCCTGAAACAGCTTTTGGCTATTAAACTAAATTAAAAAGAATTTATTTTTCATTTATTGAAGTGACCTCACTTTTTTTTGGCGAAATACGGGACCCAAAATAATTCTTCCTCTAGACCAACCCCCTTACGGAGGGGACCCCGTGGAAATTAATCAAGCATATCCCACTTCATGGACTCCCCAGGGTAGCTGTAGCTCTGATGTTAGTCAGTGCAGAGTGCTAAAGACGGCCGACTCCACCCCTTCTGGAGCCTAGCACCAGCGTCACTGGGTTGCTGGGTAAATCAGTTTGACTCTGCAGATTCGCCTCTCCTCTCAGCCTGATGCTGCTTCAGGTCGGCTTATCTGCTCCCCAAAGCTATGGGGCAGTCCAGGTAGCCAGATCGATGGCAAAAAAAAAAAAAAAAATTCCCTTCCCTGTCCTCCAACAGAACCCTCCCTCTTTTGGAGAGTGTCCCCTCTTCCTGGCTCCACGGCGGCCCGGGACTTATCCCTGGGCAGCTAGGCAAATCAACTCCCTCCCCAAACAGAATCACCCCTCCCCTCCACCGGGTGCCGATTTGCTCCGGCTGTTCTGTTCACCCAAGGTCCAAGGGGTTCCAGGCAGCCAAATCCCCAGAAAATAAAACTCTCTTGCCCTTTTACCAGAGCCCCCCCTCAGAGAGTGCCCCCTCCCACTAGGCCCTGACTCCTGGTTGCCAAGCCCTGCTCACGGCTCCAACTGGCCATTTTATTTTTTTTCTCCCAACAGTGGGGCTCAGCCATCCATGCCAACCACCACCGGCAGGCTTAAAATTCATGAATCTCTACCGTTTTGTCAATGCCGTTGATCCGCGCAGATAGATATCCCAAGCTTCTCATTCCACGCGTGCACAGCATAGACTCCTGGGCAGGACCCCGTCCACAATCCGCCTTGCTCTGGGAGCTTGCAGTGTGTGCCCTCCTACACTAACGCCATCTTGCATGATACTAATATATTAAATTCTTACATGAACTCAGATATGTTTCTGGGTTATCACTATTATATTTTTAATTTTTATTGTTTATTGCGGTATAATCCACATAACATAATATTCATCATTTTAAAGTGTGGTTTTAAGAATGTTCAGTGGTTTTAAGAATGTTCACTACATTGTACAACCATATCTAATTCCAGAACATGTCAATCAACACAATATTAAACTCCATATCTATTAACAGTTAGTCTCAATTACCCTTTCCTTTCATTGCCTGGCACTAATTTACTTTTGTTTCTATGGATTTGCATTTTCTGGACTCTTTATATAAACTGGACTTATGGGAAGATGGCAGACAAAAAGAAATGGGACTCTCTTATTCTCCAGAAAAATAACTAGAGGACAGGCTGAAACAGCCTAGAAAAAGATCTTTTAGGGTTTAGGACACCAGGCAAAGGCTGAACACTATCCAGAGGAGAGAGACAAAGGAGGGAAATCCTAAGGACAGAACTGTGAGTTGAAACCAGCAGCTGCTGCTGCTGCTGACACCATCCCCATACTAAAGACACTTCAGAATTCTCAGGCCTCTGGGCCTGCCGCTACAGACAAAGGGGGCTCCAGGGATCTACCATCCCAGAAAAGGGGAAGGAGAGAGAGGGACACAGCCTAAAGCTGACTCAGCTTTTGATGCACAAATTTGGTTTTCTGTGTCCCAGGAGCCCTTCCAGAATGGGTGGGGCTGTGCCATTGTTTGCCTTGGGATCCGGCAAGAGGCTAAAGATATATGACTCTCCCAGTCTCCTTCTCTACTAACCAGTACTGATTGTTGAGGACTCAGAGGGGAGTGGAAATACTTCCTAGCCAGGAAAAGGGAGGGGGCTACCAGAGAAGGCTGGAGAACTGTCTCAGAAAGAGTTTGAATTACAAGGCTCCTATCCTCCAGAGAGGAAGCTCTATCACATTGATCTGGTCTGTGTTGCAACAAATACACTCTGACCAGGTATTAAACTGAGAACTGCAAAAGAGTACTAGCTGCTGGCAGACCAAGGCAGTGCACGTGAGAAAATTAAAAATAAGTATGAGAGGCTTCATCTGGCTCTATAGCCTCCCACCCCAAGGCCCTAGGAAGGGAGTCTACCCAGTTTTGAGCAACCAACAGGAACAATCCTGGCAATCCAGGTCGGGCCAAGAATCAAAGAGCAGTGGTAACACAGCCTTCTGCCACTAAATCCCTACAAAAGAGAAAGAAATAGAGCACCTGAGTAAACTTCACCCTAATCAGATGCCTAGACATCAGCAAAAAATTACGAGCCATACTAAAAAAATAGAAGACATGGCCCAAGAAAAGGAGTATAGCAAAGCCCCAGAAGAGATGCAGAATTTGAGAGAACTAATCAGCGAGATGCGCACAAATTTACCAAAATCAAATTAATGAGTTGAAAGACAATATGGTTAAAGAGATAAATGACATCAAGAAGACATTGAAAAAAAAAAAAAAAAAAAGAAGACATTGAGTGAGTGCAAAGAAGAATTTGAAATCCTGAACAGAAAAGTAACAGAGCTCATGGGAATGAAAGACACAATAGGTGAGATATAAAAAACACATTAAAGGCATACAACAGCAGACTCGAAATGATAGAAGAAAGAATAAGTGATTCTGAAGACAGAACAGTTAAAATTGAAGAAAGAAAAAAACACAGAGAGAAAAGAATGGAAAAAATTGAGCAGGGACTCAGAGAGTTGAATGACAACACAAAATGCAACAACATACATGTCATGGGAGTTCCAGAAGGAGAAGAGAAGGGAAAAGGGGCAGAAAGAGTATCTGAGGAAATAATAGCTGAAAATTTCCCAACTCTCACGAAAGAAATGAACTTACATGTCCAAGAAGTGCACCGTATCCCAATCAGAATAAATCCAAATAGACCGACACCAAGACACATACTACTCATAATGTCAAAGACAAGGAGAAAATTCTCAGAACAGCAAGGGAGAAGCAAACCATCACATACAAGGGATTTCCAGTAAGGCTTAGAGCAGATTTCTCTTCAGAAACCATGGAGGCGAGAAGACAGTGGTATGATAGAATTAGGATGCTGAAAGAGAAAAACTGGCAACTGAGAGCTCTTTATACAGCAAATTGTCCTTCAGATATGAAGGTGAGTATAAAATATTCACAAACAAACAGAAACTAAAAGAATTTTCAAAAAAGAATCCACATTTGCAGGAAATATTAAAGGAAGCCTTAGAACCTGAAAGAAAAAGACAGGGGAGAGAGGCTTTGAGGAGAGTATAGAAGAAAGAATAGCAGAAAGGATAACCAAAAGAGTAAAAAGACAGACAAAAATATGATGTGACATATGAAAACCAAAGAATAAAATGGTGGAACTAAATAGTGCATTTACAGTAATATCATTGAATGTGAATGATACACATTCCCAATCAAAAGATACAGGCTGACAGAATGGAAAAAAAAAAAAAAGATGAGCATCCATATGCCACTTACAAGAAATTCACCTTAGACCCAGTGATACAAAACAGCTGAAAGTGAAAGGTTGGAAAAAGAGACTCCACGTGAATAGTAACCAAAAAAGAGCAGGGGTAGCTATACTAATATCAGACAAAACAGACTTTCAGTACAAAAAAGTTATAAGAGATACAGAAGGCCATTATATATTAATAAATAGGACAATCTACCAGAAAGATATAACAGTCATAAATATCTATGCACTTAACCAGGGTGCCCCAAAATACATGAGACAAGCTCTGGGAAAACTGAAGGGAGAAATAGACATCTCAACAATAATCGTTGGAGAATTCAACACCCCACTCACATCATTAGATAGAATAACTAGACAGAAGAGCAACAAGGAAACAGAGAACTTGAACAATGTGATAAACAAGTTAGACCTAACAGACATATACAGAACACTGCATCCAAATTCAGCAGGTTATACATTCTTCTCAAGTGCCCATGGATCTTTCTCTAGGATAGACCACATGTTAGGGCACAATGCATCTCTCAGTTAAGATAAAAAGATTGAAATTATACAAAGCACCTTCTCAGATCATGATGGAATGAAACTGGAAATCAATAATAGACAAGAAAAAAGTAAATTCACAAATGTGTGGAGGCTGAACAACACATTCCTAAATAATCAGTAGATCAAAGAAGAAATTGTAAATGAAATCAGTAAATATATTGAGACATCAAAATGAGAACATAGCTTATCAAGACTTATTGGATACAGCAAAGGCAGTCTTGAGAGGGAAATTTATAGCCCTAAATGGCCTACATTAAAAAAGAAGAAAGAGGTAAACTCAAAGATTTAACTGAACTAGAGAAACTAGAAAAAACAGCAAACCTATCCCAAAGCAGGCAGAAGGAAAGACATAATAAAGATTAGAGCAGAAATAAATGAAATTGAGGAAGATGGCGGACTAGTAAGACACAGGAATCTCTTCTTCAGAAAAATAGCTAGAGGACAAGCTGAAACAGCCCCGAAAAGGGAAAAGGGGGGGGGGTGCTACGAGAGAAGTCTGGAGAACTGTCTCAGAAAGTTTGAATCACAGGGCTCTTAGCCCCCAGACAGGAAGCTCTAGCACATTGATCTGGCCTGTGTCACAACAAATATGCTCTGACCAGGCATTGAATTGAGAGCAGCCAACAAGCGCCATCTCCTGGCAGACCAAGGAAGTACACATAAGAAAATTAATAAGAGAGTCTTTTCCTGGCCTCTATAGCCTCCCTGCCCAAGGTCCCAGGAAATGACTCTACAACCAATTACTGGGACCAGTGCCCGGTTTTGAATAACCAGCAGAACAATCCTAACAATCAAGGTTGAGCCAAAAATCAAAGAGCGGTGGTAACTCATAGCCTCCTGCCACTAAAACCCCATATGTGCTTACAAGAAACTCACCTCAGACCCAAGGATACAAGCCGGCTGAAAGTAAAAGGTTGGAAAAAGATACTCCACGCAAATAGTAAACAGAAAAGAGCTGGGGTAGCTATACTAATATCAGACAAAACAGACTTCAAATGCAAAAAAGTGATAAGAGATGCAGAAAGCCATTATATATTAATAAAAGGGACGATCCTCCAGGAAGATAAAACAGTCATAAATATCTACGCACCTAACCAGGGTGCCCCAAAATATATGAGACAAACTCTGGCAAAACTGAAAGGAGAAACAGACATTTCTACAATAATCGTCGAGGACTTCAACACCCCTCTCACATCATTAGATAGAACAAATAGACAGAAGATCAACAAGGAAACAGAGAACTTGAACAATATGATAAACAAGTTAAACCTAACAGACATATACAGAACACTGCATCCAAACTCAGCGGGTTATACATTCTTCTCAAGTGCCTATGGATCTTTCTCCAGGATAGACCACATGTTAGGTCACAATACAGCTCTCAATAAATATAAAGAGATTGAAATTATACAAAGCACCTTCTCAGATCATAATGGAATGAAACTAGAAATCAATAACAGACAGGAAAAAAGGAAATTTGCAAATGTGTGGAGACTGAACAACACACTCCTAAATATTCAGTGGGTCAAAGAAGAAATTGCAAGTGAAATCAGTAAATATATTGAGACAAATGAAAATGAGAACACAACATATCAAAACTTATGGGATATAGCAAAGGCAGTCTTGAGAGGGAAATTTATAGCCCTAAATGCCTATATTAAGAAACAAGAAAGAGCTAAACTCAAAATTTAACTGAACAACTTGAGAAACTAGAAAAGGTACAGCAAACCAATCCCAAAGCAAAAAGAAAGAAAGAAATAATAAAGATTAGAGCGGAAATAAATGAAAATAAGAACAAAAAAGCAATAGAGAAAATCAACAAAACCAAAAGCTGGTTCTTTGAGAAGATCAATAAAATTGACAAACTCGCTAGACTAACAAAGAAAAAAAGAGAGAAGATGCAAATAAATACAATCAGAAATGAAAGGGGGGAAGTTACAACTGACCCCACAGAAATTAAAAGAATCATGAGGATATTATGAGAAACTGTATGCCAACAAACTAGACAATCTAGATGAAATGGACAAATTCCTAGAAATGCACAACCAACTTACTCTGATGCTACAAGAAATACAAGAACTTAACAAATCAGTCACATTTAAAGAGATTGAATCTGTCGTCAAAAATCTCCCAGCAAAGAAAATTCCAGGACCAGATGGCTTCACAGGTGAATTCTATCAAGCATTTAAAAAAGAATTAACACCAATCCTGTTTAAACTCTTCCAAAATATTGAAGAGGAGGGAAAATTACCCAATACATTTTATGAAGCCAACATCATGGTAATACCAAAGTCAGATAAAGATTCTACAAGAAAAGAAAATTGCAGGCCAATCTCTCTAATGAACATAGATGCAAAAATTCTCAACAAAATACTTGGAAATCGAATCCAACAGTATATCAAAAAACTTATACATCATGACCAAGTGGGATTTATTCCTGGTATGCAAGGCTGGTTCAACATAAGAAAATCAATCGATGTAATACACCACATTAACAAATTGAAGGAAAAAAACCACATGAGCATCTCAATCGATGCAGAAAAGGCATTTTACAAAATCTGGCATCCTTTTTTGATAAAAACACTTCAAAAGAGAGGAATAGAAGGGAAATTTCTCAATATGATAAAAGGCATATATGAAAAACCCACAGCCAACATCATACGCAATGGGAAAAGGTTGAAAGCTTTCCTTCTAAGATTGGGAAAAAGAGAAGGATGCCCACTGTCACCATTGTTATTCAATATTGTATTAGAAATTCTAGCTAGGACAATTAGACAAGAAAAAAAATTAAAGGCGTCCAAACAGGAAAAGAGAAAGTAAAACTCTCACTGTTTGCAGATGACATGATCTTGTACTTAGAAATTTCTGAAGTATCCATGACAAAGCTACTTGAGCTAATAAATGAGTTCAACAAAGTGGCAGGATACAAGATCAACACACAAAAATTAGTAATGTACTAATGTACAGTAGTACTGAACAATCTGAGGAGGAAATCAGGGGAAAATTCCATTTTCAATATCAACAAAAAGACTCAAATAATTAGGAGTTAATTTAACCAAAGAAGTACAGGACCTATATGCAGAAAACTACAAAACAATGCTAAAAGAAATTTAAAAAGACCTAAACAAATGGAAAGACATTCTGTGTTCATGGATTGGAAAAATAAATATTGTGAAGATGTGAATCTTTCCCAAACTGATTTATAGATTCAATGCAATACCAATCAAAATCCCAACAGCTTACTGTACAGAATTAGAAAAGGCAATTACCAAATTTATTTGGAAAGGGAAGTGCATCCAAATAGCCAAAAGCATTCTAAAATAGAGGAGCAATGTGGATGGAATTTCACTGCTTGACCTTGAAACATATTACAAAGCTACAGTGGTCAAAATAGCATGGTACTGGCGTAAAGATAGACACATTGATCAGTGGAATAGAATTGAGAATCCAGAAATAAATCCTCACCTATACAGTCAACTGGTTTTTGACAAACCTACCAAGCCCATGCTAACAGGAAAAAAGTCTCTTTCACAAATGGTGTTGGGAAAATTGGATATCTATAACCAAAAGAATGAAAGAAGACCCCTATCTCACTCCCTGTACAAGAATCAACTCAAAATGGACCAAAGACCTAAATATAAAAGCCAGGACCATAAAACTACTAAAATTAGGGAAACATCTTCAAGAGCTTATAGTACGTGGTGGTTTCTTGGACCTTACACCCAAAGCATGTGCAACAAAAGAAAAATAGATAAATAGGACTTACTCAAAATTAAACACTTTTGCACCTCACAGGACTTTGTCAAAAGGGTGAAAAGGCAGCCAACTCAGTGGGAGAAACTATTTGGAAATCTTATGTCTGATAAGGGTTTACTATCCAGGATATATAAAGAGATATTACAACTCAACAATAAAAAGACAAATGACCCAATTAAAAAATGGACAAAAGACTTGAATAGACATTTGTCCAAAGAAGAAATACAAATGGCAAAAAAACACATGAAGAAATGCTCAACATCACTCATGATTAGGGAAATGCAAATTAAAACTACAATGAGGTATCATTTCACACCTATCAGAATGGCCACTATTAAAAAGACAGAGAACTACAAGTGTTGGAGAGGATGTGGAGAGATAGGAACACTTCTTCACTGTTGGTGGGAAAGCAGAATGGTACAGCCACTGTGGAGGACTGTTTGGAAGTCCAAAAGAAGTTGAATATAGACTTGCCACGTGACCCTGCAATACCACTACTGGGTGTATACCCATAAGAACTGAGAGCAGTGACACACACAGATATCTGCCCACTGATGTTCATAGTGGCATTATTCACGATTGCCAAAAGTTGGAAACAAACGTGTCCATCAACCGAAGAATGGATAAACAAACTGTGGTGTATTCACACGATGGAATATTATGCCGCTGCAAGAAGAAATGAAGTCGTAAACATGTTGCAACATGGATGAACCTGGGGGACATTATGTTGAGGGAAGCAAGCCAGACACAAAAGAACAAATACTGTATCGATCGCCTTACTATGAGCCAAATATATTGTGTAACGTATTGTATGATTCAAAAAAAATTATATGTATCCAGTTTCTTTTCAGTTTTTAATTGTTTATATTTTCAATTATTAAATGTACAAAATAAAGTAAAAAAAATAAATCAAATCATACGTATATGGCTCTTCTTTCCCTAGCATAATGTTTTCAAGGTTCATCAACATTGTAGCATGTATCAGGACTTCATTCCTTTTTTATGACTGAATAATATTCCTCTGGATTATTAATAGTGCTGCTATAAACATTCATGTCTATGTCTTTGTACACAAGTTTTGTATACATGTTTTCAGTTCTCTTGGGCATATGCCTAGTAGTGAAATTGTTATCCGTTATCATTGTGCAAAAAACATTGATTTAATGATCATAACTTCATAGTAAGTTGTAATTGTAAGAAGAGTCTATATTATTTCATTTCTCTAATTATAAAAAATATATTTTGTGTGAACTTTAAGAATTAATTTGAGAATGAGCTTTGGAAGCTTTCAGAATTTTGCTTCATCATACCTGTTTTAAATCACATTTTCACATTTCAGGTCTTCCTCTCATGTCAATTTGGTTTCTTCACTCTTTCTCACCCATACTTATTCTCTTGTGCATATTGCCTTCCTTCCATCTGCCTCCACTAACACAAACCTTCAAGGTCCAGCTTAAGTGTCAACAAAACTTTTCAGACCACTCCAGTCCAAATGATCTTTTTTCCTTGGAATTCCTGTAGTATGTTTGTTTATAGACTTTAGTTTTGTACTTCATGGTATTGTTTTTGATTGTCATTAATCTGGTTAATGAGCAATAGTAAGTCATACTGCCAAATAGACCTTTGAGAGCAGAGGCTTCATTTCTTTTATTCCCTCCACAGTATCTAGTTCTGTGCACAGCATTGTGGAGGGAATGAAGGAATCATGTTTTTAATACTAAATACATTTTTTGAATGCATGCACACTATAAGATGCAGAACCCAAATGAGAGATTGTTAAGTTACCAAATTATAAATAGTCTTAAAGTGAAGTAGAACAATCCTGAAAAAGACTAAGTTATTTAAGTGTTCATTTTTAAACAGTCATTTAGTAGGCACTCACTATAATGCTTGACTCTGTAGAAATATAAAAGAAAACAATAATAATGGTGGCCACTATTTGTTGAGCGAAGTCAAGCATGATATTAACACATTTAAAATGCCAGTTTATTTAATCCTTACAACCCTGTAGGGTTAGGGAGTGTTATTACTCTCTTGTTCCCTCACTCCCTACCTCTAATCCTTCAACCAGTCTTCTTGGCTCTACTTCCAAAATATATCCCATTCAGTTTCCTTGTTCTCTTCTTTACTGCTACCACTCCAGTCCAAGACCAGTATTTTCTCATGTGACCTACTGATCTCCCTATTTGCATTCTTCTCTCCTTGTGAACCACTTTCCACACAGCAGTCAGCATGGACTTCTAAAAAATGTCAATAAGATTATGTCATTCTTTTGCTTAAAACCCTCCAATGACTTTCTTGTACATTTAGAATAAAATCCACACACTTTTTCATGATCTACAGGGTCTTACACAATCTGGTCCTTGCTTTCCAGTCTTAATTTAAATGAGACAAACTCTTTGAGTAAGTAATCCAGCAGAGTAACAGGTTTTATTATACTTTTAATGATAAAAAAGAAGAAAAAGGGAATTCCAATGCTCTTCTTCTGGCTTAACAAAGAAACTTCCTAATTATTAAACTTTACAGAAAATAGGTAACAATTAAAATACTGTTACCCAGGCAATAAATTATTAAGTGAAACAACCAATCAGAAATGGAGAATTTTTGGAGTTATAGGTTACTTTCATGACAGAGCAACTTCTTCTGATTTCTTATGTTTTTACAGATGACACTTTTTATAATAAGACTAAACAGAACAATATATTTTTTTAGATGTTTCACACTAGATCAAATAAGTTAGATACTTTTGTGAATGTTGTCAATCTAACACTTTATCAAATATAATAATAATAAAGATAAAACACATAGTACTTACACTATATGTTATACACATCTAAGTGCTTTACATTTAACTCTGTTTGGCAGAACCATCTGAGTCTTTATTTTGGAAAAGACAAAATTGGCTTCAAGTTGAGACATGGGCAGAAAGGGGCAGCCATGGCAGCAAGCGGGGCAGAACTGAGAGGGGTGGCAGTAGCAGTTCAGTTGGGCAGGACATCAGATGACTTGGCTACCAGCTTCTTCACCACTATAGCTTTGGTGGAGCTGGTGAACCTGAAGGAGCCAGCGCCCCTACCAGAGCTGCAGCTGGACTGAAAGGAGCTAGAGCCGTATTTGTGGCCAGTGCTTGGTATGCCAGTGAAGGTTGGGTTTCAGTCCACCTGAGTAGTAGCCACCAGAGGTGGTCTTTGTATGAATACTCACGTTCTGCGTCCCAGACTCCAGCCTGCTCTCCTTGCCCTCCAGCAGCTGTTGTAGGTGGCAGTCTTGATGTCCAGGGCCAGCTTGATGTTCAGCAGCTCCGGGTACTCGTGCAACTGCTGTGCCATGTCCTCCTTGGCCTGGTTCAGGGCAGGCTCCATTGGGCCAGCTTGGTATTGGTGTCCTTGATGATCAGCTCCCCACGCTGCTCAGCATCAGCAACGGCAGCCTCAGGGATGCACTCTGGTCCTTCAGGCCCTCAATCTCAGCCTGGAACTGGCTGACGCGCCGGTTCATCTCAGTGATCTCCGTCTTGATGCAGTGGAGGTCATCCCCATGCTTCCCAGCCAGCGCCTGCAGCTCCTTATACTTAATCTGGTACATGCTCTTGGCCTCAACCCCATTGTGGTTGGCGATTTCCTTTGACCTCAGCGAAGATGCCATCCAGGTTCAGGCAGCGGCTGTTGTGCCTGGACAGCACCACAGACATGTCTGAGATCTGGGACTGCAGCTCATGAATCTCCTCTTCATATAGCTGCCTGGGGAAGTTAATCTCATCAGTCAGCCCTTCCAGGTGGAACTCCAGCTCTACCTTGTTCATATGAGCTTCATCCACATTCTTCTTTTTTTTTTTTTTTTCTCCTTTTCTGCTGTCCCCTCATATCCCTATAAAGCATATTTGGAAGCCCTTCTCCAATTTCTTCTTCTTCCTGATAATAATAAAAAGCACAAACAGTTTGCATGTCATCTGCACTACCTCTCTCAGGGAAAATAACCCGGTTTTTCTCCAACAGAGAAGTCACTGGGTCATTTATGATCTGGCTGAAGGTCCCTGCAGGGAGAAATGATGCTCAGGCCATAAGATTTTAGGAGAGGCTCTGTAAGGCCAGCACTCTCTGGCGAGTGCTAATGTTGCTTTTCTGTGGAGTTGTTTTTTGCCACTGTTCAGGTAAGGATTCAAACCTCCTTCTATGACTATTCATGACAGCCAAGCCGTGTGTTTAATTCAGATACCATGCTGTGCAACCACCACTTGCTTTGTGTTAGAGAAAAACTTTGCTCACTGGGACACAGAGACTGACGGTTGCAGGCAGGAAGTTTATTGGGAAGCTCTCCCAACGGAGGGAGTCTGAAGAATAGACTTCAGCTCCCCTGCCGGTATGGTGGGGGTCTGAAGAGAGACTTCAGCCCCCATCCACATACTTCTTGATGAGGACAAATTCATTCTCTCGCTCCGTTCGCTTGTTGATCTCATCCTCGTACTTATTCTTGAAGTCTTCCACTAGTCCCTGAATGTTGCCAATCTTTGCCTCCAGCTTCAGCTTCTCCTGGCCCAGCACTTCCACCTGCCCCCAAAGGTTGTTGATAGCTTAATCTCTCTGTACCTGAATTCACACTTCTGCCCCAAATCATGCATCTAGTAATTGGCAGCCAGAGTTCACACCTTTAATAGTACACTCTATTGCTCCTGTAATGTAGTATACTATATGGCTTTTTGTTGTAGAATAGAGGCTGCTTTTCTTGCAGATGTATGGTAAGAGAGAACTTTTTTTCTTACTCTCTTTCTGAGACTTCCTTTTCTAGTAGTTTTGAGGGACCACAGCTTCAGGGCAAAACACTGGAATTCTATTAGTTGGAATTGAGAGAAAAGAGCAGACCTGGGACTCTTAAAACTTACAACACAGAAAGGACAGAAGCCTTGTAACAAATGAAATATGAAGCATATAGTGTTTTGTATTAATACTTTCCAGTCTAATCTTACTGCTTTCTCTCTGGTCACTAAGGTTCAGGCACAGTGGCCTTCTTTTGGCTCTTCCCAACACATCAATCTTGTAACTGTCTCAGGGCCTTTTCACTTGCTTGGTTTCTTCCTGAGATGCATTTCTCCCAAGTCTTCGAATCATTTAGGTCTTAGTTCAAATGTCACTTACTCTAAAGGTGCTTTTGCTCACCACGCTATCTAATGTTGCTCTCTCCCCCTTACTCTACCACTTTGACCTATTTTGTTTTCTTTATAGTAATGAATTATTTATTTGTTTACCTTTTTATTACTTGTTTCCCCATTATAATATAAGTTCCATGAGGGCAAGGACCTTGTATATTTCACCACTGTACTCTCAGCATCTAGAACTCTACATCACACATAGTAAGCATTTAATCAATATTCTTTGAGTGAATGAATGAAATCCTATTTAATAGATAAAGTATCTGAGGCTCAGGGACTTTAGGTGTCTTGTTCAAGTTCACAGTGCTATTAAGTGTAAGAGTTTGGATTTGAACTCAGCTGAAATTTTAACAGCTAAACTTTACTGACTAGCTTGCAATGTAAGCTAGACATGCTTGCAGGTAATCATAGCACAGGGTTGCAGGAAGTAAGGGCTGTGTTAGTGATGATACAGAATGGTTCCTGATTTTGTTCAGAGGTTCTTTGCTTTTTTTGCCTCATGTCGTGGCTATTTATTTCACTGTCCCCCAGAGCCTGGGCAAGGGAGAGGGAAATTTGTCATTGCTTAGCAGAAATGATGAAAGGTATGAAAGAGAGGTTGAAGTAATTATTAGATAATTGAGATTTTGAGAGTGCATATGAATTTCAAATGTATGTTTTGTTCTTTTTCTCTATAGCTGGGGACATTTGAGGCTTTATTATACTCCAGATATTAAATAAATACAGGTATGTTTCAAAAGATGCGGTGGTATTCAGAGCCTTTCACCATCTGGCCAAACTTCCCTTTTTGACCTTTTCTCCCATACTGAATCCTTCTTCAAACAATTTGGTTCAATCACTGCTCCTCTAATAGGTCTTTCTCTCTGCCTTCTCTGAGTTCTTGCCTAATGAGGCCTGTAATCTCTCTGGTGATAAATCTGGGATTTTTACAAACTCAGAATCTGGAAGTTGGAAGGGACTTTGACAAATTTCTAGTCCAGTCCCTGATTTTTACAAATGATGAAATTGAGGCCCAGAGAGCCAGAGACTTGTCCCAAGTCACACAGAAGTTAATGGCAGAGCTGGTCAAGAACCCAGCTCTTCTGGAATTGTATTCACAGACTTTGTGCACAGCCCATTCTGTCTCACTTATGAGTTACTAGGAGCAGTCTCTAAAGGATATGCTGAGAGGGCCTCTGGGTCTCCTCTGACATCAACTTTAAAATATGTGCCAGTGTGAATTTTCATATATGGAGTGTGGGATTTTTCAAGAAAGTCATGTCTGTTTTATTTACTCAGTGTAGTCCCTGACAGCAATATGCAAATACAGAATTTATTTAGTCTGCCTTCTCTGGTGACTTGCCAGTCTCTGAGGGGGGAAGAATACCTTTTATGTTTCCCATGGGTTTTGTTTGTCATAGCTTGATTTCCCATACTAAAGAGAGTCCTGGGTAGTCCCATATGGGACAAAGCTGGAGATTATTAAATGCTTCTGTCTTATGTATGTTGGGCATTCATATTTACTTATGAAGTTCCTCCATGTATTGCATTTAGAAGTTGCTTAGCAGAAATCATGAAAGCTGTGAAAAAATTGGTGTTTTGGATATTCTGATACACCACAGTATTTGAAAAAGGAAAGCTAGTCTTAGTTTTAGTGTAAGATATTGGAACCTGGGTTTTATTTACAATTTTGGACTCTCTCTTACTTGAGTGTAGTTCCTTAGGTAAAGAATAAAATCCTTGATTCTAATTGAGGGCTCTAAACTCTATCACCTTTGTTTTTCCAGTGCCGACATGCTCTTCATCAGAATGGATGTTCTTGGTCCAAAAATGTAGTGTCATCCTGCCTTTCTGTATGTAATTTGTAGCATTTCTCTCAGATAGCTCATTTATGTGCCATCACTTTCTATGGTATCAGTAAAGAACAATGCAGCCTTTTCATGAAAAGAAGCAGTTTTCTTCCTTCTTTCTAATTGGCATTGTCATCTATCAAAAAGAACAACATTTGCAGCCCTGTTGTTCTGAAATGAGATTTTTTTTCCTAATGATAAATGAAGATGCAGAGAATTTAAATGAGCTCAATGACTAGGAGAGAAGTATTAGTTTATCTTGTAAATTGTGATTTTGATGACTTAATCAGTTATCTTTCCTGTTTTGAAGTCTAGAATCTAAACAGGCATTTTAAAATGGAAAATGGTACCTGGAACATAGACTCTTTTTTTTAAAATTTGAATTTAAATTTTTAAAGCTCTTTAGATTACATATATGTTAAATAAAAAAGGTAGAGGGATTCCCATATACCTCACCCTCTCCCCTTCCCATACTTTTCCCCATTAACAACATCTTTCATTAGTGTGGTACATTTGATACAATTAATGAACACATATTGAAGCATTGCTGCTAACCATGGTCAGTAGTTTACATTATAGTGTATACGTTGCACCACACAATTTTATAGGTTTTGAAAGAATGTATAATGGCCTGTATCTGCCATTGCAGTGTCATTCAGAACAATTCCAGTGTACCAAAATGCCCTTTGTTACACCTATCCTTCCCTCTCCTTCCCCTCAGAACCTCTGGTGACCACTGCCTTTATATCAATGTTACAGGTTCTTCCATTGCTAGAATAGTAATAAGTCTACTTTGGTCCATGGTTGCACTCCTCCCTTATGTTTGTTCATTCCTCAATCTTGATGATTTTGGGATGGTGATGCCCACTGTGCTTCAGAGTGAGAGGGGGCTTAGATTTTATGGGCAGGTGGAAGGAACTGTTTTGCTTGCAGTTGTAGATTGTTTTTTGGGATAGGGGTTGTCCATCATCATCATTTTGTTAGTTGTCCTGGGCAAGTCTGATGAACTGGAGAGAAGGTGTTGGCTGCAACTCTTCTGAGAATCTCTGCTCAACTGGCATGTGAACAGACCAGTGAGTTAAGTCTCTGGGACATATATTTAATGGGTTTGGTCATAGTGCTAATTATAGGTTCAAATGAAAGGAGTAGAAGAATCATATGAAGAAAAATTATAAAGAGTCTTAACTCTGTTACATTGGGGAAATGTATTATCATATATTCCAAGGCAAGGCCCACCAACAGGGTGCTGATTTCATGAGGCTGTGTGCCTTGCCTAGAGTGTCTGGATGTCTCCAGAGCCCTTGGGAACACCCCTGTTTGAGGCTTTGTTTACTGTGGCAGTTAGTGAGATTCGCTTGAGATGTGTATAAATGTAACCTCAGGAATGACCTTCAGACTCACTTTGAAATCTCTTAGCCATATAACTCTTTTGCATTCATTGTTTCCCCCTTTTGGTCAAGGTCTTTTTCCACATGCATTGCTGGTTAGTGCTTGCTACTAATCCTTTGGTGCCAGGGAGTTTTATCCCCGAAAGTCACGTCCCATGCTGGGGGGAAGATAGTGAGTTTATTTGCTGAGTTTGGCTTAGAGAGAGACCACATTTGAGTAACAAGGAGGTTTTTAGGTGATAACTCTTAGGCAATAGTTATTATTAGGCTAAGTTTCAATTTCATAAAAATAAGGTTCATAAGTACAAGTATTAATATTATCTGGGCCCCTCCCCAACATTAGGAAACGTGAGGAAAGGCTTTAAAAGGCCTGACTTGGAGTCCATGTGCACATCTCACTCAGTAGCATGCCTGCAACCCATGTCTCTTGTTGTATACTTACCTCTTCTATTGTTTCTTAATAAACTCTACTCCCTTGCCTGAAAAACCAAAACAACAACAACAAAACAAAAACAAAAACAAAAACAAAAACAAAAAACTATCGAAGGCTTGGTGTATTGGTTTGTTTTCTTTTATTAAGCTCTGCACATACTGTAGAGGTTCTTGTCACTCTATGAGAGAAAGTAGCAGGACTCCACAGGATGGGAATTTAATGTTTTGTTCGTTATTGTGTGGGTCTCCACCCACTGAGACAACACCCTATGGCAACCTGAACACATTCATATTCCATAGAGCCATGTCACAGGCGTACCCTTCCCCACACATCCCCCCACCACCAACACCCTACACCAGTGACTCTCCCCTGCCATAGATAACAAAAGAACACTTCCACAGTTGTATTCTCAATATAGTCCTCAACCTCCTCAGAGTTCACCTGTTCCTTCCTCCAGCCCTCTCCTCAGCATTATGGATAGCTCCACCCACCCCACAACCCTGCCCACACGCACTCCAGCATCATCAGCTCCACTCATATCGCTGCACCACCATCACCCCTGTCTATTGCCAAACCACCACAATCCACCTTCCACCTTATCATAGATTTTGCCCAGATTGAGCATTGGCTCACTACTCTCTACTCCCTTTCTTCTTATAACCTATCTTCCAGACTCTGTGAGTCTGCTCAGTATGCTTAGGTCATATCAGTGAGATCATGCAATATTTGTCCTTTACTGACTGGCTTACTTCACTCAACATAAAATCTTCAAGATTCATCCATGTTGTTGCATGTGTCAATAGTTCATTCCTTCCTACAGCCAGAACTCTTTTTTTGAGCTTATATAAAATAAAATTTACATTTTGGAAGTTCCTGATTTTATTCTTATTTGACCTTACAGGTGAAATTTTCTTTCTTCAAACTGTTACTTTTTCTGATTATGTAAGTAAAATGTGTTTATTATACACATATATTTGGAAATAAAGACAAGTATAAAGAATAACAAAAATCACTTGTAAACCCAGAAAGTCAGGTCTGTCTTTCAGACTTTTTTCTGGCATACATATTATATTACAAATATTCATTGTTAAAGAGTCCTTCTGTTCCTAATTTACTTGGTAAATTTGGAGTTTTATGCATCAGCTTTTTGAAAAGTGAGTCGCCATCCTTTTCTTAGGAATTTGAAAAATTATACTTCACTATTTCATTATATTGTACATATGATATATATACCATCAAGGATTAACTAATTGTTCTAAAAACCATCAGGATGCACAAAACTGAGTATTTCTATTATTAAATGCCTTCTAACATGGAGTGTGGGGTAGTGTCTAAAATACCGTCAGAAGTGGAAAGGCTCATCTGGTGAAGTAATAGTAAATGATATAATTCATAAAAATATGTATATTTGGTCTGTTAAAATATCAAAAAAGTTTGGAGACCTCACTTCCATGTGACAGTCCTTTAATATCCGAAGGTTCTCTTTTGTAGTCCCTTGTCCAGCTGAGCAGTCTCCTGGGGGATACCATGAGTGATTTAACCATCCTTTTATTGTTAGATAATTAGGTTCTTTTCACTTGATAAATAATGCTCTGTGCTCATATTTGGATATGAATTCTTGTGTATCACCCTATTTATTTTCTTAGGATAACTTCCTAGAATTGGAATTATTCTGTTAATAATATATATGAAAATTTTTAGAACCTTTGATAAATATTGCTAAATTGCTCCTTAGAATGAGTGTATCACTTGGCAAAAACTAGTTATATTACTGGGCATTTATTTTACTATTATTCTCTAATTGGATAGAAACAAATGAAATTTCAATGTTTCATTTTCAATTTCTTTGATTCTTAAAGTTTTGTTTTCTGTAATTAGCTCATATTTCACTGAATGCCACTTATTTTGCACATTATTTGTTCCGAATACCTTTTCCTCGATTTAATTTTGGGGCTAAAACAAATAAATGGAAAAATATTAAGTAAAGAATCCCGCAGAAGTAGATTTTGTTTCTGTTGGAATAAGGAAAAAGAAGCCTAATATTTGCAGCTGTGGGTCAGTGCACCCATGATTTTAAGATGCACATCAGAAGAAATTGTTTTTCCCTCTGTCAAAATACCGTCTCCTTTTTAATTCTCAAGTTGCTGTATCTTGTATGTGTGTGTGTGTGTGTGTGTATGTGTATACGTGTGTTTGGGCTTTATAAGCCACAAAAAAAGATACAGCTGATTGTTCCTATGCTATTTCTGCCCTACCCTCATCCCCTTGGTTTGAATGGGGGCTAAATTGATTCCAACATCTGTTTGCTTTAAATATTTTCCCTGAAATTAGATAAAAATCCACCAGAAGGCAGTCACTGCCCATTTTCTTCTCTGTCTTATTCTTTCAGAATTGACATGGTAATTTAAAGTTTATGACTTTGGGTAATAGAACATCATTTAATATTTCTATTGCAAGCACATAACCTTACAGTAATCATTGTAAATGACTGCAGTCAGCAGTTTTTTTTTTTTTTAGAGAAGTTGTAGGTTTATAGAAAAATCATGCATAAAATACAAAGTTCCCATATACCACCCTATTACTAACACCTTGCAGTAGTGTAGTACATTTGTTACAATTCATGAAAGAACATTTTTATAATTGTACTTTAAACTATAGTCCATCATTTACTGTTGGTTCACTCTTTGTGTTATACATTCCTAAGTTTTTAAAAAAATTTTATTCTAGTAACATATATGCCTAAAATTTCCCCTTTAACCACATTCAAATATATAATCCAGTTTGTTAATTACGTCCATGATATTGTGCTACCATCACCACCTTCTTTTACCAAAACATTTCCATCACCCCAAACAGAAGCCCTTTTCCCATTATGTATTAATACCCCATTCTCCCCTCTCCTGCCCTTGGTAACTTGTTCTCTACTTTCTCTCTCTATGAATTTGCATATTCTAGTTATTTCTTATAAGTAATACCAAGTACTTTTAAAACAATTGAATCCCATTATTCTATATGTCTGTCTTTGTGCCGGTACCATGATTTTTTTAAAACAAATCAATTTTATTGATACATATTAATAAAGCATACAAATTTATCCAAAGTGTACAACCAATGGTATTTGGTATAATCACATAGTTGTGCTTTCATCACTTCAATTATTATTAAAGCATTTTCCTTATTTCAATAATAATAATAAACACAGAACAGTCAAACAAGAAAATTCCTCACCTCTCAATCTCTCTGTCTCCTCTGCAACTATTTCTGGCTGTTCTTGCACAATTTTTGTTTATTAAGCAGTCTTATTGAGATATATTCACATACCATATGATCTATCCAAAGTATATCATCAAAGGCTTTTTATTTTAGCTGTTAAAAAGTCCTTTATTATAAAATTGTAAAATAAAGAGAAAAACAGATTGAAAGAAATTACAAATTTTAAAAGGAGTGCAAGGCCAGGTTAGATTTAATATAATCAATTCTAAAAAAATAGATAGCATAACAGCAAACATTTATAAATGTAAGTAATAATTCTAATATAATAGAAATTAATTATAACATAATTCTAATTTTTATATTACATCTCAAACTATTGGATATAATCTCTTCTAAGAATAAAATAAATTATTGGTTTAGTTATTTAATTTCCATTTAGACCATAATTCTTTCTAGATAATCAAATTCCTATTTGGGAATTCTTCACAACTTATTGGAATGAATTACAGCAGATAATTTGCCAACTTAAAATTTTATGAGGCAGAAAAACTCAAAATCTTGTTCAACAGTAGTCATGCTAAATCATTATTGATCCAGATAGATTATTTTAATTAAAGAGTATGAATAAGAAAGGGTTAAAGAAAAACGAGGTATCTAAAAATATACCTCTTCTCCAGCCCTCCTCAATTAAAAGCCAGTGTTTATTTTGTATGAAGAAAATTACAAAATATTGATCACAGGAACAATTTGCCAGTTGCATTGAGTAATTATTGTTCATATACTATAATGTTGTTATTTTACATTTATCTGGTCTACTCCAGCTCTTTTTTGGTTACTATTTGCATGGAATACCTTTTTCCAACCTTTCACTTTTAACCAGGTTCTGTCCTTATGTCTAAGGTGGGTCTCTTGGAGACAACATATAGACAGCTCATATTTTTTTATCCATTCTATCAGTCTTTGTCTTTTGATTGGGAGTTCAGTCCATTAACATTCAGTGTTATTACTGTAAAGGCATTACTTACTTCATCCATTTTGTCCTTGGCTCTCTGTTGTCATATCATTTTATTGTCTGTCTTCTTATCCTTTATTTTACCCTCCCTAATAATATTCATTTCTAAACTCTTCTCCAAAACTCTCACCTTTGTTTTTTCCTTTCAGGCTGCAGCACCTCCTTAGTATCTCTTGCAAATCTGTTCTTTTGGTAGCATATTTTATCAGTTTTTGTTGTCTGTGAAGACTTTGAACTCACCCTCATTTTTGAAGGACAGCTTTGCTGGATACAGAGTTATTGGCTGGCAGTTTTTCTCTTTCATTACCTTAAATACATTATACCATTTTCTTCTCTCCTCCGTGTTTTCTGATGAGAGGTCTGCACTTAATCTTATTGAGTTTCCCTTGTATGTGATGCTTTGCTTTTCTCTTGTTGCTTTCAGAATCCTTTCTTTATCGCTGATATTTGTCATTCTGAATAGTAGGTGTCTTGGGGTAGCTCTATACGGATTTATTCTGTTTGGGGTGTATTGTCCTTCTTGGATATTGGTATTTATGTCCTTCATAAGGGTTGGGAAGTTTTCAGTCATTATTTCTTCAAATATTCTTTCTGCCCCTTTTCCATTCTCTTCACCTTCTGGGACAATAATAATGTGAATGGTTGTGCATTTCACATTGTTGTTCAATTCCTGTTATTCGATTCCTTGAGACTCTATTCCATTTTTTTCCATTCTCTTCTCTTTCTGTTCTCCTGTCTTTTCCGGTTCAGATGTTCTGTCTCGAAATCACTAATTCTGTCTTCAAGCAATTCAAATCTGCTCTTATGTGCCTCAAATGTATTTTTAATGTCATCCATCGTGTCTTTCGTTCCCATAAGGTCTGTTACTTTTCTTTGCAGGCTTTCAAATTGTTCTTTATGCTCTCCCAGTGTCTTTTTAATATCCTTTATTTCTTTAGTCATGTTTTCTTTAAATTCTTTGAAGTGATTTAGGAGGGTTGTGTGATTATCATTGATTAATTGCATTAAATCCTGTATCTCTTCAGAATATTTGGTTTATTCTTTTGGTTGGGCCAACCTTCCTGTTTCCTAGTATGACTTGTAATTTTTTGCTAATGTCTAGGCATCTGAATATGTTGGTGAATTTACTCTGATGGGCAATTTCTCTCTCTTGCCTATTGTGTTTCCCCCCCCACACACAGCTCTTCTTTGATATGTGGTTCAATTTATTCTTAGTCTTTGAAATTGTCCAGCTTAAGTTTTCAAAATTGGGCCAGGGACTCACTAGTGGGGCGCAAATTTTCTCCCAGGGGTTGGATACAGAAAGCACGGAGATCAGTTTTTGTCCATGCAATTTCCAGACCGGCCAGCAGATGGCACCAATCAATGCACCCTTTCCATGGAGGTGTTTCAGTCTCGGCTTTCCTGTGTTCCTGTGTTGAATCTCCAGATTGGAGATTCAAAGCGGCCTCTGCTGGCCAAAATCACCTTGACCTCGCCTCCCTTATCCCTTGAAACAGCTGACAGGAAGGAAGATGCCTGTTCCCCTCTCACTTGGCTGCAGTGAGCCAGGGGTTTTACCCCAGCTCAGTATCTTGGGGGTGGGGAAGGGGAACCCTTCCTGCCTACCTTGGGGGCTTGGTAACTTGGATTTGTTGTTTTGGCTTCTTCGACTCTCTATCCCTTACCCTCCTGGGAGTTGTATAGTACTGTCCTGGTCTGCTGACCCCCAAAGCAGGTCCCTTGGACAGTTTTTGGCTCTTTCTTCATTGTTTTTGTGAGAGTATTCAGCTCTGCTATCTTCCCACAATCCTCCTATTGTATACTTTAAAAAAATGTGCTTGTACTGATTTTTATTCATTTTTTTTTTTATTTTTAAAGAAGATTTAGATTACATAAATGCTACTTAAAAAAATATAAGGGATTCCCATATGGCCCACTCCCTACCCTTCTCACACTTTCCCACATTAACAACATCCTTCAGTAGTGTGGTACATTTGATGAACCCATATTGAAACATTGCTGTTAACCATGGACTACAGTTTACATTATAGTTTCCACTCTGTTCCACACAATTTTGTAAGTTATGACAAAATATACAATGGCCTATATCTGTCACTGCAATGTCATGCAGAACAAATCCAATGTCCTGAAAATTGCCCCCATATGATACCTATTCTTCCCTCTCCCATCTCTCAGAACCTCTGGTGGCCACTGCCTTTATATCAATGATAAGAGTTATTCCATTGCTAGAATAATAATGTCTACTTTAATCCACTGTTCATTCCCCAATCTTGAGGATTTTGGGATGATGATGACCACTCTGCTTCCAATTGAGAGGGAGCTTAGCTCCCATGGGGCAGATGGTTGGAACTATCTTGCTTGCAGTTGCACTCTGTTTCTTGGGATGGGCGTTGTCCATTGTTATCTCCTTGTTAGTTGTCTTGGGTGAGTCCAATGAACTGGAGAGTAGGAGTTGCAAATCTGCTGAAATTCAGGGCTCAACTGGCACATGGACAGACCAAAGATTTAAGTCTCTGGGACATGTATTTATCAAGTATAGTGCTAATTATAGGTTCAAATAAAGGGCAGAAGAGCCATGTGTACAGAACCTATAAATGAGTCTAACTCTCATGTACTGGGGAGCATAAATTCCAAAGTAAGGCCCACTGGCAGTGTGCCAAATTCCTGAACTGTCTGCCCTGCTTACAGTTTCTGGATGTCTCTAGAGCCCTCAGGAGCCCTGCTATTGGAGCCACTGTTTACTGTGGCGGTCAATGAGATCCTGCTGAGACTTGCATAAGCATAACCTCTGGAATGACCTCCTGACTCACTTTGAAATCTCTTAGACATAAATTCTCATTTGTATTTACCATTTCCTCCTTTTGGGCAAGGTCTTTTTCCAAATGCATTGCTATTTGGTGCTTGGTAATAATGCTTTGGTGCCAGGGAGGCTCATCCCCAAGAGTCATGTCCCATGCCAGAAGGTCGTGAATTTATATGCTGATTTTGGCTTAGAGAGAGGCCACATTTGAGCTACAAGAAGGCTTTCAGGAGGTAACTCTTAGGCAGTATATAATACTAGGCCAAGTTTCAATTTCATAAGACAAGGTTCATAAGTACAATCGTCAATATCAGGGACCTGACATAATGGTCTGTCTTCCTTCACTAAGCACAGCTGTTGCACTTGGTGTCCTATTAGAGAATGTAGCAGAACTCCCCAGGATGGGAATTCAATATTCATTCGATTATTGTGTGGCTATCCACCCACTGAGACAATGTCCCATGAACACTTGAATATATTCATATGCCTAAGAGGCAAGCCCCAGGTTTACCCCTTCGCATGCATCCCCCCATCACTCACACCCCACACCAGTGATCCTCCCCCTCCACTGCTGTGATCCTTCTGTGATCCAAAACCTCTCCAAAAATGAAGCCAATAAAATAACCAAATAAAAGTAATAAGAAAATGAAATAATTTAAAAAATAACCAATAAAATACAAAAAAATTTTTAAAAACAATTTGAAATTAAAAAAAAATTTTTAGATGCATGTCTCATTACTCTAAGACCTGCTGTCTTATATGTACAATGATATTTTCTTCCATATTTCCACAATGTATTATTATTATTTTTTTCATTTTATCTTCAAAGAAGCTTTAGGATACAGAAAAGTCACATAGAGAATATAGGTGATTCCCATAAGCCCAACACCCTCCCTCTTTCCCCCTCTCCCTTATTACTAACATTTTGCATGTGTATGGTACATTTGTTGCAATTGATGTACAAATATTGAAGCAGTGCTACTAACGATGGTCAGTGGTTTACATTTTGAATCGTATACTTTTATAGGTTTTGATGAAATTTGAAGTTGGAAGCAACCCAAATTTTCATCAACAGATGAATGGATGAGCAAACTGTGGTATATACATACAATGGAATATTACTCAGCTGTAAGAAGCAATGCAGTATTAACACATGGGATAACATGGATGAATCTTGAAGACCTTATAGTGAGTGAAGTAAGCCGGCACTGAAGGACAAATATTACATGACTTCACTGATACTAATTAAACAAGTTCAACAGACTCTCAGAGCTAGATTCTGGAAGATAGGTTTACAGAAAACAGAAAGGGAGTAGAGGGTGGTGAGCCGATGCCCATACGGGCAAAATCTACAATAAGGTGGAAGGGTGTAGTTGTACAGTGGTTGAGCGTGACAGTGGTGCAGTGATGTGATTGGGTTTGGCAGTGCTGGTGTGTGAGGGGAAGTAGGTTGGGTCCGTTGGGTTGGACTATCTATAGAACTAGGGGGAGGGTTGGGGGAAGGAGCAGGTGAACTCTGGGAATTTACAGGTCTGTGGTTAAAACTACAATATTGGGAACGTTCTTTTGACAAATATGGCAGGGGAAGGTTACTGGTGTAGGGTGTTGGATTTGGGGTGGGGGGAGGTGTACATGAGACAGGGCAAACCTGGGACAGGCTTCTATGGAATATTTAAGTGTTCATTTTGTCATAGTGTATTATATTAGTAGGTGGAGACCCAGACAATAATCAAGAAAATATCAAACTCCCTTCAGAGGAGTCCTGATAGGTTCTCAATTAGAGGGACAAGAGTCCCTTGAGAACATAGGCAGTGTCTAATAAAAGAAAACATACCAGTATGTCAAGTCCTCAGTATTACTGCAAGTTGCTCTGAATCTTGTTCTTCAAAAATTGAAACTTAGTGTTACCATAGGTTCTGAGGGAAGGGGGAGGGAAGAATAGAATAGATGGAATGTAGGGCATTAGAAGCGTTCAGCACGTTCTTGTAATAACGGATACAGGCCACTGCCATGTACTTTTCATCAGTCATAACACATATGCCCTCCTATAACAATCTCTTTCCTTTACTCCCAGTAGAAGGGTTCTCTTTCAGCCCCATCTAGATGTTCTGGCCTGAGGGATCCTGGTTGGGTACCTGGAATGATGTGGGCTGCCCTACAGGCAAAGTCAAAGTTGGAGAAGACCCAGGAAGGATGCTGCAGCTGGAAAGAGGAAGGATTAAAACAGAATAGGGAAGTGGATGTGGCTCAAATGATTGGGCTCCTGTCTACCATATAGGAGGTCCAGTGTTCGATCCCTGGGGCCTCTTGGTGAAAAACAAGCTGGCCCACAGGGAGTGCTGGCCCACGCGGAGTGTTGGCCTGCACAGGAGTGCTGGTCCGCACAGAGTGCTGGTGCAGCAAGATGATGCAACAAAAAGAGACACAGAAGAGAGACAATGAGAGATGTAGCAGATCAGGGAGCTGAGGTGGCACAAGAGATTGAGCAGCCTCTCTCCACTCCCGAAGGTCCCAGGATTGGTTACCTGTGCTGCCTAAAGAGAAAACAAGCAAACACAGAAGAACACACAGAGAGCAGACAGTGAGCGCAAAACAACAAGGGGGGGGGAGCAATAAATAAATAAATCTTTAAAAAAAAAAAAAGAATGGGCTTTAGCATATCCCTGGGATGGACCTTGGAGCAGAAGGATACAACAAAATTGTTCAGGATTAAATTAAAAAGGAAGGAAGGGAGGACTGTCCCTGTAAATGCCACAATAAACAAAGCCTCAGAGGTTCTCCCTTCCTCTCTCCCGCCCTTCCCCCCACCCCCCCACGCCCCCACCCCCATTGTTTTCTGCATTTGCTGTCTGCTCTCTGTGTGTTCTTTCTTTGTCTGCTTGTCTTCTCTTTAGGTGGCACCGGAAACCGATCCTGGGGCCTTCCGGAGTGGGAGAGATTGCTCAATCTCTTGGGTCACTTCAGCTCCCTGATCTGCTGCATCTCTCATTGTCTCTCTTCTGTGTCTCTTTTTGTTGCATCATCTTGCTGCGCCAACTCTCTGCGCAGGCCAGCACTCCATGCGGGCCAGCACTCTGCATGGGCCCGCTCACGGGGTGAGCCAGCTTTCTTTTCACCAGGAGGCCTAGGGAATCGAACGCTGGACCTCCTATATAGTAGACGGGAGCCCAATCACTTGAGCCACATCCGCTTCCCATAAGATAAACTTTAAAAATTTCATCTTAGCTTGTTTCCATCTTGATTGGAAAAATTAAAAGCTGATTGCAAAAGTGTGAGACATTACCATCTCTCCCTTCCCATATCTTTTTTTTTGTTGAGGGAACTAATACTGGGTTTTGGAGGAATTGGATCCTAGATTTAACCCAGTTACTAACTTGCTATAGGAATTTTCCTCTCTAACCCTCCAAGAGCCAAAGTTTCCACATCTGTAAAATGAAAGAATTAAATTATTTCTTAAGCCCCTTACATTTATAATATTAAAGATTATATTTTTAGGAGAAGTAGACTGGAAAAGAGTATGTTTGCAGAGTTTTGTTCTAGTTTTAAAAGGTTATACTTACGTGAGTGAGACAGCTAAATCTGCTGGTGGTGAAGTATATTTTCCAGCTGAGTATTGTGTGATTTGACTTTATATTACATAAAGACTTGCTGAAAAACTTGTTTTTCAGATAGTTGTAGTGAAATCCTTGTTTAAAAAGTTTCATTATCTACCTTTAGCCTCTTAAGAACTGGTTTCAGGCAGAATGGGAAGCTCTGAAAGCATTCAGGTGT
Source organism: Tolypeutes matacus (assembly GCA_026826555.1). Taxonomy (NCBI): domain Eukaryota; kingdom Metazoa; phylum Chordata; class Mammalia; order Cingulata; family Chlamyphoridae; genus Tolypeutes; species Tolypeutes matacus. The sequence continues at coordinate 4,380,223 of JAKSZT010000380.1, read as the reverse complement.
CTCTAGAGTTATTTCTTGCCAAGACAGTTCTGATGCAGGAGCTGGTATCTCCCTTTTTCTGTTAATGTCTATTGATTGATTGATTACATCCCAGGAGCTCCAAACTGAGTCTTTAGTTTCTGTTCCTATTTCCCTGGACACTTTCCCTCATACTGTTAAGAGGCATCTAGCTAGTCATTATTTACATAAATGTTACTAGAGAGGTTACATGACCCCAGATTGGCTAATGAGCTGTTTACCTTTATCTTCCATAAGGGCTTTCTCCACATTGGATCGTAGAAATCATATCCATGGCAGCAGAGATAGTACATATATCCCCACTGGCAATAGCATCATAGCTTCCTTTTTGTCCCCATTGTAGTTAAATGCCATTCCCTCCCTCTTGTAGCACTTACTTTTTAGAAGGTTCTCTCAATGCTGGATTGTTTATCCATCAGTCTGTCCTTCCATCCATCCATCCATCCATCCATCCATCCATCCATCCATCCATCCATCCATCCATCCATTTTATATGTGCCCTATCTAAAGATCGGTGGCAAGTAACTCCAGGAGAAAGACTTAGCTCCTTTGTTTCTCTTGGAAACTAGCCCCATTCCTGTAGGGGGCTTTATGTCTTAGGCCCGATTCTTCCAGAATTCAGTGCCTTAGATTCAGAACTCTATTTTCTTAGATTCCATTTTCCTTGTCTATTATTTGTTAAGCATCCACCTTTAATATACTTTATTTATTTATTTATTTATTTATTTATTTATTTATTTATTTATTTATTTTTTAACCGGGAGGTCCCGGGGATCGAACCCGGGTCCCTCCATATGGGAGACGGACGCCCAACCAGTTGAGCCACATCCGACCCCCAATATACTTTATAATCATTGCATTTGGGCCAAAGACAGAGGGAGAAGGAAAATTCTCAGATCATATATATATAATTTTTTTTTTTACATTTTAAAACTCTTTTGTTATGGAGAGTTTTTAAAAGACCCTAAAATGGAATACATGAACCCTCATATATTTGTCACTCAGATTCTAAAATTACATTTTGACAATTTTTCAAACTATCTTCCCTCCTACTTCTATTTCCTAGAGTATTTTAAAGCAAATCCCAACATGTAATTTCACTTGTAAATACTTTAGAATTTATCTCTATCTCTTGAGAACTTTTTTTTTTTTATAAACATACTACCGTGACAACCTGAGTTTTGTTCCATTTTTGCTGACCTTGTTTTTGTTTAAAGGGGACTTTTATCATAGGGACAATATAAGAAATCAAGAGGGAAGTTGGGGGCATGGGAGCCTTACAGTGAAGGTCAGAGTGGTTGTTAAAATCAGATCCAGGTGATCAGATGATTCAAACCCAACTGGTTACCTCTATCACCAAATAGCAGTTGTTATTTAATCTCACTTATTAAGTAGCTGCTCTTTCTTCTAGGGCTTCCTAACAGTGGTTCAGAGTTTGAGGACATTTTCATTGATAGAAGTGAAATAAAGTTAACTTTATTCTGAGATTATGTCCTTTCTGCTTTTACATGTTAAAATGCGTTTTATTTCACAAAATGACTGTGATTGTACATGGTAGCCCCCCCCTGCCGCCCCCCCCCCCCAATTTCTCTTACCTTGATGAAAAACAAAGCCCCACAAAACAGGAATTATGTTTCTGAACACAAATTTCTTTTTGAACATTTTTTGATAGAAAAAACTCCAAGTCTGGGATCTTATGACCTCAATCATTTATTTGACGGATTACTAAGATGTTCTCACTTGTTGCTGGGATATACTTTGGTTCAAGAACTTTTAGGCCTTCTCAGGTCAAAACACTTGGCTTTTCTTTTTTTAAATTTAACTTCTTGATCACTTCCTTCTAACAGCAAGAAAGAAAGGCAAGAAAGTCATTAAGAATTGAGATATATGGGGTTTTCTTCTGCCTTTGACACTCAGTAGCCATATAACCTTGGGCAAGTCTTTCCCTTTCTGGGCTTCATTTACCACAATTGCAAGGGGAGGGAGAGTTTGATGATTTCTGTGATGTCTTCCCATTCTGATATTATGCTAGTCTGTTTTTTATTCTGGCTTTACTGCTTGTATCACCTTGGTGTTTAACATATTTCTCTGTATTTTCCTGGCAGTTGAGTTTGGAGGCATAATCAGACTCTAGTTCTTTTCCTTTTTTTTTTTTTTTAACGACTTCTTCATAGATAATGTCATGTCATGTCATCATGTTTTTTTTTTTTACCAAGAAGCACATTATGTCAGGTTGTCTCTCTTTTTGTAAGGTTATTTTACCAAGGATCCATGGTTCTTCTTGGTAGGGTAATCTGGGCATTAAGGGTGCTGATTACTACTGGATTGGTCATTGTTTCTAGGCTATTTCAGTGGATGGAACTAGGAAATATGCTATTTTAGAAAGTTAAAATACATCTTGAGTTCTTACTAATATTTTCAGTTCTAATTCAGGACTATAGGATTTTTACTTAACCTTGTTTTTTTGTTTTTCATATTATGGATTATTCTATTTCTTTCTTCAATTCTGAGATCTCTGGTTCTTCTGAATTCTGGATATGATAGAATAGAATATTACATAAATACTAATTTCCTTTATCCCACATTATACATTTAACATTCTACTGTTCAATATGACAGCTAACAACATGATTATTATTTATCTCACTGGAAATGTATAAATTACAGTACTTTAAAGTCATTTAAGGTGGGCGGATGTGGCTCAAATGATTGGGCATCCGTCTGCCATATGGAGGGATCTGGGTTCGATCCCCAGGACCTCCCGGTAAAAAAAAATATATATATATATATTTTTGTGTGCCGGTGAGCCGCCAGGCCCCGGGAGCCATGCAGCAAGATGATGACGTAACAGGAGAGAGATGCAGGGGAGAGACAAGACAAGATGCCCAGCGAATGGACACAAAACAGCAAAATGGGGAAGGGGGGGTTTAAAATGGATAAAGTAAATTTAAAAAATAAATAAATAAATAAAGTCATTTAAAATAGTTCCTCAATGTACAGTTGAATCTACATTTAGATTGCTTTGTTTCATTTTATTTTCAAATTTTAGGGGCTGCTTTTTTAGAAAAAATAATAAGTAAAATATTTACATGGTTTTAAAGTCAAATCAGTAAAATAAGCTATATTTTAAAAGTTTAATATCTCTATATAATATCTTGGTCCACTTGTTCTTTGGATATTGCCTAATGTGAGCAATATTGAAATTAGCCAAGTAACCTCTTCTTCCTTCCCCCATTTCTTCTCCATCCCATATCCCCTCCCATTCTTTCCCCCAGCATCTTTACTCCAATTTAATGACTATAAGTCAATCAGCAAGTTTAATCTCCTTTTTTCATCTCCCATTTTTGATAGCTGTACTGGATTTACATTGTTAGAGCAAATAGCCCTTGCCTACTATATTCTCTCCCTTTAATTATTACTTTGTCTTTCTTAGTAAGTATATAGTTCCAACTATTGAAAACTGATTATAATCAAGTTTTCCTTCCCTTATAAATAATGTGGTCTTTTTGCCTGTGCCCAAAGGATATGTTCTGTCCCCTTTATCTAGTATTTACTAGTTCTTCAAGAACTCCTGTTATACATATATTATATCTTCTTTACCTATTTTCTGTATTTGTCACTTTCTCTCAAATTCTTTTTTTATCATTTTTTTCTTTTTGGTTTCTAACATTCTTTTTTTTTTTTTAATCTGTTTCTTTTAAGGCAGTATCCTTTATATTTATTCACTGCTTTGTTTTTTTCAGTCTTCATTTCAGATATGATATTTTTCTTCTAATTCTTTCCCAAGTTTTATCACCCCAATTAGAATTTTTTCTAATTGTGATTTATGTTTTTCTTTCATATCTTATATCATTTTCTTAATTTCCTTTACTGTGTGTTGAAAGATTAGGTTTTAGTTTTCATGGGCATGTTTTTTCTGGTGTGCTTTTATTACTTCTAGGGAGATTATTCAACTTATTCTTTTTTCCTTAGAATATTTTTACATAAGGTTGATCATGATTCTTTTTGTTGCCTATTTTTATGCAAAATTAGTTTTCTTGAATCTTTAGGAAGGGAGTATGAGTTAGAAGAGCTTCTCTAGTCTCATAGATGTAGAGGTCCCTCTTCTCTGTGTGTGTTTGTGTAAGTGTGTATGTATTCATGTAGCATTAAAAAACATGGCTTAGGGAAGCGGCTGTGGCTCAATCAGTAGGGCTCCCGTTTACCCTATGGGAGGCCCCGGGTTCGGTTCCCGGGGCCTCCTGGTGAAGGCAAGCCCGCCAGCACGGCATGGTTAGCTGAACCAGTGAGCACAAGCAGCAAGGGGGGGATAAATGAATAAATAAATAAAATCTTTAAAAAAAAAAAAAACCCCAAAAAAACATGGCTTATTGCTTTCTAGGATCTGGTTTTGTTTCCTTCCTCCAACTGTATCTGAGCTTTCTCTTTCCTTTGCCTCAATTGTCTATATACTGTCCAACATGGATTCTATTCCCAAACATTTCTCCTCATTTTCTTTTGTGGAAGAGAGAGCTTTTAAGCTTTAGCTGGTCAGTTTTGTGAGTTCACAGGGCTCAGAATGCTTCAGCATCTTCAGACTTTACATGGGATCTTTGAACCCACCCACAAATTGAAGTATACAAAACCTTCCCAGTTTCTGTTACTATTCTCAAGTATGCCTGCTGCTTTTTCCAGTGAGTCTATGTTTGAGAGAAAGAGAGAATGAACTCAAGAATGTACACAGGCTTCTGGTGCTGCTTGTGTGCTCGTATGGTGTGGACCTGGTATCTCTTTTGTGAAGCGGCAGCTGAGGAGACTCCGGCTCTAGCCTTGGCCGATGAAAAACCCAATGAAGGAGTCAAGACTGAGAACAACGATCATATTAATTTGAAGGTGGCAGGGTAGGATGGTTCTGTGGTGCAGTTTAAGATTAAGAGGCCTACACCACTTAGTAAACTAATGAAAGCCTATTGTGAACGACAGGGTTTGTCAATGAGACAGATCAGATTCCAATTTGACGGGCAGCCAATCAATGAAACAGACACACCTGCACAGTTGGAACTGGAGGATGAAGATACAATTGGTGTGTTCCAGCAGCAGACAGGTGGAGTCTATTGAAAAGGAAGCCTGCTACTTTTCTCCAGAACTCTGTTCCTACACACCAGGAAAACATTCTCAGTTAGAAAAACCGCAATTTGGTTCCACGGCATCCTGCTACTACAGTATAGTTTTCTCTATTCTTTCATTTTACCCTTCCCCATTTCTTTATTGTACATGAAGTAACTGGTGTATGTGCACAAGCATATTGCTTTTTTTTTTTTTTAACTAAATGGCCAATAGTATGTTTTGATCTACATCAAATGGAGATGGGATGGGGAAAAATACTGGTTCTGTGAAAATACCCTTTTTCTCCATTAGTGGCATGCTCATTCAGCTCTTATCTTTATATTCCAGTAAGTTATTTTGCTCTCACTCTTTAACAAAACCCAACAACATAAAAAATCCTTGTATACCTTGTTCGATTGGAGAATTTTAATGTTTTTCATTTATCATTGTAAAACCAAGGACAATTTTATAACTTTTTTGTACATGGCTGTTATATGTAGGGCAATCTGTCTTTAAGTAGGGATAAATTACTCTAAAAGAAATGAATCCTAGATAGTTTTCCCTTCAAGTCAAGCGTCTTGTTGTTTAAATAAACTTCTTGTTTTTAAAAAAAAAAAAGAATGTACACACACATGTGTTAGGGAATTTCTGGGAAGGCTTTCTAGGGTCTTAATTTCTATCTGTCAAAGTATGCTCAATGAAAGTGAACATAATCGTGGATTCAGACTTAGTCTTTATTTATTAGTAAATGTTGTATATCAAATTCAAAATATATGGAGAAAAGCACATTACCAATATTGCTCAAAAAAGGAAATGAATTTTGCTTTTTGCAAAATATATCCTGTTTTACAGAAGGGAGTCATGCAGATTGATGAAGGAAAGCTGATAAAAATGTTAAAAGACATGCTACAAAAAAAAAAAGAAAAACAAACAAACAAACAACAACAACAAAAAAGACATGCTATACTGACTTAAATGTTTATTAATATGAACCCATTTATATGTTACATAGATCAATTCAGAATACCCAAGTGATTAAGAGCTTACCCTCTAGAATAACAGTCCTAGATTTGAATCCACCAGCTACTACTTACTGTGTGACTTCAGATAAATTAATCTCTCCAAACCTTAGATTTTTTCTTCTTTAAAATGAGGCTATTATTTATATTAATGTGAAATTTCTTAACTTGATCATTGTACTTAATGTGGTTACATAAATGAAAATCCTTTGTTCATATATATATGAAAATATTAAGTGGTAAAGGAACATGATGTATGCAACTTACTCTCAAATGTTTACAAAATGGATAAGTAGGTAGGTAGGTAGAATGATATAACAAAGGGGCAAAATGTTAAAACTTGCTTATCTGGGTAGGGGGTGTATTGGAATTCTCTGTACAGATTTTGCATTATTTTTACAGCTTTCCTGTAAGTTTGAAATAACTTCAAACTAAAAAGTTTAAAAAATGAGGCTATTGGAACCTATTAGAGCTATTGCATAGATTAAAGGAAGTAATGCATTGAAATGCTTTGCACAGTGCTTGGCACTTAATAAGTGCTCAAGAAACTTAGTAATTTTAAGTATTATGCTTTGTCTGCATGGAGGGGTAGAGAGATGTCAAAACTGACATGATGAAGCTAGGGCTTATAATGATCTCAGCTTTATTTTCATTTGACCTCTTCCTCTGGTAAGAACAGTTTTTGCCTGCTTGCATGCCTGTATAGTCTTGTTGTGTGCTCTTTCTCTTTAATTAAATGACTTGGTTTTTATTCTACCATGCTTTGCTTATGGTTAAGTATTAGGTATTTTCTGGTTGTAGTCACAGAATATGAGTAGCACATTGCATGTATTTAGATAATCTGGTTAAGGCTCAGGTAGGTCCATGCCCAATTTTGTCTTCATGAAGTTCATGCTTTTTTACCTCCTGAACATTCAGATTTTCCAGCGATTGGATGTTCTTTAGGAGCTGCTGACTGTTGCTACATTTTTGATCACTGCTTCATCTACCATTAACTTTCACAAAGATGCATAGGCACATATTAATTTTCATGATGTTTCTGATTGCTCTATTCCATATTTTACAATTGCTTTCATTACATCAGTAACACAAATCCTGGAATTCTTTTTCCTTATTGTGTTTTCCCAGTCAATTTTATATCTTCGTTGGCTCTGGAACCACATTTTATTAGTGACATTGTAGTACTGCATTTTCATCCCTTCCTTCCCTCCTCCCACGGACTGTGTGCAAAGTGCTATGTGGAATGCAAAGATGAGCTTAGTATAATTTTCAAGAAGAGTTCTAGCACTTAATTGCTAAAACTTAGAGAAACTTAACCAAGAGGAGCAGAGCAAATTCTGGAAACCCCTTCTAAAATAATGGAGCTTAGACTCTATTTGCTGTCTCTTAAAGTAATACTTCTCAGACTTTAAATGTGAATATGAATTATCTGGGAAACTTGTTCGGCTGTAGATTCTAATTGGTAGGTGGGGCCTGAAATTTTGCATCAGACATATAATGAAGTATTAAAAAACATTTTCATTCCATTTACACTTTCTTATGGGAACTAATTGTATGAACTGCCTTAGAGGTGAAAAATTATTTCTTTTAAATATAAATATCAAAGATAAATAATAGGAAGATCTCTAATTTCCAATTTTTAGCTTCACTGTGAATGGAATAGGAAGTATCTTTAAATTAGTAGGGGGTTAAGTTTAGCCATTAATTTTTTATATTGCTAGGAATTTTATTACATATATCCCAACTAATTATTACCACCACCCTTTAATTTAGATTATTGTTCCTACTTTACAAATAAAGAAAGTGAGGTTCAGAGGAGCTAAATTCCTTTAAGGCTACTTAAGAAATAGTAAAGTGGGGATGAACTTAGGTTTGACCTTAAAGCTCATTCTCTTTCCACAGCAGTAAGCTGTCTTCCTAAGATTGTTTTCCTCAGGAATGGGTTTTACATGAAGGTTTAGAAATGTCTTATGGAACCCTTTAAAAGAATGTATATGGTTTTCTATCTGGAAAAAGTTTAGACAGATTAGCTTTATGAGTCTTTACTGTGTAGAGTTCTGTGATGCTTAGAATGGTGTTGAAAGGCAGTATATGTGTGTGTTTGTGTGTACATATGTATACTTTCCTTAGATGAAATAAAATCTTGTAAGGAGATAACTTCCTCCTCTAGAACACCAGGGGCCTGACCTAGATGATCTCCAAGATCCTTTCAAGCCTAAATATCATGTGATGTTTTTCTGTTTTAAAAAACTGATTGTGGAATAGGTAGGAATTTAAAATATTTCCACCAGCAGATGGCACTCCAGCATTTCTACAGCATGCAACCTTTAGCAAGTCCCTTAGAAACTAGGCAAAACTGGAGACACAAAAAGGAAGAAAAAGTAACATTAAAATATGAAATATTTCAGTCATTGTGTGGGAAAATTATATACATATCAAGTAATAGACCCTTATATAAAAAATTAGTATAAAGTCATAATCCCTTACGTACTCCACAGCACTTTTCCCCCAAACATATCAAATGGATGTCTAAGTATCTGTTATCTTGTCCATTTTCTTAGCTAGACTGTGAGGTTTCCAAGGACCAGGATGTTGTTTCTCATCTTTGGATTTCAAGGGTGTGTGGGGCGACACAATGCCTAGTCCATTGTCAGTATTTGATAAAGAGTTTTTCTTTTCTTTCCTGGGGAAGATGGATTAAGTTATTGCTTTTAATTCAGGAGAGTGTTTATGAACATTGATTTTGCCTTTTTTTTTTTTTTTTTTTTTTGTCAGTGACCTTGTAGACTCCAGTTCTCATGTGTTTGATATATATCCTTTGATATTTTTGTATTCTTTTAAAATATGGTTTCATGCATGTGTTTAATTTGCACTGTTATTGTGCTATAGATCTCATTGCTTTTCTCACATATCATTGTATTTAAAAGCTGTCCATGCCATTGTATATACATCTGGTTCATTGCTTCTGATTTCTGCCCTCCTCATTTTACCTATCCATTACCCTTATGATAGATACCTAGGTGCCTCCAGTTCCTCACCATTAAAATCAATGTTTTACTGACCATTCTCATTCAAGTCTTTTGTGAGTTCCTTGGGGATTTATGCCCAGTAGTGGGATTGCTGGGTCTTTGGGTATGCATATACTTAATTTCACTAAATATTGCCAGATCACATCCAGAATGGCTCTACCAATTTACACTCCCAGCAGCATGCAAGAAGTTTCCCAACTCCTTACATCCATAATTAGTGTTATCCAATATTTCAGATTTTGCCAATCAGATGGCATAAAGTGAATACATTTCTTGAATGAAAGAATGATCAGTTGAGAATCCATTAAAGGCTGTATGGTACTTACTTGCACATTTTTTCCCCTTTGAGGAAGCTTCTTCACTATCTGAACTTACTTACACTGTCTAAATTTGGGAATTGAATAGATCCCAATAATTTTTTTTGAGATATTTGAACTCTAGCTACTCATTTACTGAAATCTAGGAATCAAATGGATTCAAATAACATGGCATCCTTTGTAATATGAATTTGCTCTCTGAACTCAGAAACCAAATAAAGTTGGATGGCAGGGAATCTAGGATATGCCCAGGCATTACTCCAAATCAAATTTCAGAATATCTGGGTGGGAAGCCCAGGCATCAGTATTTTTTAAAAACTCCTGAGTGATTTTAATGTCCAACCAGGGCCAAGAATTACTGTCTTAGATGCTCACATTATTTTAATTTCTACCTGAAAGGGGAAAACATTATTTTTAGGTATTTAAACATAGGAAATATGATTTTATTGTGCTGGTGAGGCTTTAGAAAACCAAGAGGAATTTAAAATTTAGGTGTCTGATAGAAACTAAACATATTTCCTAAATGTCATCAGCACATCAATGCTTCTCAGTGAACAAAAGGACTAGAATAATTAGAAAAATTTTGGTGAGTTAAGGCTGGTAAGGTTTAGCATAACTGGCATTGAACCAGGAAGGACTTAGATTCACTTATGTGAGGACAAAATTACTCCAAAGAATTAGGGATTTAGATGTTAATTCAGGCAGAGGTAAAATATTCAATTAAGTATGTACCAGTAGAGGAGGAGTGGACTGAACCTATGGTAAGCCTACTTTTTAATTTTTTAATTATTTATTTTAAGGACGTACTGGGGATTGAACCCAGGACCTCGTACGTGGGAAGCAGGTGCTCAATCACTGAGCTACATCTTCTCCCCTACCTATGATAAGCCTACTTTAATCATCATCTGTTTAACTCTTTTGTGAACTAAGCACATTAAGCATTTTTAAAAAGTTCAAACTCTACCATTAGTCTAGGAAACAAACAAACAAACAAAATACAAACACTGTCATCATTTTTTGGGGGGCAAATAATACAACCATGTGTGAGGTGAATGTTTTATTACAGGTTCAATGTCCCAAACTTGCGGTTACTGATTTCTTACCTCATACTTGATTTATATATTTGATTTTCTTAGAAATTATGGTTTGCATTAATTAATATTTAAGGAATTTTTAACCAGAAAAGTGGTATGTATAAACTAATTAATACTATAGAACATGTAAAAAGCAATCTGAATTTTTTTTTCCTGGGACAGTATATGTAAAAGCTTTCAGATATTTTCAGTAACAAACATGCCAAAAGCATAGTCTAGTTATCAGTCAGTAGAGCTGCTGGTTCTTCAAGAGACAGAGTTTTGAACTTTTTGACTCTCAATTTCCTTACCTGAATTATGAGGATAAAGTCTGACCTATCCATCCAGTAAGCATAAAATGGAATGGTATACAAGTAAATTATTAGCATAGTAGTTAGAAACCTCAGGTTTCCAGTGAATATTTTCTTCCCATCCTATCAATGCAAATTTATACTATACATTTTTTTTAAGCAGTTTTTTTTTTTTTAAAGATTTTATTTATTTATTCATTTATCCCCCCCTTGCTGCTTGTGCTCGCTGGGTCAGCTAACCACGCCATGCGGGCGGGCTTGCCTTCACCAGGAGGCCCCGGAACCTGGGGCCTCCCATATGGTAAACGGGAGCCCTACTGATTGAGCCACAGCCGCTTCCCAATATACTATACATTTATTTCCACAATGAAACCCAACCAAAGGAGAAGGAAACTGATTTCTGTTCAGTAGCAACTATGTGCCAGGTACTAAAGACAAATTATCTCATTTAATTCTCACAACAGCACATTGAAGGATATATACTTATGCCTATTTTTTAGATGGGGAAATTTGAACTCAGCAAAGGTCACATTAGCAGGTAGTAGATTGTAAACTAGATTTTAATAAAAACGTATTGAAGTGCAAATCCCATTCTTTTTCTAGTAAAATATGTATTTCAGGACTTAATTCAGGGGTTTTTAACCTTTTTTTGTTCCATGGACCCCTTTGCCAGACAGGTGAAAACTATGGATCCCTTCTCAGAATGTAGCAGCAGATAGTTTTATGACCCTCAACATCGGCGGTCAGAGAAAATAAAGATAACAAATTGATCTTTTTCGACCCCCTAGTTAAGAACCCCTGACTTAACTGAATGTACAAAATGCAAAATGGGCTAGCAAGGTTAAAAAAAATAGTCTCTTAAATGGTTGTAAATAAGACATGAATAATTTTAATCCATTTTTCTATTACTTGGTTTCCCACCTATAGCAATTCCTCAAATGAGTGTCATCCCTACCCCCAAATATTCTAAGAGATTTTAAACTGAGTCCATGAGAGTCAACTACATTTATTATGGTTGTGATCTTCCCCTCATAACCATTGATAGTAGCAATGGGAATAAAGACCATCCAGCCATAGTTTTCTTACATGATGGGGTGGAAAACATAGACTTTGAAATCCCTTCACTTTCCATACACTCTTTCCTAGCTCCACCAGGCAGGGCAGAGATTCTCATGTTCAAAAAATACGCTTTGTAACCAGGGTGCCCCAGCACTGTCCTCTGCCTGCTCTTATCTCCTCTCTCCTGGTGGAAAATTGAAGGAAACATAAAACCTACTGAACTTTTCTTCCCTTTTAAAATACTAATCACAGGACTCATTTGATTACTACATTTATTGACTTTATCTTAGATAGAGTTGACCTTTTGGCTTAAGTTTACCACTAAGTCATTTATATATAACTTAATTCTTACCCCAGTCCTTTACTAAGGGGTATATTTGTCACAATTATGGGGAAGAGGGAATAAGAATGAACAATAAATAGCACAATTGTACAATAGGTTAGAATTTATAAAGAACTTCTCCATACATAACTTTATTTAATTCTTACTCTACTCTTGGAGAGTATATTAATTTTACAGAATAGGTAGCTGAGGCTTAGAGCAGTTAAAATTTACCCAAGGTTGCAAGACTCAAACCTGGGATTTCCAACTCATAGTCCAAAGTTCTTTCCACTATACATTGACAAGTTAAGATGGGTTTGCAGTATTTTAGCCACTTGCAGGAGAGTGTGGTAGTTAAGAATGCAAATATAGGTCTTGGGGTCAGGTAGCACTGAGTTTCAATCCTGTTCTGCCACTTATTAGCTGTATACTGCAAAATAGAATTTGGCTATAAACACAGTAGGCCCAGCCACCAGTCCTAGGATCTGTGTTGGTCACTGACATATTTTCATTGGTCTGAGATGAAACGATAAAAATAATATAGTAATTTTTCATAAAGCTAACTTTATTTGCTTTAAATACCTGCTCTTTATTTTGACATATCATTTCAGCTTTTTTGAATTTTAAAATGTTCTTCTCTTTTGGGAAATAGTGATAAATAGTTGATAGATTTTTTTTTAAGGTCCTTTCTAGACAAAATGAAAAGCTGGTAAACACATGTCAGCTCCTTCCCACTAATACTTTTTGTGTAATCCCAAAGTCTGGAAATCACTGAACTAGTTAATCTTCATTTTCTTACTGTTCTGGGACTCTAGGCTCCTAGATATCAAAGGAATTTATCTATAAGGACCATTCAACAGATGCTAAGGAGAGTATTTCCAAGCAGACTTCAATGCATCTAGTTTGTAATAGTTCATATTTTATACAGAGGCCCAGTTCTTATCCCCTAGGAAATGACAGTCTAAGAACAGAGATGCAGACTTTTGTCACCCGCACACATAAAATAGGATAGAAACATTAAACTGACATGCAGATTAGTAATGAGCTACTTGCAGCATGTGATTTAGGATTAGATTTAATTTCGGGAGACAAAAGCCATGATGGGGTGGGGGAGGGTGGGGGTGGAAAGAATAGCTCTTGAGATCTATTCCCAAACTAGACCAAAAGACCAAACAACCAGGTCATCCCTGAGTCAACCATGGCTATCTGGAACTCCTTAAATGTTACTGAATTGCTTTCTTTGCCCTCATGTCCTGAGGCTGGGCATGATTCTAGAATTTCAATGGCTAGACCAGAGAGATGATTTGCATCAGAAGTTAAGAAAACAAGTGTTTGTTTTGTTGGTTTTAAGTTTTTATACCATATATGGGTAGTGATGAAAACATTAAACCCTGGTTAATGTTACAATTACAGATGTTACTATTACAAAATAGTTGGGTCAGTAAAAAATTATGTATAAAATTAATAATTAATAAACAACTCTCATAACACTCAGGTTCATCCTTAGTCACAAGAATAGATTATTTTTGAAAGGCACATTAACTTTATAGATAACTAGAGGGTAAATGATTTAATTTCATTCAAATGGTCTTCCACAGGTCCCAATTAACGCAGCTTCTTAAAAATGCATTTGCGTGTTGGTGAGAGTATTTAGGTTCTTGGAAACTTATAATTTTGAATATAGCAAGTGAACTAATGGCTTCTGAATTTGCAAGATAAGTATTTCCTGAAGGAGATGACCAGGAGAATGCTAATAACTGGGAAAACAACTTACTGAACAGAAACCCCAAACAAAACAAGTTACTACAACAAAAATATTTGTTGTTTTTTTCCCATATTCTTCTTGAGAGCATAATATGATTTCAGTGTGTTGGGCACGATTTGATTTACCATTAATTTATTTCATAGGCTTTTATTGAGTGCCTACCAAGTGCCTGTGTCTGGGAATACACAGATAAATAAAAGTCTTTGTTCATGGCCTCCAGAAGGTACCAATACACATATAATTACAATAAATGCTACTGGAACTTACACACCATGCAGCCCCCCCTCCCCCCGCCTGCATTTAAAAAAGATTTAGATGTGTTAAGAGATTTTCAGGAACTGAAAGAAGAGGGCCTTAGAGCTGGAGCCCACATCTATGACTTAGGTTTTGTCTTCTTTTTTTTTTTTTTTTTTACCGGAAGGTACCGGGGATCGAACCCTGGTCTCTCCATATGGTAGACGGACGCCGAACCTCTTGAGCCACATCCGTTTCCCAGGGTTTTGTCTTCTTTGGCCTCATTTTATGCAGTCCTACTTGTTGATCTTCATGGCACTTCCCAGGCTAACCCAACCCTACCACAGCCTTTACTGGTAGCCTAAGTTTGTAAAGAAAGGCTCCTTGGGGGACTTTATTCGAAGGTCATTTACTCCAGCCCTTTTCAGATTCGTTAATCCCATTAGGGGGAAGGAAGGGAAGACAGGTTGCCATTCTGTGTTTGCTGGTCTCTGAGACTGTCCCTTTTGTGTCCACCTTTGCACTGCGTTTTAGGGGTTTGCCTGCTTGATACCTTGGAGAGCCTAGGACATTCATATGTACCTTCAGCTGTTTAAAGTAGTTCTTTCTATCTGCCAAGTAAAAGGCCCGTTTTGTTTCAGAAAGAAGCTGAAAGCGGGCCCAACCGTGTGACTGCAGCAAATCCTGCCGGGCCTCTTTCCCGCGCTTTAGGGCGGGGCCCAGGGTTGGGACTGCAAGCTGCTGTGCGTGGGGCTCCAAGAACTGGGGAGGTGCGCCGCGCGGATGCCGGGCTGCTCTCCCGCATCCAGAAGCTTCGTGCGGCTGACTCTAGCTTTGACTCGGCACCGAGTTTGAAAACCCTACAGCACTAAGACTGGCGCTCACTTGGCCGGAGGGGTAAACCCAGGGATTGACCTTGAGGAGGGGCTGGAGAGGCGCAGCGCCGCCCTGACTTTTCAAGCACAGCCCCGGTCGCTTTGACTTGACTAAAGCCAGCGCATATTGAAGCCCCCAAGACCATTTCGCCACGACTGCAGACAGAGCAAAGCTACGGCGCGCGGACTGGGCCCTTCTGCTCCCGCGGGCGGAGGAGCCCTTTGACCTGGTCACCCTGTTTTCCTTCTCGCCACCCTTTGCCCTTTCAGGGTCAGAGGATGCTTCTGTGCGGCTGCCCAGCTCATCGCAGAGGCCCGGGCTTGTATCCACGGAGTCTCCCTCTGCGCGCTAAGCTTTGGCAAAAATCACAGTCGCCGCACAGGAGCAGGACCCCTCTGCAACTTTAACCAGTTGCTATTGCTACTTCCATCCAAAGGGAAGGGCCCTGAGCAAACGAAATGCCTGACGTGTCAGGACAAACGGACGCTTTACCTAGCGCACCCGAGGCTGGCGCTGGGTCTCTTCGGTCGGGGCCGGAGCTTGAACTGCCCTCCCCAGAGCATCGCAGGGAGCCAAGTAAAAACAAGACGTCCCGCCCGGAACCCAAAACGTTCCAACAGTACAGTTTCGATCCCTCCCTCCGCGTCCTGACCTTGGAGGGTTAAATCAGGAGGGTACAACGCCACCCCTCCCTCCTACACCCCCCTCCCTCCTACTCCCCCTCCTTACCTTTAAAAAGTTAAAAAATGTCTGCAGTCGAAATCTCTTAAAGGGGCGGTGCTGGTGAACGAGTACTCTTGGCACGAGTCGCTGAGAAGGCTGGCTAGGGGCGTGAGTTCGCTCCACCAGCACCAAAACACTGAAGAAAAAAAAAAAAAGAAAAGAAAAAGAAAAAAAAAAAAAGAAAAAAAAAGAAAAGCGAGGGGGGGAAAAATAAGGAAGGGGGAAAAAAAAGGGGGGGGGGCAGACAGACACACACTTTAGATAAGGACAATTAGTCACCAGCGAGACCCTGTAGGACGAGAGGTTTAAATCAGAGGGATTTAATGAGGGTGCTCTGTGTCTTCCCTGCAGACATGCCCTCCAGCAACTCCCGCCCCCCCGCGTGCCTAGCCCCGGTGGCTCTCTTCTTGGCTCTGTTGTTCCATCTTTCCCTTTCCTCCCGGGCTGGAGATAGGAGACCCTTGCCTGTAGACAGAGTTCCAGTTTTGAAGGAAAAGACCCTGATTCTACTTGATGTGAGCACCAAGAACCCAGTCAGGACAGTCAATGAGAACTTCCTCTCTCTGCAGCTGGATCCGTCCATCATTCATGATGGCTGGCTCGATTTCTTAAGGTAAGGCAGGGGCTTCGATGGATTTTTTTTTTTTTTTTAGTAACAACCCCCACCCCTTTCTATTCTTATTCGACCCCCCATTCCAAAGGGGGAAGGAGAAGGAGGAGAAGAGAAACACCTAAGCCAAGCGGATCTCTCAAAGAGAAGAAAGGAGGTTTTTCTCCTCCTGGAATATTTGCTGTGAGGCTGTAACTGGTGACTGAGAAAAGCAATGTTTTCTATTAAGATGCACATGTTTGCAATGCAGAAGGCATTTCAGAAACTTATCAGTTATGACTGAAAAAATGCTGTGCTTATATATATATATCCACAATTAGCCTCCCCGTCTCCTCCTGAAAAGGAAACAAGAGGTTGAGGACAGTTAAAAAAGAGAAGAAAAGGTCTCGAGCAACAAAGACCCGAGAGGAATGGGTGTGTGTGTGAGAGTGCGCGTTTGCGTGTGTATATATGAGTGTTCAAGCGGGACTCGCACGAACGTGGAATTTTCCACGGAAAGATCGTTTCGTCAGTTCTTTCCCACTGCCGGACCGAAAACAAATTTAAGCAGAGGCTTGAGCAGTGGACAAGATGGACCGGAATTTTCAAGTTTTATTTTATATCCTCCGCTGTCGTCTGCAGGCTTCAGGATTTTGTAAGGCGCTTTTTATAGATGGAATGGCCCCCAGTCCCTCCTCCTCAAATCTCCTGCGGTAACTTGCATAGTTTAGTTTTTAAAGGGGAAAAAAAAAAAAAAAAAAAAAAAAATCCTCGCTCCGGTCCTAGCGTATATAAAGGGGAACCCAAAGGGTTTTAGAAATATTCGGGGGGTATTCGGGGGTCTGAACCCGGCACCTGCGGATTAGTAAACCGAGTGTTTTGTGCTCACGGATTCCCCTTTGCTCTAGAGTTTGGAATCTAACTGGGCTCACCCTCCCCCTGGGTTGTTTCTGTCTAGCAGTTAGGCAACAGCGATCCCTTCCCATTAGGGGCAGAGTTGCGGGGTAAAAATAAATAAATAAATCGTCTGCAATGTCGAATCCAAGTGTTGAGTTTTTTAAAAAATTCCCTCCAAATTGGAGGCTCAGCCGTGGGCTTCTCCAAAGATCCCTGCACGCGCTCATTCTCACTCCTTGCCCTGAGGCCGTGTTCACCGCGAGTCTTTCGTGAGTACTTTTCACTCTTTCCGAAACTGGAGTTTTGCTTCTCGGGGTGCGCCCTCCCCTCAGCTCTCGGAGTCTCCCCGCGGCCTCGGTAGGGTCTGGGGACGCGGCAGGTAGCGGGAGGCGCCACGTGGAGCGCCCCTTCCACTTGCAGGGAGGGCTGGGTCGCCGCGGCAGCCCAGGCAGTTTGGGTTCCTGCCCGTGCCTTCGCCGGGAGGGCGGAACAATTCCGCGCGGCCCGGCTTCTTCCTCCAACGCTCTTCTGTGCAGCAGAGCGCGTCTCAGGGCGCGTCGGAATGCGGAGTGCGAGAAGGTTTTCGCAGATGCACGTCCACTTGCCTTACACTTCTTAAGCAGCGCGGACTCCTCCGAATTGACTTTTTTCGCTCGCTCGCCCTCTCGCTCTTTCTCTCGTTCTCTCTTTACCATCCTGTTGGCGCTAAATGCTTGCTGCAGAAATGATTTTGGAACGCGGCTTTTGGGGGAAGAAGCCGTGGTGGGGCGCATTTGCATTGGCTGTGCAGGCTTCCGGATGGACGGTTGTTGGACAAGCCGTTTCCCGCGGCCGGACTCGCGCCGATGCCTCCTCCGCAGAGCCCATCTCTTCGGCCCGCCGCCGGCCCAAGAGACGCCCTGACTGTGCCCGCGCTGGAACGCGGTCCTGGAGTCTTCGGCCAAAAGACCCTTCCGGCTACCGGACTTCTCCCGGCCGCCACCTATCTTCTCAGAAACTCTCCGAAAGAGGAGTGTTCGTGTTTTCATCCCGTCTACCTCC
Organism: Tolypeutes matacus; assembly: GCA_026826555.1. Lineage (NCBI taxonomy): Eukaryota > Metazoa > Chordata > Mammalia > Cingulata > Chlamyphoridae > Tolypeutes > Tolypeutes matacus. The sequence continues at coordinate 4,361,865 of JAKSZT010000380.1, read as the reverse complement.
TTTGACATTCTTTAACTTCTCCATTTGGATTTTCAGAATCTGAACCTGCAAAAGCGTTAAAAATAATTTACAAATTGGAACTCAACAGATGATCCCTCAGCATTAACATCAGCATTAACATCATATGCATTGCTCCTTCTCCACCCCTTCTCGAAATGGCAGCGTTTGGCCTCCCCACCCCCCTTCTCTCTTAACCTACTCAATGGAAATCCTGAGCTTCAATATATGTAAATGTCATAGTTCTGGAGATCCCGAGTTTCCTACCTACGAGCAGGTTCCACATTTTGGCAGACTTAACTTTCCCCAGTGCTTCCAAACGGCCCCAAATGAAAGAGGAGAAAAGACGGAGCCCAATTTAGGGGTGGGAGGGGGATGTTACCTTTTTTGAGATCAGGCTGGATTATTCCAGGGACCAGAGAGATACTGCTTTTACTTTGGGGGGGAGGCGCAATTCTGTTCTCGGAAAGGCAAGGATTTACCCCGGGAATCTCTCCCGTCAGGGGATTTGGGAGATGGATGCGATTGTTTCAAGGTAGTGGAAAAGGAAAATCAACTTTGGCATTAAAAGCAAAAACAAACAAACAAACAAAACACAAAAACAATCGGAATCAACTTGACCTCAGGCGCGGCGCCTGGTCTGGGAGAAAGAAGGCAGGTTTAACCTTCTCCCCCGAGGTTGCGGTGCCCTAGGGGCAGAGGAGGCAGATCCTGGCTCACTGCGAATAAGTTTGGCAGAAGTCGGAGCCTAGCAGTCGGTGCGCTGCGCGTCTCCGCCAGGAGCGCTTTCTGGGCAGTGGCAGAAGCTCAGCAACTGCTCCTTAGCCGCGTGTTCACAGCAAAAGTATCCCCCTTACCCCGCCCCCCTCCACTGTTAACAAACACAAACTAACCTTTTGAAAATAAGTACCTTTGTTGAGAAGCGTCGAGGTGTCCGAGGGAGCGTGCCCGCTGCAGCCGGCGGGATGCAGTAGGCGTAGCCCCGGGAGCCGGGCGACAGAGGGGTAGGCGGGCTGGGGCGCGTCGGGCGCACGCCAGACGCGGCGGAACCGCCGGGGTCCCGCGGGCTGGGGCGGGCACAGAGCCGCTACCCCTGGCCAGATCGCCTGCGGGGAATGGGAAGAGGGCCTTGTTCCGTGCTCCGCGCGTTCTCGCCTTCCCCCGGGACCGTTTCCTCTCTCTTTCTCAACCCCTGCAGCTCCAAGCGTCTGGTGACCCTGGCCCGGGGACTTTCGCCCGCCTTTCTGCGTTTTGGGGGCAAAAGGACTGACTTCCTGCAGTTCCAGAACCTGAGGAACCCAGCGAAAAGCCGTGGGGGCCCTGGCCCGGATTACTATCTCAAAAACTACGAGGATGGTGAGAAATTTGAAGCCCATTCTTCCGGCGTGGGTGAAAGTTTGGAGAGCAGGAGCGAGCAGCCCCTGTGTGTGTGGAGGGGAGGAGCAGGGGGTAGAGGACAGCCTGTTTGAAGCTCCCCTGAAAAGCTGGTAGCTGCGAGTGAGGGGACCCCGGAGTGTGGGACATCTGACATGATTACTACGCACAGGGGACTCTCCAGGTTGTTCTTGTCCCAGCAGCCGGTCTTTCGCTGGGCGGCTGGGTCGCCAAGGCCGTGAACAGGTAGCCCAAACCAGCTAGACTTCTGGCAGTCTGGCTCTGTGGGGAGAAGATGCAGTGGGTTTCTTGAGAAAATTTAGCCAGGCTTTTAGATTACTAAACGATCAGGGTCAGGTTTCGTTCCGAAAATTCTAGAAAAGAGTGCTTAATCTTTTTATCTTTTAAAATTTCTTGCCTTCCTGGATGAGGATACAGAGGGTCCAGCCGTCTTTGAAACTCGCTCTGAAGTTTTCTGGAATAATCCCTTTTAGATTGGGCAGAATCGCATTTTGTTGTCTATTTAAAAATGGTATTATAAAGGGCAGCCTTCTTGCCAGAATCAGATAAATTAAGTTTTGGAAGGGATTTGAAAACTGCAAATACTATTCCAGTGTGAGAGGCCAATCTTTTCAGATTTGAACAGTCTCACTTTTTTACCCGAGGTGTGGGCTGCGGTGAGTGTGGTGGTAGTAATGAAAACGATATTTAAAGAATTTTGTTTAAAGAGTTTGATGTTAATATCTATGATACTTTATGTTAGGTAGAGGCACACACTTAAAAAAAAATTCAAAAAGGCGTGATGGGAATTGGGTTTTCAGCCACTGAAGATGTTTAAATTGGATAGAAGCAGCATTAGTGTCCATTCTTGGTGGGCTGTCTCTGCCCTGCTATCCCTTCTAAGTGAGCTACAGTTTTATTTTTAAAGGGTTTAGGGCCATGCTTTCAAAGTCTCCTGGATTTCCTTGTCCTTATAAATCAACAAAATGAGGAAATGCTCTTGTATTTTCTGGGGCTTTCACTCCATGGGACTTTAGGAGAGGTTTTGGGATCTATTTCAAGGGTGGCTGGGGAATGTTTTTCAAAGTACCAGAATGAGGAAAAGGGGGATGGCTAAGGTTTCTTGAGTCTGAAGTATGAAAAGGACTTACTCTTTCATAAGATTTGCCAAAGCCAGGAAATTAGTGTCTAGGTGTTTAGGGCTACATCTTTTCAAAAGTCATTGCCACAAAAATGTGGATTGCATGTAGATTTTACTGTCACTCAGTGTAAAAAGCTGGAAGGTAAAAGATAATCCTGAACAGCAGCTCTGATGGTAATTTGACCCAGAGCCTTATAGCTCCCAGGGTCACTGTCAGCTCTGTGATCAGACGGAAGAAGGGAGAATATTAATGGTTTTCCTGATGAAACAGCTCTTCTTTGAATCCATTTTAACTACTTCTTTTTTAGTTTGCAGAAAAACTCCTAAGAGTCCCAGTCTTCTTTGGGGGGAAAAAAGCCATTATAACTTTAGGAACTGGCCTTTTTCTCCCAAACTTGTATCTCGGATTATATTACTTATTCATTGAGAACAATGAGAACTGATTAAAATGAGAAATAGGATTTGTTTCCCTTTGTAAAAGGAGAAAGTGGACATCATGGGGAGAAAGGAAATTGGCAGAAGGCCGTGCCCTGTAAAACTTCATAGAATTAAGAAAATCAGAAATGGAAAAGATCTAAGAAGTCATATTCAGTCCTCCTATCACTTCAGGGGCCAGTGTAGGATTATTCCATATGGAATCCTTTTCTTGTTTTGTCCAAGCTGGTATTAAATATCTCTAGGAATGTAGTTTTCGCCACTCTTGGGGGAGAGAGTTTCTCTCAGATTAAAAAAAAAAAAAAAAATCTTTTTAGTTTTAAAGAATTTAAGACATAAAAAGTTGCAAAAACAATACAGACAGCCCCTGTGTACTCTTCACCCAACTTCTGCAGTAGTATCTTACATAATCATAACACATTGCGAAAACCAGAAAGTTGATATTGGTATAATACTATTAAATCGGGTATAGATATTATTTAGATTTTACTAGCTTTAAATTTTTTTTTTTAGAGATAACTTTGGTTAATATTTTACTCTATTTCCATTCAGCTTTATGCATTCTTACTTCTTAGTTGAGGTTCTCTTCTAAACATTGTTTTTAATCCTGCTTTTTAAAATTTAACATAAACATTTCCTAGTGTTGTTACAAATTCTTCATCAACATTGCTTTTAACTGCATTGAGGTACCATTGGCTTTTTTGTAACCATTCCCATACTATTGGACCCTCTCTTCCTGAATGAGTTTGAATCTCTTTGGAATCCTTCATACTCTCCCTTCCTCCCTACCCTGTCACCTCTTTTTTTTCTTCTTCTTCTCCCTTTCCCCCTCCTCTCCCTCCTCCTCCTCTTTCTCCTCTTCCTCATCCTGCTTCTCATCATTAGAGAAGTTGTGGGTGTCCAGAACAATTAGGCATAAAATATAGGATTCCCATACACTGGCCCACCACCACCACCTTGCATTAGTGTGGAACATTTGTTAGATTTGATGTTAGGCCTTTTAAAAAATGTAATTGTACTTTTTTTTTTTTTTTTTAACAATAGTTACCTCTGTTACACTTGATAAAAGATCATTAAAATAGTACTCTTTTGTAGGTTTTTGATAGCAAATTTCTACTGAATTTTCCCATTATAAATATTCTCCAAATGTTTGCAATTGTTCCTCTTTGTGTTTTTTAGATATCTACCTTCAAAATAAGTTCTGTCTTTGGTGTGGGTGTCAGCTTCAAAAAATTTTTTTTTCCTCATAGCTGTTTTTTATCTAGACTACCTGGATTTAATTCTTTTTAAAACTTTCTTTAAAGTCAGTCCTTCCAGACTAATCTCTTTTATTGCTCCTAGCTGAACTCCTTTTGATTTATGTCTCCCTGGTAATAAGATGCTCTGAACTATATCAGTATTTGAGGCCTTAGCCGAGTTAAAGAGAGTAGGAATGCCCTATTTCTGCCCTTTGATGCTCACATATCTTTAAATCACCCACAGTGTCTTTGTTGTTGCACGCAGTGCAGAATTCAAGGTAAAAAAATGTATGGCCTCAGCCATTTTGTAAACATTATATTTTGGTTGTCACTTTTCATCCAGTGATAATTGTCACTGTCATGAGCATCACAAAATAATTAGGTCTTCTCAGTACATAGCCCTGTAATAGACACTTTAAACAAAAGTACCTTATGAAAAAAAGATGTATTTACTTGAAATACAGACTAACAGCATACATATTGAGTTATAAGATATACCTATTGACTCACTATGAAACTGAATGACATATTGAAGACTACATGGCATTTGGAGTTAGCCTGCATTGCAGGCCTGGCACTATCATTTATGAGTGTGTGGCCCTGGGCTTGCTCCTTTTCTATAACGCAAGGCTGATGATAATATCTACTTCACATTGCTTCTGTAGGGGTTTTAAGAGTTAATGTGTGTAAAATATTTTCTCACCTGCAAAACAATCTATGAAGGCTAAGGATTTTTATTTTTATTAAAGACATCTTCAGGAAATTTCTAATATCTTTAAAACTTTAAAGTGTGATTAAAGAATGAGTAAGATTAGGGGAGACCAAAGTTATACAGAAGGAAAGAGTTAGATTTAAGGAATTGTTTGAGAAGATTAAGAGAACGTAGGGGGAATTATCTTTAAGGAATAGAGGTGGCTTTTTTTTGTTGTGGTAATGAGAAAAGAGCCTAATCTTTAATTTTTTTATATGCTAACATTTAAAAATGAGCCAATAGTTTCCATTCATATTCATATTACTACTGTGATGTGATTTATTATTGTTTTTCCTTGAATTATAACAGTAATAATTAAGTCATGTGGCTTCTGTTTTCCAGATATTTTTTGAGCTTATCAATGCAACTGCGTCTTCTCTAACTTTGTAAAGCCACTGTTTATGTATCACTTTGAGAGCTTCTCTGTTTACTCCTTTAATACAATTACCTATTCCACTCTGTTCTTAGGCAACTTGAATGCTATATAAACATAGGAATGGCGGAGGAAATAAAAATAGGATTGTTCTTCATACCTTAGGAATCTTACCCTTTGCTTAAGTTCCTCTCTGTTCTGTGTGATGTTATGCTTTCCTTGCTCCCAGCAAAGAAATCTTGGGTTAATCTTTTGTTCTTAAGTTTATTTTGCTCCTGTCTGCCCTTCTTTGTTATATATTCAGTGCACTCTATTTGTATGCATATCTCCTTACTGCCATAACCATATCTTTAGTCAAGATGTATACCATTTATTGTGAACATCAAAAGTCAGTATAATATTTCTAAAATACCATATTCATCAAGCTACTCTTTTGCTCCAAGACCTTGATTATTTTTGGATTGCTTACAGAAAATGTTCAAACTTCTCAACTTGGCATTCAAAGCCTTTGACATTCTAAGATCAGCTTACTTTTTAACTCTGTATTTCTTTCTATTTACCTTTTATTACAGCCATAGCTGATTCTTCACTGTCCCATTAAAGCACCTTCACTATCTCAACCCCATACCTTTGTTTAGCCAGTATATCTCAGCCCTGAATGCCTTTCTCTTGGTTCTGTTCAAATCCTCCCCCCACACTCACTCCACCCAGTTCTTCAAATGCTCCTTCTTTTCATGAAACCTTTATTGAACAGGCCATTCCACAGTGACCTAGCTCTTCTTTCTCTGAACTTTTGTAGCTTTTACTCTCTATGCTCTTCTTTTAGCCACCTCTGCCTTCTTTTGCTATTGAGTTTCCATATATGTGTTTATTTGCTTTACCTTTCTAACTAGAATGCAAGTTCTTTATAAGAAAGGACCACATCTAATTCTGTAGTATATATCCTACAATATCTAGACTTATGTGTGGTGCATAGTAGATCTTCAGCAAATATTTTTCAATGCATAACAGGTTAAGAGCACTTTTAAAGGCACTGGGGAAATGGAGGCAAATGATGACGAGTTGACTGACTGCATACATGAAGATTCGATTCATTTTCTACCTTCACCGCATATTCCCATGAAGTAAAGTCTTATTGCTCATTTTAAGGATATTCTTCCTTATTTTAACCATGTACTCTTTATCTTTGGTAGTCTAAGTTGTCTTGGTTTCCTGTTTTCGGTAAATCAACTTCACTACCTGTGTTGAGCCTCCATTCCAACTTTGTCATTTGTCATTTCATGATTTGTCTGCCAATAAATATAGAAAGATTTGACAAAATTTAATATTGTATTAAAGGGTAATAGATCTCATCTGAAGTTTTATGTATGTTATATTCTGACTTTTGGAAACAAAATGGATACAACATTTTCTGTAATTCATTGAAATTCAGCACTGAGGTCCTGAGTGAGAGCTGCAATTCACTGTAGCCTTGTGAATTTGAATTTGGTACCTCACAAAGGTTTAGTCCACTGGGTCATTTAGTCACAAATTAGTCATTATGGCCATCTTTATAGTGCTGGAATTGGTAGAGATCAGGAAACACTGGTCTATTGCTTGAGGAGGTGGCTTAATTAATTTCAGTGAATCAGAAAAGCCAGTAAATAAACCTTTCAGTGGCAATCACATTTGTGTAATTTATCACCTGGGCATTGGGGCCAAAGGTAATCCATCAAATTTCTTGTACAACACAAACAGGCCACTGTAGCCAATACCAAATATCATTATTTTTCCTGCCAAGTTCATTTAAGTTCCTGTTCTATTCTCCCAAGGCCTCCTGGTGGGATGGGGATCTCATGGAAGAAAAGAAGTTTCTTTTGAAATTTCCAGGCTTGTTTAGCCTGTCAGCCACATGGCCTGAGCCCTTGGATTCAGAATCCTCTTCTGAGAATCCGTCATCAAAATAGATCACATATTAAGAATCTTTACTTCGGTGCTTCTTAGTACCTTAATCAAGCTTTCAGTTGTCTCAGTCTATGAGCCATTGGATTGGGTCTCTCTCTCTCACTTTCTCTCCCTCTCTCTCTCTCTCTCTCTCTCTCTCTCTCTCTGTGCATGTGTGTGTGACAGAGAGAGAAGGAATATGAGAATGAAAGAATTTGATGTGTTAGTTTTATTTCTTACTCTCATCCATGGATGGTGATTAAGGCAAAGGGAATACATGATTTCCAGACTAGTGGCTAGTGCTGTATAAGGTATCTGTCAGATTTGGTGACCTCTTTTGTCCTTTGGCAATTATGATCTAATCGGGTTGGTTTCAATTCCATTGAGTTTTCTTCACTTTAGTATAGTGCAAAACAGTGTAACTATGCTCAATTCAGTAAACATCTTCTGGTTATCAATTTTATGCCAGACTTAGTGCTAGATGTCAGGGCTACCAAGAAGAATAAAACATGAACTCTACTCTAAAATTACTATGGTCTTATATATTTAATATAATTTCCCAGTGGTCTCCAGTATCACCTCTTTACTTTAGTCAGGCTAATATTTGCCCAGTCCCTGCACCTTCTGCACTTGGCCTATACCATACCCTACATCTTGAACACTTATCGCCCCTCCCTGAATTCAAAATCTTATGTGCCCTTTAAAGCACTGCTCAAGTTCTCTCTTTCATTAAGCCTCTCACTAATCCATTCCTCATTAATCTCCCTCTCTTTCTGTGAACTTTTCTGAAGTTCTTCTCTGAATACCCAATCCAACTTAGTCTAAATGCCTCAGAATTTATGTTTGATTGACATAATCAGACATCAGTTTTATCTCTAGAAATTTACAATCAAAACATGGTGGCATTGACAGACACATTAAAAACCATATAGGGGGGCGGATGTGGCTCAAATGGTCTGCCATGTGGAGGGACCTGGGTTCGATCCCGGTAAAATTAAAAAAACAAACAAACAAAAAACCATATAGATATAACCATTATCACACTGTGTGGAAAAGACACCTACATTAAGTCTAAGAATTTATGTTATTTACAAACTTTAATGTGTGTGTTTTGCTTTTTGTGTGGCAGAGAATGAAGAGTGAAAAATGTAAGCTACATGTTTAGAAAAATGGAATGTGTGTAACTACATGTTTGTGTTGAGAGAAGTTGGGGGTTAAACTAGTACCTTATTTTCACTGGCTGTGGAAAGACAAAGATACCTTGAAGAATGGAAGGCAGGGGGTGAGGTTGGAAAGCTGGGAAAAGGGAAATTGCCCAGATTTTGTGGCATTGTCTCTGAAATAGTATGGAAGAATAGATATTTCCCTGCAGCCTAATTATAATATTAATAAAAATAATATAACCTAACATCATTGAGTGCTTATTATTGTGCCATGTACTGGTCTAAACAGTTTACATTCATTTAATCCTCTCAATAATTCTCCCCAGCTGAAAAATGGGGGAAACAGAGGCACAGAGCCATTAAGTAACTTGCCCAAGGCTACCCATCTAATGTGCTGTGGAGCAGAGGTCCAATGACATTAGTTTTAAACTTTCAAACTTATATGGAGCCTCTGCTATGAGCTTCCCAAGGAGTTTTCCCTAGTCTCACTTCTTCCACTAACTGTGTGCCATCGGGCTGCAAGCCTTCTGTGCCTGTAAAATGAAGAAAATTTACTACATTGTCTACATGTAGCTTCTAATTCTAAGGTTCTGTGAGTTAAAAGGTCTCCTTAGATTCACAAGGCTAACACACAGGAAATAACAGCAACAAGAACAAGATAGGATATTCGAAAGTTAAGTGGCGGAAGCAGATGTGGCTCAAGCTATTGAGCTCCCACCTACCAAATGAGATGTCCCAAGTTTGGCTCCTGGTGCCTCTTGGAGAAAATGAGCAAGACAGCGAGCTGGCGCGACGGGCAGGTGCGGTGAGGTGACGCAGCAAAATGATGCAACAAAGAGACACAAAGAGGAAACACAATGAGACACACAACAAAGCAGGGAGCCGAAGTGGCTGAAGTGATTGAGTGCCTCTCTCCCACATGGGAGGTCCCAAGTTCGGTTCCTGGTGCCTCGTAAAGAGAAAATGAGCAGACATTAGAGCACACAGCGAATGGACACATAGAATAGACAGTGAGCACAAACAACGAAAGGGGGGGAATAAATAAAAAAAACAACAACACAAATCTCTTTAAAAAAAAAAAAAAAAGTTAAGGGGTATAGAACAATCTGTAAGAGCTCCAGGAGTTCAGAGAAGGGGTTTAAGTGAAAGCTGGAATAGTCAGGAGAGGCACCTTGGAGGAGGGATCTTGACCTGGCCTTAAGGGTGAATAATAATGATGCTAATGATAACTACTGTTTGTTTAGCTCTTACTGTGTTTTATTTACATTATCTCATTTAATTATTAAATCAACCTTACAAGAAGGATTTTTATTTTTATTTTTGTTAGATTAAGAAATTGAGACTCAGAAAAGACATGTGACTTGCCCAAGGTCATACAGATGAGTGGTTGGTAGAGCCAGCATCAGAACTCAGTGCTGTATTCTCTTCACCATGCTTAGATTAGCGAGGGATCCAGTTTTTCATTCATTCATTGTTTCATTTATTCATCTGTTTATTTATTTGGCACCTAAAAGCTCTATACTAAGTACTGTCACTCATTTAAAGAAGTGTGCCATTGGCCTTCCCATGAGGATAATCAAAGGTCTTGTGGGTCAGGACACAAAATAGTTATTAGGTAAAACAAAACAAAACAAAACAAAACAAAATTACAGTGAGACACATGAGCAATTGAAAGAGAAGGTTGTGACCTTTTAGGACATATTGAAGGAGTAGAATGACAATAGATCCAATGTGGAATAGGGCTTATTAGTGCCTCTCGTGTGTTTTTTGGTTTTGGAAGCAGTTGTGTGTTTTGGAAGCAGTCGCATTGAAGAGAGTAATAGAAATGGATCTACAGTGTGACTCATGTAAGGGGAATGGCAGGAAAAAAAGCAGAGAAATAAGACTGTTAGAAAAAGTTGTTGGAAGGTTACTATCAAATTATTGGACAATTTTAAAGTTACTTTATTTTTTTGTTCTAAAGTGGTACCATAGTCTCCCTTATTCTTCCTTCATGTTCTAAGTCCAGTGAAACCTTAGGAAGGTGAACTGATAAGGGTAAGGTTTGAAGAAACCCTTTCTTCATCCCTTCCTACCTTATTTTTCTCCTTGAACTTAGATTTTGTTAAATCCAAGTAGAGGACCCTTTTTATAGCCACTTAAAATGAAGAAACCAAGGAGAAAAAAGATTATATATTCTACCCAAAGTCTCTGGGGTTATTTAAGTGACTCTACTAGTAAGTGGTATAGCTGTAGTTAAATCCAGGTCAGTCTAACTCTAACAGAATTGGTGATTTTCACCCCCTTTCCTCCCTTGTTATAGCATAACAGCATAAAGTTTCTCATTCCTCTACCAAGACAGTTTCAAAAGGCCTTCCTTCTAGGGGTTTATATTAGCTTGAGTCTGATTTGAAATTTGGTTGGGAATAAGACTAACTGAAAATATTTGCTGTTTCCCTTGTGACTGCTTCCATTTGGGTCGGGTACTCCTCACCTCCTACCTATTCCAGAGCCGTCTCAACTGGCTTCTCTATCACAAGCCTCTCTCTATTCTTACTGTCTGGTGAACCTTTCTGAAGCTCCACCTCCCTCTTGTCACTGCCCAGGTAGAAACCTTCAGGGTCATCCCTTGCCTGCTAACTCAAACCTTCCTCACTCCTCTAGCTTCCAAGGCCTATACAGTCTGCCTGCTCTCCTTGTCCAATTTCCCTGTCTCCTCCCCATAGGAACCTGAGTTTGTAGTCATGTAGACATAAAAGATGTCACAGGCTTCCTGTCACAGAGCTGCTACTCTCTCTGCCATTCTCTGATTTCAAAACTTCTGGATCCCCTACCCCATCATCCCTCTGCCCACTTTCTATCCATTTCTGAATTCTGCTTACCTTTCAAAGCCCTGCTCAAGTTTGTCCTCCTCTGTGAATTCTTTACTATCTTAGCTCAAAGTGATTTGACTAATTAATTAATTAATTCATGAAACATTTATTGAGCTCTAATTTCTAAAGCACCTACTGTCTAAAAAATCACTCATTTGGCTATTTCACCTTCTTCCTTATATTCTCAGGTATCTTTTTGTGTATGCTCAATGTAGACTTGGCTCTACCCCTAGATTATAGGCCATTGAGAGAGTAGTGATTATGTAATCTTTGTAGTTTCAGCACCATCTTGAGTAGTGCCTTTTGCTTAGTAGCTCCTCAGGAAATGTTCGTTGATTGGTTATTTGCCATATATTTGGTAGCTTAACATGCTAAAGGGAATAACTTCTTTTCATTTTTCCTACTTTTTCATAAGCTCATAAAATATTCCTGATTAATACTTAATTTCATTCATTCTTTTACTTTTAAAGATTTATGCTTTTTATTCATATTATTAATTACCAATGAAATACATGGCTCATTAATACAAATAAAAAAATTTATATATAAATAAAAAGTGAGGGGAAGCGGCTGTGGCTCAATTGATTGGGCTCCCGTTTACCATATGAGAGGCCCTGGGTTCGATTCCTGGGGCCTCCTGGTGAAGGCAAACTGGCCGGTGAGGTGAGCTGATGGCCCACACAGGTGCAGTAAGATGACGCAACAAAGGGAGAAAAGCAGACACAGAAAAACACACAGCAAACAGACACAGCGAGCACAAGCAGCAAGGGGGGACTAAATAAATAAATAAAACAAATCTTAAAAAAAAAAAAGTAGTCTTTCTTCACGTCCTACCTCCTTCCCATTCCATAGATATAACCACTACTTTTAAGAGTCTGACATGTAATTTTCCAGACTTTTTGCTATGCATACAGACATACATAAATTTAAAAAAAATATCTAAGTGGGATCACATTGTTGTAAAACTTGCTTATCTAGATAACCGTTTAGTCAGTAATTATGGTCTGATTTTCATTGGCCATATGTAGATGAGCTGTTATTTGACCATTTTCTCTAACTCTTTCATTGGTACTTTTTATAAGAACTTCTCTGTTCCCTATTTGTCTATAGTTTCTAACAAAGCAGTGCTGTAGTATCATATTTCTCTCTCTATATTGGAACTTGATCTAACTTATTTGTTTTCCCCTAACATCTTTTTAAACACCTTTATCCATCTTAATCCTTTTAGCTATAATACGTTCTTTGAGGAAATGTCAAGAAAATGGCCACAGCAAAACTAAGCCTATGCATTAAAGTATAATTTCCTTTAGTAAAATGAGTGCTTTGTAAAGTTTTGGGTACAGATGGAAAGTGACACTAAAAATATTTTGACTTTTTGTTCAAATAATATACCACTGTGTGCCTTGAAAGAAATCATGGCTGAGTATTTCTTGATTCTCTTTGAATGTCACTCATCTCATTAAAGCTGCTCTGTGAATTCAGCTGAAGAGGAGAGGTTTATAAAGACCTGGTAGATTTTTAGTTAGAAACAATCTAAAGAAAGCAGAGGTAGCCATTTTTGAGTAGTCCTCTAATCAATTGTTTGCAGGAGAAAAATAATTACACTTTACATTTGTAACATTCTTTAAAGATTATAAAAACTACTCTAGTCCTCATAGGAATTTTGTACAGTAACTCTTATTTTAAATTGGCATTGCTGATTAACAAATGAGAACACAGATTCAAGGAAATTGCTCAAAATGAGGTGGCTTTTAAGTGCAGAGCTGGGATTAGAACTTGGTACCTCTACCTTCAAGCCTGCCACTCTCAAAGAAAGTATTATAGCTGCGGATACTCACTTCACTTCACTGGTCTGAAGTGGCTGGGCAAATTTGAAGCAGATTCTCTGGGAGCCTAGAATGGGTCTGTGTTATTTATCATAGGCCTTGTGTGCTTGTAGGTGTGCTGGGGTTCAGTTTAGCCTTGGATTCTTGCATCTTTTTGAACTGTTCTTTATTGACAAACTCCAAAATAGACTACAGACTGCCGTTCTTGGAGATCTAGGGCCTGAATCTCAGACTCGCATGAGACTGGGCTCAAAACCCAGAGAACAGGGCCAGGGGACTTTGAGAGTATTTTGTGGGATGCTGGTATCTCAGGGTAGACTTCCAAGGAAGAATTTAAAAACCTTTTAAATGCAGACGTTTATTAGCTGTCACAGACACCCAGTGAGGGTGTGTGTATGTGTGTTTGGTTTTTTTTCATTTACCGCTGAGGCCCTTGGTAGTGAGTAAGCAGGCCTAAGAGCTGGAAATAGAACTTAAGCTTTTTGGTGACATAGTCACTAACCTAAACCATGCAAACGTTAAAAAACGCATGTAATCATCATTGAGATAAATCATTGTGTGTCTTGCAGCAGACTGATAGGTATGTTATTTTCATCTGGGTGTTTATTTCCTTGTGGTAATTGAGGGAAAACCAGATCGTGGACTTATTTGCCTGGCCATGATGAATCCCCTTGGAAGAGTAGACTCAGCTTAAATATAAAGAGATGTAGATTGAAAAGGAACTACTGGCCAGGCTTAGCCAAGTTAAAATCCATAGGTGAAACTAAACATGTAACCTAAAACCATTAGAAAAATAAATGCTATTGTTTCACAGAACATTGTAAAAGCAAATGAATGGCACCTCAGTCCAAAGTTCAGGATTTTCAACAACTTGCACCAGAAAACACATTTATTAAATGTCTTCACTAGGGTGGTTAGTAGGTTAGTGGGTGACTGAGGTCTTTTGTTTCTTCTGTTTTCCTCTTGGCAATAACGTTGAAATTTAGCAAGCTTTCAAAATGAAATTTCTCAAAGAAGTTATAACATCAGGTTTTAAGTTTTCATCACCTAAATGTGGAACAAAATGATTGAAAACTTAGGGGGAGGGGAGAAGAGAGTTGAAGAGACATGTGGTGTGTATCAAGAATTGGTGTAAATCAGGAAGGTGTGGTAAGGGGGATTTCCTGTGTTACAGAACTGCTGAAATAGTGCTTCCCCACCCTCCATTGATAAATTCCAAATGAAGGTGCTGACCTTTCTGACATATTGCAGAAGTAGTTTGCTTCTTACCTGACAATGCTATAGTTTCCTTGAAGCCGCAACCAACAGTTTGCTTTTAGGAAAAACTTGTCCTTGGACATAATATGTTCTTTGATTGTGTTCTTTCTTTTGTGATCTTATGAATGTGGCAGGTATCTACCTGTAGGACCGGGCGAAACCAGTATATTTGAGCCTGTTCGTTTTCATTCCTTTTGTAAGAGTATTTATTAGCAGGTTTCCAGATATGGTAATAATAGCTGCCAATAACTGAGCACTTCTACACCCCAAGTACTATGCCAGGAGCTTTACCAAGGTGATCAGATTCAGGTCTCACAACCCCATGAGGTAGGTACTATTAATTGTCCCATTTGATGGAAGCTTGGAGAGAACAACTGGTGGTTCTCAACTCAGGCTGCACAACAGTAGAATTGACTAGGGGAGCTTTAAAAGCTATTGGTTTCTAGGCCAGTGAAATCAGTCTCTTGAATGGAGCCTAGGTACTGTGTTTTAAAAAAAAATCTCTCCAGGTTATTCTAAAGGGCATACTAGAGTGAGAACCTCTGGGTTAAGTGATTTGCCTGAGATGCCCCAGCTGGTCAGCGGTGGACTTCAAATCTAGGCAGTCTTGATTTAGAGCCCCTGTAAAGAGTCAACTTCACTACAGTGATTCCTAAACTTTATTGTGCTTATGAATCACCTGGGGATCTAGTTAAAATTGAGATTGTGCATGACTAACAAACTCCCAGGTGATGCCCCCAAGCTGCTGGTATGGGAACATACTTGGAATAGTAAAGTTTTACTACTAGATAGGGGTTCTTAACCTTTTTTGTTCCACGGTCCCCTTTGTCAGTCAGGTGAAAACCATCGACCCCTTACTAAGTCCACACTATACTGTGTACTATTTAATAAAGGTATCATACCCATTCCAACATGTCCCCACAAGAAAGTTTTTTGAATTTAAATTCAATCTTATTGACCACTTGTTAAGAATCCCTATACTAGATAGTAATATAAGTACTCTTGGTAGCTGAAAGGGGATAATGCTCACCAAGAGGTAGCAGAAAATGGGGGTCTGGAGAGGGGCTTCTCATCCATTTTGCTTTAGTGATGATGGGAGGGACCACAGGCTGATTATGTAAATTTCTCAATTGTTTTCTCAGGGCTATACAACATTTTCTAAGGGCTAAATAAAATTCCACTTTTTGAGGCATTTTCATATGTCATGTAAAAGTATGGGTTATAATTGTTTAAACTGACCAGCTTTCAAAACGCTTCCCCCCCCCCGCTTAAACCTCTTTAAGGAGGTTCAGATAGATGATAAGTAATCTGCTGAATTTTCACAGTTAAATGTTCATCCAATAAATATTTATTAAGCACCTATATGTAACAGCAATGGAATATGCTCTCCCTGTAGGATACAAAGTTGAATGAGATATAGTCCTTGCCATGATAGAACTCACACTTTAGTGGGAAAAAATGACATATAGAATATATAATGATAAGGTACAAATGTGAACAAATATTGTACAGAAAGAAGCAGTAAACCTTACCTGAAATAGTTGAGTCACCAGGTGTCACTAGGCAAATTTACTCTTTTTATCATTTCTTACTGTTAAAAATGTTTATGTAAGTTTAGGTAATTACCCCATTGCTGAGATTCCATAAAGGTTCCACTATATTTCAGAATAGCTTTTTTTTTTTTTTTTTTTTTTTTACTGGGAGGTCCTGGGGATCGAACCTGGGTCACTCCATATGGGAGACGGACGCCCAACCATTTGACCCACATCCGTCCCCTAGAATAGCTTTTTTAATTTTTGAGATTAAGGGTCCAGGTGATTCTTATCAGTTACATGCATGAAAAAAATTGAGAGTAAATATATTTTCTTCTGGAGACAACAGTATCAGTAACATCATCGGTCTACATTTATTGTGCATTTCCAAGGTGCTAGGCATTGTGATGAACACTTTACAAGTATTATCTCATTTAATATTTTTAACAACTGCTTTAATAAGATATAATTGACATTCCATACAATTTGGATACCATTTAAATATATATAATTCAGTGGCTTTTAGGATAATTATGGTCTGATTTTCACAGAGTTGTGTAGCCATCACCACAGCCAATTATAGAATATTTTCGTGATTCTCCAAAGAAACCCCACACCCCCCCTTTTTTGTAAACTTTTTTTTTAATAAACTATCAATTTTATTGATCATATTAACAAAACATAAGTCCATCCAAAGTGCTGTCAATGGTATTTGGTACAATCACATTAGTTGTGCATTCATCATTCCAATCATTCTTAGAGCAACTTCATTATTCCAGCAACAATAACAATAATACTAAAGAAAAAAACCAACCAAATAAACAAACAAAACTCATCACCTCTCAATCTCTCTATGTATCACCTGCCATACATAGCTGTTATTCTGTTTCTTTCTCTTTAGTTTATTTATATTTATATTTAGTAAAAACAATCTTATATATGCAATATCACCCATATTCGTATTTTACATGAAGTTTCACTATGTTATGCAGTCCCAACTTATATTGTTTAGTTTTCCTTCTAGTAATATACATGTCCTTAGACTTTCCCTTTCAACCACTGTCATACCATATAATAGCTCTACTGGTCACAAACATCATGATGTGCTCTCACTATTTCCATTCATTTCCAAAGATTTACAAACAACCTTTTAGCCAATTCTGCCAAGATTAACCATCAGCTTTCCATTCTCTATCCTTATTCTATTTTCTGGCGACCTGTATTCTAATTATTAATTCCATGAGTTTACACAATATATTTAGTTCATAATAGCACAGTCACACTGTATTTGTCCTTTTGTGTCTGGCTTGCTTCATTCAACATAATGTCCTCCAGATTCATCCATGTTGTCATATACTTTATGACTTCACTTCTACTTACTGCTGCATAATAGTCCATTGTCTGTATATATCACAATTTGTTTATCCATTCATCAGTTGATGGACACCTGAGTTGTTTCCAACTTTTGTCTATTGTGAATAATGCCGCTACGAACATTGGTGTACAGATGTCTATTTGTGACACTGCTCTCAGTTCTTCAGGGTATATACCTAGTAATGATATTTCTGGGTCACATGGCAAATCTATATTCAGTTTCCTTAGGAACTGCCTAACAATCCTCCACAGTGACTGTACTGTTCGACATTCCCACCAATCGTTACTAAGCATTCCTGTCTCTCCACATCCTCTCCAACAATTACAGTTTTCTGACTTTTTAATAGTGGCCAGTCTAATAGGTATGAAATGATATCTCATTGTAGTTTGATTTGCCTTTCCCTAATCGCACCCCTTTTTATTACCCCAACCTCCCTGGTTTCTCAGCCATAAAAGAGTAGTAATCTATTCTCTGTCTCTATGGATTTGCTTGTTCTGGATATTTCATATAAATGAAACCATAGACTATGTAGTCCTTTGGACTGGCTTCTTTTACTTAGCATAATGTTTTCAAGATTCATCCATTTTGTAGCATTTATAGATACTTCGTTCTTTTTTATGGCTGAATAATATTCCATTGTATGGATATACCTGTTTTGTTTATCTGTTCATCAATTTGATGGACATTTGGATTTCTACTTTTTGTTTATTACAAATTCTGCTGTTGTGAACATTTGTGTACCAGTTTTTTTGTGGGCATGTTTTCATTTCTCTTGACTGTCTAGGAGTAGACTTTCTGGGTCAAATGATAACTCTTTATATTTAACTTTTTGGGAAACACTCAAACTGTTTTCCTCAGTGGCTGCACCATTTTACATTCCCTTCAGCAATGTATAAGAGTTCCATTTTCTCCACACTCTGGCCAGCACTTGTAACTTTTTTCTTGTAGTCATCCTAGTTGATGTGAAGTGGCATCTCATTCAAGTTTTGATTTATATTTACATGATAGCCAGTAATATTGAGCATCTTTTCATGCACTTACTGAGCATTTGTATATCTTCTTTGGAGAGATGTCTATTCAGATATTTACCTGTTTTAAAAAAATAATAAACTTGATTTTTAGAGCAGATTTAGCTTTAGAGGAAAATTGTACAGAAAGTACAGAGAGTTCTCATATACCTTATAATAGTTTCCACTATTATTAACATCTTACATTAGTGTGGTACATTTGTTACAATTGATGAACAATTAGTTACTATGTAACTAAAGTACATAGTATAGGGTTGACTCTTTGTGTATACAGTTCTACAGTTCAGTGGGTCTTGATAAATGCATAATATCATGCATCCACCATTTCAGTGTCATACAGAATACTATTAACTGACCTAAAAGTGCTCTGTGGTTTACCTGTTAATCCCTTCCTCTACCTCCCCCAGCCCCTCCCTGTAACCCACTTTGCCCATTTTTAAATTGGGTAATGTGCCTTTTTATTATTCAGTTGTAATAGTTCTTTAAATATTCTAGATTCAGGTCCTTATCAGATACATGATTTGCAAAAATTTTCTTCCATTTTGTGGGTTGTCTTTTCACTTTCTTAATTGTGTCCTTTGAAATGCAAACATTTAAAAATTTTTATGATGTTCTCGTTTAATACTCATGATGTCCCTGGGAAGTAGATTTTATTATTGATCCCATTCATAGAAGAGGAAATTGAGGTTCAGAAAGATTCACTCTCTTGCGCAAGGTAGAAGGTCTAGGATTTGATATCTTCCACCTCTCCAAAAATCTGTTTGACTCCCATACCAGATTCCCAATACCTCCTTCAGATAACTTTTTTTCTAAAAAGAGCATATGAGGACATAGGCCTTCTAGGCCTCTTTTATTGACTTTGGCTATTGATAGTGATATTGTGTAACTTATTTTTCTGAAACTGAAGTTGTGTGTGTGCACATGTGCACGTGTGTGTATGCATGTGTGTGGATGTGTTGGTTGTGGTGGGGTGCCTAGAAGGGAACAGGCTTTATTCTTTGCCAAAAGCTTTCCTTTAGTCATGGACATCAAGCTTCATGGACGTCAAGCTCCATGGACATCAAGTTCTTGGTAACAGAGGGATGGAGCCTTTGCCTAGAGGTGGTTTATTTAATTGTTACATGATTCTTTATCAGAGATTGTTTGTGAAAGAATTCATTACTGTTGACCTCTTCAGAGAATTTTTTTTTCTTTTTCTTATTGAAGTGTAACGACCAAAAACATTTTACCACAAGGGTATTGTGGCAGTTTGATGTAATTATGAATTCCAAAAATATAATTGAATCATGCTTGTAAACTGATCTGTTAATCTGGGCATGATTAGGTTAGGATTAGGGCGTTCAGCCCCACCCCTTGGTGGGTGGGGAATTGAATATAAAAGGCAAGGCAAAGGACAGTTGAAGCAGTCTTTTGAGAAGAAGTTTTGATGTTGGAAAGAAGGCCCCAGGAGAAGAGAAGCAAGCCGTTCACCTAATCATTTACAGCTGACCTTGTGGAGGAAACAGGAGCTAAGCCTGGAGAGAAACGCAGCCCCGGGAAGAGAGGAACCCCAGAAGCCTGAACCCTGGCAAACGCTGGCAGCTGTCTTGCTCTAAACACGTGGCAATGGACTGTGGTGAGAGAAGAAACTTAACGCTTTATGGCCTGGTATCTGTGGGCTTCTACCCCAAATAAATACCCTTTATAAAGACCAACCCATTTTTGGTATTTCACTTTAGCACCCCTTTGGCTGACTAATATAGGTATCTTTTCTTCTCTGCTTTTTGGACTTTCACTAAGTCTCATTTTTCTTTAGGTAGAAAAAATCCACTCTCATTTTGAGATGCTTTTTCCCTATAACAACATTTCTTTCAGTTTATGCATATAATGAAGCCTTTTTGATGCAACACCAGCTCTCTTTTCTGCCGGTTTAACCTCACTTTCCTTTAATCTTACTGTTGCTGTCCTTTTCCAGGCCTTTTACTTCAGTGTGGTAACTTCCTAATTGGTGTCAGTGGAATGAAGGGAATAAACATTTATTGAGCACCTACCCCTCTGCAAGGCCCTTTACATTTTATCTCATTTAATCATTGCAACAACCCTACTAGGTTAGTATTGCAAATATCGCCATTTTAAAGATGAGGGGGTGTGGGAGGTTTAAATAACTTGTCCCAGTTTTACAATTAGGACTTGGCAGAGTCAGAGCTGATGATTCTAAAATTTTTCTTTTTTCCAACAATCCATGGTTAACCTCAATCCATTTTAGAGTGTCAATATCAGTGATGAGTATATAGTGGGTGGTAAAATATGCTTGCTTACTGGTACGGAGTTACCACCCTTGAGGCCAGCATCATGCTCATTTCTGATAGTTTTGGTGTGTTAGAAGTTGGAGGAACTCTGGATATAGCTGGGAGCCAAGGTCAACAAGTAAAATTTTCTTGGAAATGAAGGACTATAGGGTGGATTTTTGATTGGTGCATATTAACCTTTGATCCCTCTTCTGAGGTTTTAGTCATAGAAATATTTGCAAAGGAAGGGATGCTTTTTCTTTTATCTGTTTTGTTTGTTTCACAGACTGCTTTATGTTTAGGCATTGGTATACTAAAGGTAGTCATCATGTGCTTCCTGTTTCCAATCTTTGGAGACCCTTTGGAGGAGGAGTTGTAAAAGGCTTTCCTTGGGAGATGAAGTTGGATTGGGAGTATGGGATCAGATTGTGGAGGGCCTTGAGAGCTAAGGTATTTGGATTTTATTCTTTTGGCAATAAGGAATCAAGGAAAGATTGTGACTAAGAAGATAGGGGATATTTCTCAACTCTTCTTATAGGACAGAATAGAACAGTGGTAGATACTTAGCTGGCGAGGAATGGAGGAGAGGCTAGAGAAGATATCTGGAGTAAAATGAGGACGGGGTACATTAATGAAGCAGTTGTGGGAATGAAAGGGATAGTTAGGGAGTCATTATAAGGGAAAGTTAACAGGACATGGTAATTGATTTGATATGGGTAGTATCCTTTGCAATTAAGTTGTGCTCCACTTGAAACATGCCAGGGAGGCATTAGTAATTTTTCTATTTTTAAGAATTCACTAGGGTCAAAGACTGCTTATAAACTGAGGGATTAATAGCATGGGCATGATTCAAACTTAAAATTTTTTTTTTTTCTCAGTAAGTACAGAGCAAGATTTTGACTCTTATCAATTCATGTCAGTTTTAGCTGGAAACAATACTTTCCTCTCCATTTTTTGCCCTGAGCCCTGTCCCAAAAGGCAAGATACAGCCAGACAATTGGATAGTTGAAGATGAGGTTAAAAAATATTTTCCAAGTGTCAGTACATGGGCAGAAAACACTTTATTTCAGACTTCCTCTTATACAGCTATGTTAGACATAGCTGTGTGACAGATAATACGTGAATCTAGTTAACATATAGGGGAAAAATCTTTACTGTAGCTAATACTGCACTTTTAAGCCAGCTTTGTTGTCCCACAGTTATATGTTCTTGTTTATACATAGGGACTAAGTAAGTGGATATCCCAGTTAATTGTCATTGTCATTATCATCTAGCTTTTTTTTTTTTTTTTTTTTTTTATTAGTGGCATTTTTTAAACATTACTATGACCCAGGCATTATGCCCACATTATACTTATTTAGTTTTCACAACCCTCCTATGAGATAGGTACCATTATTATTTTATTGCCCAGAAGAGGAAGCCCAGGCTCAGAGAGGTTAAATAACTTGTTCAGGTTATACAGCTAATAAGTGAGAGAGCTAGATCAGGAACCAAGATCAATTTGCCTCCAAAGCTCCATTATATCTAGTAAAATGCTTCTGAGTACATCTATAACAGACATGTTGGTAGCATCACTTTTAGAGCTAAAAAGCATCAGTATAATATTATTGTACCTTCTAAGGAGAGATCTAGTTCAAGGGGCAAAGAGTTATTTATAAAATGTTTGACATTTTGTCAAACATAGGTGCCTAATCTATCACTTTGCTATATACAGAACACATTTTGGTTAAGTCAGACTAGTAATTAGTGATGAGTCATCATTTGCCTATGTAATTTGAGTCTATGAAAAGGATATGTCCTCTATCTTTGTTACCTTTGTCGGACTCATATTTTACATTAATAATTCTATATTATATTTATATGGCATATAATTGTTTAATAAGCACTTTGCATATATGTATTCAAACAACCCTGTCAGTTGTGTACTCTAATTCTTATTTCAATGACAAAGAAACAGGCTTAGAAATTGTGTGGCTTGCCTAAGTTCACACAGCTATTTAATGTGTCAGAGCTTGAACTGAATTTGATACTTCTAACTCCATGTTTAGTACGCTTCCTACCATAACCTCTTAAAGTTGGTAGGGTGTTTTCTCAGGAGTTGGAGGAAAGGCAATTTGATAATGCTAACTATTCAGAGATGAGTAATACCAAGCTTGATTTTAAGGAGCTCCTCTTGCAAATGATGCATATGATATAGAATGTCATTGTTATCCTGGAGACGGGAAAATAGTCTGGTATTAGAGACATAAAGAACTAAATTATGTTTAGCGGGGATACAAATTTTAATCTCTCCTGATACATCTATAGATGTATAGACAGTATGTCTCTAACTGGAATCCGAATTCTCCAAAGGGTTGTATGTATGTCTGTGAATGTCTTTTCAGATGTCAAGGAATTCTTTACTAGAATTTAAACAGTTTATGTTTCATTTTAATGATAATGTTTCATTTTAATATATATGGGCATCTGGGTATATTTGAAATCATTCTGCCATGGGATTTTAATATCTGCATTTATTGATCTTTAAGATTGTGTTGGTGTCAAGTTGTACTATTTTAGTTATCTCCGGTTATGGGGAAAGAGCATGGGCAGGCTTAATACATAAATGATATGATTAGACCAGTTGATAGCAAAATATGTCAGAGGGGGCTACAGGACAAAAATCTAGAAGTAGTTCAAACAAAGAAAAGTGTTGAGAGAATTGAGTGATCCATATAGGGCCCAAACCAGATTCAAGATGGTATTGAGGATGATTTTTGACAATACTGATTATGATGACAGTTAATATTTATTGAGTATTTTCTATTTGCCAGATACTGTTCTGTGCACTTTACAGGTATTAGCTCATTAGCTTACCATAACAACCCTTATGAGTTGAATATTTTTGTTTCCCCATTTTCTGTATGAAGAAACTGAGACACAGCTTGTGCCATAAGTCTTAGCTGTAGTTAGGTTGTGAGTGGTGATTTAGTATTTCATTAAAATAACATCAATCCATCACATTAAATTGATTGCAATTTAAATTTTATGAGTTTTTTGGGTTTGTTTCTATTTAATTTATAAATTTGTTTTTTTATAGTTTTAATATTTTTTTAAAAATTTTAAGTAACATGATAAAATAATTTATTTCCATTTTGGGGATGATCCAGGAAACTCCTTTTTCCTCCTTTTGTCCTTAAAATGGGGGTCTGTATTTTATGTTTGAAAGACACTGGGAGGGAATATTATAGATATTCTTTTCTACCTTGCCCTCTGTTGTCCTCTGCCAGAGCAGTATGGTTGTTACTCTCTGGGCTCAGAGATTGGCATAGCAAGACCCAACTTTCTGATAGTGTCCTTCTGTCAGTAAAAACCTTTTGAGCATACCCTCAAATTTGTTTATTTATATATATATTTTTATAAATTATATACTTGCACTATTGATTAATGTAGATGCTGTATTAATATAACATGCACAAAATTATTGCAGAGATTAGGATATATGAACAGATGTTACATATTTTCTCCCCACATTCCCTTGTGAACACCTAACCTGCTAGGGAGACCACTAGTGTAAAAGAGAATATTAGACTAAGATTTATAAGACTGGCTTCTATTCCTGGCTTTTATTCTTATTTCTTAAAATTTGAATTCCTAGGCTGTTTTTTTCTGGTAAGCAAGTTTTATAATTTTTCTCTTTCTTACAATAGTTAGTCTAGGGTTGTAGGTAATGACTTGTGTAATACTAATTGTTGGAGTCGGGACATTAGAACATAATTCTTGTTAACACTTTACAATTTTGTTTGTCATGGGTTAACTCTTTGGATTCTTTAGCAAAGGATGGTCCCACGATCCCGAATATCCATGAAATATAGTATAATTGTCAAGTAGGTTTGTGAAACATTGAGTTAAACGAAGTTAAATAAGTTTCATCAAGGAGCTTTTAATATACTAATATGATGTATAAATCTTCAAGCAAAAGATAAAATGTGTTTTTCATGGGACCAGTGTTCCACAGAATATACTTTATGAAACCTTGGGTTTGAAAGAATTTTCTTGGAGACAATTTGGTATAGCAGTTAAGGACGATGGCTTTAGAGTCAGACAGACCTATATTTGACCTCTAGCCGTCACCATTTAATTAACTGTGTGATCTTGGAGAAATAATTTAATCTCACTCAGTCTTAGTTTTTATATTTATAAACAGAAATAATAAATGGCTAACAATTATTGAGCACTTCATTTAATCTTCACAGAAAGTATGTGAAATAGATTCTGTCATTTTCTCTATTTTATAGATGTGGAAACTAAGGAACAGAGGTTATGTAACTTCTCCAGTGTCACATAGCTTGTAAATGGTGAAGTGAAAAAATCTAACTCTGGCAGTCTCTCTCTAGAGTCCACAGTGCTCTTAATTATTCCTCTGTATTACCACACTGTATTCTAGTGGGGTGACATTATATTAATAATGTAAAGTTTTAGGACAGTGCCCAGTGCATGGTAGGTACTCAACAAATGGTAGTTATTTTTGTTCTTTTAGACGAGTCACTATGTGGTAGCCCCCTAAGATGATCTGTGGCAGGATGGTAGTTAATGAAGTTAGAAAAACCCCACTGGGAGGCAGGCAGTGGAGAAGATTAATGTAGGGTAACAGAACCTGGCTTATTCTCAGAGGTTTGGAGGCACTAGCTTTGTTCCCAAAGCTGGCCAGAGCGGGCTTTTGGGTGCCCTTGACCAAAGGAACAGCAAGAACTCCCATCGGGCATAGTGATCAGTTAATTTAGAGGAAGGCCCGACAGTCTGATCTTTCAGGGGCTTCTCTCTATCCCCAAATAGACCCACATGAAATGTACTTCTCCCTTTAGATCCATGGTCAGAATCCATTCAGAATATTATGTTCTACAGAAACAAAAATAAACAGGCAAAGAAAACAACAAAAGAACCTTGTTTGACTTGAAATTGGTTTTCTTCACCATGAAGTAAAGCAAGTTCTTTGAGGACACTAACTTGGACACTTTCTAATTTAGGATTAAGCTGCAACCTTCTTGTGGGTCTGATGTATTTTGTGTATAGCTCCCACTGAACAATCATCAAACTTTGCAGCAGAAAGCACTTTATTAAAATTTCTATACAATGACAAAACCACTTAAGCAAGTATATGCTTTTTAACGAGGTCCTTTCTTCTCCTCCCAAATGTGGAGTCTTTTTCACCTCAATTATCTACTCTGACATGTGGGAAAGGAGAGAAAGATAGGTATTTCTTCCTTTTGGGGGAAATGTGGGATCTTCCATTTAAATTTGCTCTCATGTGTGTTTTGCTTTCTCAACTTGTTTATATAAATATAAGAAGCCAGAAGCCAGTGAAAATAAAAATCATGAAGCTATCCATGAGACAAGCAGAAGCAGCCCCCGTGAGTGATAAATAAGCTCAGCTGCAGGAATATCTGTGGTCTGATAACATTACTGAAAAACCTCCATTGGATGGATAGTTTGTCCGGAGGAGTTAATTTTAAGAGCTCTCTGTCCTTTTAGAATATACCATTCCAGATTGGCTGAAAGCATGTTTACTTTGAACATTCATCAGTAATTCTCGGTCAGCCACTCCACAGCTTGGTTTGCTGTGGTGTCAGCTGCATGTGGCAGAAAAGTTATTAGATGTCTAGTGTTAAAAGGGGGAAGAGTCATGTGGGGGAAACAACTCTTGCACAGTGAAAGAGTGGAATTTCCAGCACTCCTCAGGACTCAGAAGTCATCAACACACAGACTAGGTCCA
This sequence comes from Tolypeutes matacus, assembly GCA_026826555.1. Classification (NCBI taxonomy): domain Eukaryota; kingdom Metazoa; phylum Chordata; class Mammalia; order Cingulata; family Chlamyphoridae; genus Tolypeutes; species Tolypeutes matacus. The sequence continues at coordinate 4,335,581 of JAKSZT010000380.1, read as the reverse complement.
TATGGATCCATGAGGAACTCAGGGGCTTTTTCCAGGGATAGCTTCTCATCTTTGCAAATGAATTTCCATTTAGATATTCTAAATATATTTAAACCAACTGTATTAATCAGTCAAAGGGGTGCTGTTACAAAATACCAGAAATCGATTGGCTTTTAGAAAGGATATTCATTTGGGGTAGAAGCTTACAATTACCGGGCCATAAAGCATAAGTTACTTCCCTCACCAAAGTCTATTGCTATGTGTTGGAGCAAAATGGCTGCTGACATCTGTGAGGGTTCAGGCTTCTTGGGCTTCCTGGGTTCCTCTCTTCCCGGGGCTTGCTTCTCTCTGGGCTCAGCTACTCGGCTATCTCCACAAGGCCAGCGGTAGACTATTAGGCAAACACTTGTTTTTCTTCCTGAAGCTTTTTCTCTTCCCTCATGACCAAGCTCCAACTCAAAAACTCCAACTCTCTTCTTTGCCCCGTAGTTTTCTCTGGGTGGGGACTACTGACATGGCCCAGTCAAAGCCTTAATCATAATTTAATCATGCCCAGGTACAGACCTGTTTACAAATATAATCCAATATCTATTTTTGGAATTCATAAACAATGCCAAAATGTCACACCAACTGTTTCTCTTGTGCAAAGGCTCTTTTTCTATCACAGATTTACCCTGCTTTCTAAGTCCTAGAGTTCTACCTTTAACTCCCAAACTTTCTCTTGTTGCAGTGACTTTATAAGTCTCCTGTTGTCTGAACGTCTAAAGCACTAGGAGATAATAACCATACTCTATTCCAATATATTATACTATTTGCTTGTGTTTCAAGTGTGTTTATTAGGTCTCACAGTTAGATTTAGGTGAGGAATCACCTGTGAGTGGGTAGAATGTGGCAACCTTTGCAAATAATTTTAAAAATTTCCCCCTCTACCTGTTCCTCACCACCTTCTTTGTATGGGCCAGCATTATTTAGGTAAAATTCACCAGTTTTTAAGAGGATAATTTGATGAGTTTTGATGAATGTATTCAGTTGTTAATCGCTACCAAAATTACGATATAGAACATTTCTATTCCTCAAAAAGTTCCTTCTAGTCCCTTTATAATCAATTCCCTTCTTCCCCCACAACCTTCTTGCCCCCTCCCTAGGAACTGCTGTTTTGCTTTCTGTCACTATAGTTTTATGTTTCCTAGAATTTTATTTAAGTGAAGTCATACTGTAGGTAGCCTTTTGTGCTGGGCTTCTTTTACTTAGTATAATGCTTTTGAGATTTAGTAATGCTGTTGCATGCATGAGTTGTTTATTCCTTTTAATCACGGAGTAGTAGTCTATTGAATGGATATACCACAATTTGTTTATTCATTTACCTTCTGATGGAAATTTGGGTTCTTTCCAGATTTTGGCTATTATAAGTAAGACTGATAAGAACATTTGTGTACAAGTCTTGAGAAGGACATATGTTTTCATTTCTTTGGAGTAATTACCTAGGAGATATATTGTTGGATTGTGTGGTAAATGTATGTTTAACTTTTTAAGAAATTGCCAAACCATTTTGTATTCCTACCAGCAATGTATGAAAGTTCTAGTTGCTTCACATCCTCGACAAAGCTTTCTATGGTCAATCTTTAATTTTAGCTATTCTACTGGGTGTGCAGTGGTATCTCAATGTGTTATCATTTCCCTAATGACTAATGATATTGACCATTGTTTCATGGGCTTATTTATCATCTGTATATTTTCTTTGGTGAAATTCCAGTTTAAATCTTTTCTTTATCTTTAAACATGGTTGTTTGTTTTATTATTGACTTATAAGAATCTTTATAAGTCTAGATAAGTGCTTTGTTGAATATGTGTTTTGCAAATCTTTTTTTCCTGTTTCTAGTTTGCATTTTCTTAAAGTGTTTTTTGAAGAGCAGAGATTTAAATTTTTAAAAATTTATTTTGTGGTAACATGTATGTTACAAAATTTGCCATTTTAACAATTTTTAAGCATACTATTCAGTGGCATTATTACATTTACAATGTTGTGCTGCCATCACAGAAGTTTTAAACTTTGTTGAAGTCCAAGTTATCAATATTTTTTAATACCTTGTGCTTTTTATGTTCTGTTTGAAAAAAACTTTGCTGAAGGCTCACTAAGGTTTTTCCATACATTTTCTTCTAAAAGTGTATGGTTTTAGCTCTTACGCATACTTTCCATATAAAGTGAGATAAGGGTCCAGGTTTTTTTTTTTCATATGGATATCTAATTGAATTTTATTTAAGTGAAGTCATACTGTAGGTAGCCTACGTATGGATATATGGATATCATATGGATATCTAATTGACTATAACAGATCAAATTGTTTGATGCTATTGTTCATGTCTTCTGTACTTTTATTGATTTTCTTTTTACTTGCTTTATTAATTATTGAGAAAAAGATGTGTAAATCTCCAACTATACTTTTAAATTAGTTTGATTTTCCTTTCAGTTCTATGAATTTTTGCTTCTTGTATTTTAAAGCTCTGTAATTAGGTGTATAAACTTTAAAAATTATGTCCTTTTGTTGACTTGATCTTTCTCTAATTATAAATGACCTTCTTCATCCTGGGTAATATTCTTTGATCTGAAACCTACTTTGTATTATGTTAATATAGCCACTCCAACTTTCCTTTCATTGGTGTTTGCATGGTTTTTGTCTCTGTACTTAAAATAAGTTTCTTGTAGACAGCATATAATTGGTTCTTGCTTTTTTAATCCAATCTGACAATCTGTGGCTTTTAATTGAAGTGTTTGGACTAGTGCTTTCCCATAGAAGTATAATGTGAACCATATATGCAATTATACATTTTCCAATATTCATATTTAAAAAGTTATTAGCAATGAATTAAATACATTTTAATAATACATACGATTTATCCCAAATTCCAAAAATATTATCAGTTTAATATGTGATCAATATTGAAAATATTAATGAGGTATTTACATTTTTAATTTTTTGTACTGAGTCTTATAGCACATCTGAATTTGGACTGGCCACCCTTCAAGTGCTCATTAACCATGTATGGCTACTATTGTATTAGACTTTACAAGTTTAGAGTATTTGCATTTAATGTGAAAATTGATATTTTTTTTAATATTGATCATCTTGCTATATGTTTTCATTTTGTCCCAAGTGGTTTTTGTTCCTTTTCTCTCTCACTTCTTTTGCATAATTGATTATTTTTAAATCTTTTTTTTTTTTTTTAATTCTGTTTTTATCTTCTTGCCTGGTTTGTTAGCTATACATGTTTTTTTATGGTTGCTCAGTGGTTTACAAAATATGTCTTGAACTTATCTCAGTTTATCTTTAAACAATATTGTACCATTCCATATATATTATAATAACCTTATAAAAGTATACTTCCATTTACCCCCTCCTAGACATTGTGTTGGTGTTGTCATACATTTTACTTCTATATATTTTATAAACCCAGAATCTATTGCTGTTATTTGTGCTTTAAGCAGTTAAACAATTAATCATCTTTTAAAATGTTTTGAAAAATAGAAAAAGAAGTGTTTTATATTATATTTACCCTCATATTTACTACTTTTGTTCCTCATTACTTTGTATCAATCCAAATTCCTATCTGGTATAATTTTCCTTCTTTCTGAATGTCTTCTTTTAACATTTCTTGAAGAGCTCTGCTAGTGATGACTCCTCTTAATTTTTTTTATGCCTGAGAAAGTTATTTCTCCTTCATTTTTGAAAGATATTTTCTCTGGGTATAGAATTCAAGGTTGATAGCTTTTTTCTTTCAGTACTTTAAAGATGTTCTACTATCTTCTCTTTCTTTCATTGTTTCTGACAAAAAAATCTCCTGTCATTCTTATCTTTTATTTTGCTATATCTAATGGGTCTACCTTTTCTTCTGGCTGATTTTAAGATTTTCTCTTTATTTCTGGTTTTCAGAAATGTGCATTGGTGTTATTTTCTTCCTATTTCTTCCGCTTATAGTTCTCTGGATTTATATTTTTCATCAAAATTAAAACAATTTTGACCAATATTTTTTCACATAATTTTTCCTCTCCTCTTTCCCCTTTTTAGCGGTCACCAATTACTCATATTTTAGGTTGCTTCATATTGTCTGACAGATCACTGATTCTCTTAATTTTTTTAAAGTATATTTTTCTCTGTGTGTCATTTTAGATAGTTTCTATTGCTCTGTCTTCAGTAACATTGTTTTTTCTTGCAGTGTCTAAGTTACCATTAATCCAACCTAGTATGTTTTTCATTCCAAATATTATATTTATTCCTTCTAGAAATTCAATTTTTATATATATCTTATATATTTCTCTTCATCACACTTATGTTTTTCTCTCTCTTCTTGAACATATGGGATATATTTTTAAATAGCTTTTTTAGAAACTTTTTCTAAATTAGAAAAGTTGTAGGTTTATGGAAAAAGCATATAGAAAATACAGTACCATAGACACCCTCCTGCCCCATCACACGCATTTTCCCCTATTCTTAATATTTTGCATTTGTATGGTGCCTTTGTTACAATTGATGAAACAATGTTATTGTAATTATACTATTAACTATAGTCCTTGTTTATATTAGGATCCCCTGTTTGTGTTATAAAGTCCCATGTTTTTTTTTTCTAAACATTTTTATTCTTGTGACATGTATATGTCCTAAAATTTCTCCTGTAAACCGGATTCAAATATATAATTAAGTGGTGTTAATTACATTTGCAATGTTGTGCTACCATCACCATCATCCATGAACAAAACTTTTCCATCACTCCAACTAGAAACTCTGTATGAGTTAAACATTAAACTCCTCATTCCCTACCCCCACCTCAGCCCCTGATAACCTGTATTCTAGTTTCTGACTCTATGAATTTTGCATTTTCTAATTATTTCATGTCAGTGAGATCATACCGTATTTGTCCTTTGTGCTTGGCTTACTTCACTCAACATGATGTCTTCAAGGTTCATCCATGTTGTCACTTGTATCAGACCTTTATTCCTTTTTATGTCTGAATAAATTTTCATTGTATGTAAATACTACATTTTGTTTATCCATTTACCTGTTGATAGGCACTTAGATTGTTTCCATCTTTTAGAAATTGTGAATAATGCTAGTATGGACATCATTGTGCAAGTATCTGTTTGAGTCCTTGCTTTCAAGCCTTTTGGGTATATACCTAGTAATGGGATTGCTGGGACATATGGTAATTCTGTACTTACATTCTGAGGAACCTCTAAACTTTTCATCAGTGGCTGCAGCATTTTTACATTTCCAGGAACAATGTAAAATGAACAAGTGTTCCTATTTCTCCACATCCTCTCCAACACTTATTTTCCCTTTATTGAACAGTAGCTGTTTTAATCTGTGTGAAATATCTCATTGTGGTTTTGATTTGCTTTTCCTTAATGGTTAACACTCTTTTCATGTGCTTTATGGCCAATTGTATATCTTCTTTGGAGAAATATCTATTCAAGTCTTTTGCCCATTTTAAAATTGGGTTGCTTGTCTTTTTGTTGTTGAGTTGTAGGATTTCTTTATATATATTCTGGATATTAAATCTTTGTTGGATATGTGGTTTCCAAGTAGTTTCTCCCATTCAGTAGATTGTCTTTGTATTTTCATGATGAAGTCCTTTGATGCACAAAAGTTTTTAATTTCGATGAAGTCCAATTTATCTACTTTTTCTTTCGTTGTTAATGCTTTTGGTATAAAGTCTAAGAAACTATTGCCTAACATGAGGTCTTGAAATGCTTGCCTATGTGTTCTTCAAGGAATTTTATCAATTTGGTTCTTATCTTTAGGTCTTTGATCCATTTTGAGTTGATTTTTATATATGGTGTGAGGTAGGGACCCGCCTGCATTCTTTTGCATATAGATGTCCAGTTTTTCCAGCACAATTTGTTGAAGACACTATTCTTTCCTAGTTGAGTGATATTGGCAACCTCGTGAAAAATGAGTTGGCTATGGATGTGAGAGTTTATTTCTGAATTCAGAGTTCAGTTCCATTGGTCTGTATATCTGTACTTGTGCCAGTGCCATACTTTTTTTCTGTTTTTTTTTTCAGGTACCGGGGTTGGGACTTTAACCCTGGGCCTCATATATGAGAAGCTGACGCTCAACCACTGAGGCACATCGGCTCCCCTGAGTTGGTTTTTTCATTTAATTGCTTGTTGTTTGTTTGGTTTTGCTTTTAGGACACACTGGGGACTGAACCCGTGATCTCCCATGTGGGAAGCAGGTGCTCAACAGCTTGAGCCATGTCCGCTCCCCGATATTGTTTTGATTATTGTAGCTTTGAGGTAAGCTTTAAAATTGGGATGCGTGAGTCCTCATTCTTCTTTTTTCAGAGAGTTTTGGTTATTTGGAGGCCCTTACCTTTCCATATCAATTTGATGATTGGCTTTTCTATTTCTGCAAAGAATGTTGTTAGTATTTTGATTGGAATTGCATTGAATGTGTAAATTGCTTCCTGTAGAATTGGCATCTTAACAATATTTAGTCTTTCAATCCATGAACATGGAATGAGATTCCATTTATTTAGGTCTTCTTTTGTTTTCTTTTAGCAGTTGTTTGTAGTTTTCTGTGTACAAGTTCCTTACATCTTTGGTTAAATTTATTCCTATATATTTGATTCTTTTACTTGCTATTGTAAATGGAATTGTTTTCTTGATTTCCTCTTTGGAATGTTCGATACTAGTGTATAGAAACACTAATGATCTTTTCTTGTTAATCTGGTACCCTGCCCAATGCTCAGTTTGCTTATTAACTCTAGTACAGAGGTTCTTAACCTTTTTCGTTCCACAGACCCCTTTGCCAGTCATGTGAAAACCATGGACCCCTTCTCAGAATGTAGCAGCAGATAGTTTTATGACACTCAACTAGCGTCGGGTCTAATAACTACTGTAATTTTGAAGTATGGATGAGCGTAAGCGAGTTTTCAAAATATGCAACAACTGTAATGTGATATGAAATGAATAGTACTGTAATTTATTGCATACATTCATAAGTGAAGGAAATGCTAGATCTCAGTTAGAGATCAGAGAAAATAAGATAATTTGATTTTTTAAAATTCAAGCTCATGGACCCCCTGAACTCTTTCCTTTGGGGGCCTGTGGACCCCTGGTCAAGAACCCCTGCTCTAGTACCTTTGTTGTAGAGTTTTCAGGGCGTTATCTTCAAATAGGTAAGGTTTTAATTCTTCTTTTCAAATTTAGATGCCTTTTATTTCTTTTTACTCTGGCTAGAACTTCCAGTATAATGATGAATAATAGTGGTGATGGTGGACATCATTGTTTTGTTTCTAATTTTAGAGGGAAATGTTTCAGTCTTTCACAGTGAATATGATGCTAGCTGTGGCTTTTTCGTATATGGCCTTTATCATGTTGAGGAAGTTTTGTCCTATTCCTAGTTTTCTTAGTGTTATTATCAAGAAGGGGTGCTGGATTTTGTCACGTGCCTTTTCTGTGTCTGAGATGATCATATGTTTTAGTTTGCTAAGCTGCTCAAGCAGATACCATAAAGTGGGCTGGCTTTAACAATGGGAATTTATTAGAGTTTTGAGACTGTGAGAATGTTCAAATCAAGGCATCATCAAGGTGATGCTTTCTTCCCATGGACTGGCTGCCAGAGATCCTGGACTCCTCTGTCATGTGGCAAGGTACATGGTGGCACCTATGGGCCTCTCCCTTCTCTTCCGGGTTTCCTTACTTTCAGCATCTTGTTTCCATGGCTTTTTCTCTCTTTGTCTGAATTTCATTTTCTTTTAAAGGACTCCAGTAAGACGATTAAGACCCATCCTGAATGAGGTGGGTCACACCTCAACTAAAGTAGCCTCATTGGTTTTTGGAACAGATCAATAAAATTAAGAAATCTTCAGCTAGACTGACCAAAAAAAAAAAAAAAAAAAAAAAAAAAAAGAGGAACGACACATAAAAATTAGAAAGGAAAGGGGAAAAGCACTACCCATACTTGACGAGGGTGAAGCCGAGAGGCTGATCATCACCCCAAATGCTTGAAGATATTGGAACCTTTACCCCAGTGTTTGAGGAGAGTAAGGCTGCTGTGCAAGCCCTCGGAAAGGGCGAGACTGCCTGTCCCTAAGGCCTGGAGGCAAACCGTCGTTCCATAGATGACTCTCAGATTTTGAAATCTAATGGCGCGTGCCCTGCAGGATTTCAGAATTGCTTGGGACTCTTGACTCCTGTTTTCCTCCCAATTTCTCTCTATGCGAATGGAAACATTTATCCTATGACTGTCCCTCCTTTGTGTTTTGGAAGCAGATACCTTGTTCTCTAGGTTTTACAGGCCCACAGATGGAGGGTAATTGTGCCCCAGGACAGACCACTTAAAACCAATTTCAACGAGACTTTGTACTAAACATTACTGCCTTTGCTGCATCCTATAAGTTTTAGTATGTTTTTTTTTTTTCATTTTCATTTGCCTCAGATATTTCCTAATTTCCCTTGTGACTTCTTTGATCCATTGGTTATTTAAGAGTCCATTGTTTAATTTCCACATATTTGTGAATTTTCTAGTTCTTCCTGGGTTATTGATTTCTAGCCTCATTCTAGTGCGGTTTGAGGGTATACATTGTATGATCTCAATATTTTTTAATTCATTGAGACGTTTTGTGACCTAATATATGGTCCATCCTGGAGAATAATCCGTGTGCACTGGAAAAGAATTTGTATTCTGCTGCTGTTGGGTTAATTGTTCTCTCTATATGTTATATGTAGTTGGTTTATAGTATCATTCAAGTCTTTTATTTCTTTATTGATATTTTGTCTTAACCATTATTGAAAGTGCTATATTTAAATCTCCTACTCTTTACGTAGAACTGTGTACTCCTTATTATTGATCCTTAGTGTTGATATATTACTGTCTTGATGCAAGAATATTACAATATTGCAGTTAACTATAGTCCATAAGTTATATTAATTGTATTTTCCCATGCATCACTATATTCTTATCACCTTGTAATAGTAACATACATTTGTTTTAGTTTATAGAACATTCTTGTATATGTATTACATATATGGTTGTGCATTTCTAGAAATTTGTCCATTTCATCTAGGTTGTCTAGTTTGTTGGCATATAGTTTCTCATAATATCCTGTATGATTCTTTTTATTTCTTGAGGTCATTTGTAATTTTCCCAGTTTCATTTCTGATTGTATTTATTTGCATCTTTTCTCATTTTTTTTCTTTGTTAGTTTAGCGAGGGGTTTGTCAATTTTATTGATCTTCTCAAAGAACCAGCTTTTGGTTTTGTTGATTTTCTCTATTGTTTTTCTGTTCTCATTTTCATTTATTTCTGCTCTAATCTTTATTATTTCTTTCCTTTTGCTTGCTTTGGCATTGGTTTGCTGTTCTTTTTCTAGTTTCTCTAGTTGTTCAGTTAAATCTTTGAGTTTAGCTCTTTCTTGTTTTTTAATATAGGCATTTAGGGCTATAAACTTCCCTCACAAGACTGCCTTCGCTGTATCCCATAAGTTTTGAAACGTTGTGTTCTCATTTTCATTTGTCTCAATATATTTACTGATTTCACTTGCAATTTCTTCTTTGACCCACCAAATATTTAGGAGTGTGTTGTTCAGTCTCCACACATTTGCAAATTTCCTTTTTTCCTGTGTGTTATTGATTTCTAGTTTCATTCCATTATGATCTGAGAAGGGTGCTTTGTATAATTTCAGTCTTTTTATATTTATTGAGAGCTATATTGTGACCTAACACGTGGTCTATCCTGGAGAAAGATCCATGGGCACTTGAGAAGAATGTATAACTGGTTGAGTTTGGATGCAGTGTTCTGTATATGTCTGTTAGTTCTAACTTGTTTATCATATTGTTCAAGTTCTCTGTTTCCTTGTTGATCTTCTGTCTAGTTGTTCTATCTAATGATATGAGAGGGGTGTTGAAGTCTCCAAGGATTATTGTAGAAATGTCTATTTCTCCCTTCAGTTTTGCCAGAGTTTGTCTCATATATTTTGGGGCACCCTGGTTAGGTGCATAGATATTTATGACTGTTATATCTTCCTGGAGGATCGTCCCTTTTATTAATATATAATGGCCTTCCATATCTCTTATCACTTTTTTGCATTTAAAGGCTGTTTTGTCTGATATTAGTATAGCTACCCCTGCTCTTTTCTGTTTACTATTCGCGTGGAGTATCTTTTTCCAGCCTTTTAATTTCAGCCGGTTTGTATCCCTGGGTCTGAGGTGAGTTTTTTGTAAGCAGCATATGGATGGCTCATGTTTTTTTATCCATTCTGTCAGCCTGTATCTTTTGATTGGGGAATTTAATCCATTCAATTCAATGATATTACTGAAAATGCACTATTTATTTCCTCCATTTTATTCTTTGGTTTTCATATGTCATCTTGTGTTTTTCTCTCTTTCTACTCTTTTGGTTATCCTTTCTGCTTTTATTTCTTCTATACTCTCCTCCAAGCCTCTCTCTCCTGTCTTTTACTTTCAGGTTCTAAAGCTTCCTTTAATATTTCCTGCAAAGGTGGATTCTTTTTTGTAGACCCTCGTAGTTTCTGTTTGTTTGTGAATACTTTATACTCACCTTCATATTTGAAGGACAGTTTTGCTGGATAAGGAATTCTCGGCTGGCAGTTTTTCTCTTTCAGTTTCCTAATTGTATCATAGCACTGTCTTCTCTCCTCCATGGTTTCTGAAGAGAAATCTGCACTAAGTCTTACTGGACGTCCTTTGTATGTGATCCTTTGCTTCTCTCTTGCTGCTCTGAAAATTTTCTCTTTATCTTTGACATTTGACATTCTGAATAGTATGTGTCTTGGCGTAGGTCTATTTGGATTTATTCTCATTGGGGTGTGGTGTGCTTCTTGGACATGTAAGTTCATTTCTTTGGTGAGAGTTGGGAAATTTTCAGCTACTATCTCCTCAAATACTCTTTCTGCCCCTTTTCCTTTCTCTTCCTCTTCTGGAGCTCCCATGACACGTATGTTGTTGCGTTTTGTGTTGTCATTCAACTCTCTGAGCCCCTGCTCAAGTTTTTCCATTCTTTTCTCTCTTCGATTTTAGCTGCTTTGTCTTTGGTATCACTTATTCTTTCTTCTATCATTTTGAGTCTGCTGTTGTATGCCTCAAATGTGTTTTTGACTTCACCTATTGTGTCTTTCATTCCCATGAACTCCGTTACTTTTCTGTTCAGGATTTCAAATTCTTCTTTGTGTTCGCTCAGTATCTTCTCATTGTCATTTATCTCTTTAACTATATTGTCTTTCAGCTCATTAATTTGATTTTGGAATCATCTCACTGATTAGTTCTCTTAAATTCTGCATCTCTCCTGGGACTTTGATGTATTCCTTTTCTTGGGCTATATCTTCTATTTTCTTAGTATGGCTCGTAATTTTTTGCTCGTGTTTAGGCATCTGGTTAGGTTGTATTTTACTTAGATGCTCTATCTCTTTCTCTTTTACAGGGTTTTAGTGGCAGGGGGCTGTGAGTTACCACAGCTCTTTGATTTTTTGGCTCAACCTTGATTGTTAGGATTTTCCTGCTTGTTGCTCAAAACTGGGTACTGGACCCAGTGATTGGATGTAGAGTGGTTTCCTAGGGCCTTGGGCAGGGAGGCTATAGACGCCAGGAAAAGCCTCTCCTATGTATTTTTAATGTTCTTATGTGCACTTCCTTGGTCTGCCAGGAGGTGGCGCTCATTGGCAGCTCTCAATTCAATGCCTGGTTGGCGTGTATTTATTGTGACACAGACCAGATCAATGTGACAGAGTTTCCTGTCTGGGAGCTAAGAGCCTTGTATTGTTGTTTTCTTTTTCTTTAATAATGGCCATTCTATGAGGTGTGAGATGACATCTCGTAGATTGATTTGCATTTCCCTAACAGCTAGTGATATTAAACATTGTTTTCACGTGCTTTTTGTCCATTTCTATTTTCCCTTGAGAGAAATGTCTTTTTAAGCCTTTTGCCAATTTTTAAATTGGATTGCTGACTCTTTTATTGTTGTGTTGTATGATTCTTTAATATAGCATGAAATCAGACCCTTATCGGATATGTGGTTTCTCAATATTTTTCTACCATTGAATGGGCTGCGTTTTTACATTCTTGACAAGGTCCTTTGAAGCACAGAAATGTTTAAGTTTGAGGAGTTCCCATGTATACATGTTTTCTTTTGTTGCTTGTGCTTTTGGTGTAAGGTTTAAGAAACCCCCACCTACCACCTGGTCTTGAAGTTGTTTCCCTTTATTTTCTTCTAGGAGTTTTATGGCTCTTGCTTTTAATTTAGGCCTTTGATTCATTTTGAGTTAATTTTTGTAGAAGGTGTGAGGTAGGGGTCCTCTTTCTTTTTTTCGATATGGATATCCAGTTCTCCCAGCACCATTTGTTGAAGAGACTGTTCTGGCCCAGCTAGGTTTGAGAGCCTTGTCAAAAATCATTTGGTCATCGATGTGAGGGTCTGTTTCTGAACCATCAAGTCAGTTACATTGGACTGTGTGTCTGTCTTTACCCCAGTATCATGCATTTTTCATCACCGTAGCTAGGTAATATGATTTAAAGTCTGGACATGAGAGTTCTCCAACTTCATTCTTCCTTTTTAAGATGTTTCTGGCTACTGGGGGCCCCTTAACCCTCCAAGTAAATTAGATAATTGTGTTTTCCATTTCTTTAAAAAATGCTGGTGAAATTTTTATTGGGATTGCATTGAATTTGTTTATCAGTTTGGGTAGAATTGACATCTTAACAATATTTAATCTTCTCATCCATGAACATGGAATGTTCTTACATTTATTTAGCTCTTCTTTGATTTCTTTTAGCAATGCATTGTAATTTTTTGAATATAAGTGCTTTCCGTCCTTGATTAAGTTTATTCCTACATATTTGAGTCTTTTTGTGACTATTGTAAATGGAATTTTTGTCCTGACTTCCTCCTCAAATTGCTCATTACTAGTTTATAGAAATACTACTGATTTTTGCATATTCATCTTGTATCCTGCCATTCTGCTGAATTCATTTATTAGCTCTAGTAGCTTTGTTGTAGATTTTTGGGGATTTTCAAAGTATAGGATCAAATCATCTGCAAATAGCAAAAGTTCTGCTTCTTCCTTTCCAATTTGGACACCTTTTATTTCTTTTTCATGCCTGATTGCTCTAGGTAGAACCTCTAGCATGATATTGAACAACAGTGGTGACAGTGGGCATCCATCCTTGTCTTGTTCCCAATCTCAGTGGAAAAGCTTTCAATCTTTTACCATTGCGTACAATGTTAACTGTGGGTTTTTTGTATGTGTATTTCATCATGTTGAGAAAGTTTCCTTTGATTCCTATCTTTTGGAGTGGTTTTATCAAGAAAGGATGCTGGATTTTGTCAAATGCCTTTTCTGCATCAATCAAGATGATCATTTGATTTTTCTTCATCTATTAATGTGGTGTATTATGCTGATTGATTTTCTTGTGTTGAACCACCTTTGCATGCCTGGGATAAAACACACTTGATCATGATGAATGATTCTTTTACTGTGTTGTTGGATTTGATTAGTGAGTATTTTGTTGAGGATTTTTGCATCCATATTCATTAGGGAAGTAGGTCTGTAATTTTCTTTTTTTATAATATGTTTATCTGTTTTTGGGTGTTAGGGTGATGTTGGCTTCACAGAATGAGTTTGGTAGTGTTCCCTCCTGTTCAATTTTTTGGAAGCGTTTGAGTAAGATTGGTATTAAATCTTCTTTGAATACTTGGTAAAATCTACCTGTGAAGCCATCTGGTCCTGGGCATTTCATTTTGGGGAGTGGTTTGATGATTGTTTTAATCTCTTTGCTTGTAATTGGTTTGTTGAGGTTTTCTATTTCTTCTAGGGTCAGTTTAGGTTGTTCCTATGTTCCTAAGAATTTTTTCATTTCGCCTACATTGTTTAGTTTGTTGGTGTACAGTTGTTCAAGGTATCCACTTAGGTTATCTTTTATTTCTGTGGGATCAGAGTAATGCCCCCATTTTCATTTCTGATTTTATTTATTTGCATCTTCTCTCTCTTTTTATTCATAGCTGCTATTCCGTTTCCTTCTCTGTAGTTTATTTGTATTTATATTTTGTAAAAAACAGTCTTATATATGCAATATCACCCATATTCATATTTTACATGAAGCTTTACTATGTTAGATGGTTCCATATTACCTTTTTTGGCTTTCCTTCTAGTAATATGCATGTCCTTAGGCTTTCCCTTTCAACCAATGTCATACCCCTATAATATCTCTGCTAGTCACAAATAGCATGATATGTTCTCACCATTTCCATTCATTTCCAAAGATTTACAAACAACCTTTTAACCATTTCTGCACAGATTAACCATTAGCTTTCTATTCCCTACCCTTATTCTATTTTCTGGTGACCTGTATTCTAATTATTAATTCCATAAGTTTACATAATATATTTCGTTCATAATAGCATAGTTATACTGTATTTGTCCTTTTGTGTCTGGCTTATTTCACTCAGCATAATGTCCTCCAGGTTCATCCATGTTATCATATGCTTCATGACTTCATTTTTTCACAATAGTCCATTGTGTGTATACACCACAATTTGTTTATCCATTCATCAATTGATGGACAGCTGGGTTGTTTCCAACTTTTGGTTATTGTGAATAATGCCGCTATGAACACCAGTGTGCAGATATCTGTTCATGTCACTTCTCTCAGTTCTTCTGGGTATATACCTAGCAATGGTATTGCCGGATTACATGCCAAGTCTATATTCAACTTTCTTAGGAACTGCCAAATAGTCCTTCACAGTGGCTGTACCATTCTACATTCCCACTGACAATGAATAAGCATTCCTATCTTTCCACATTCTCTCCAACATTTACAGTTTCCTGACCTTTTAATAGTGCCCAATCTAATAGGTGTGAAATGGTATCTCATTGTAGCTTTGATTTACATTTCCCTAACTACTAGTGATGTTGAACATTTTTTCATGTGTTTCTTCATCATTTGTATTTCTTCTTTGGACAATTGTCTTTTCAAGTTTTTTGCCCATTTTTTAATAGGATAGTTTGTCTTTTTATTGTTGAGTTGTATGATCTCTTTATATATCAGGAGTATTAAACCCTTATCAGAGATATGATTGCCAAACATTTTCTCTCATTAGTTGGCTGCCTTGTTACCCTTTTGACAAAGTCGTTTGAGGTGTGTATTAGTCAGCCAAAGGGGTGCTGATGCAAAATACCAGAAATCAGTTGGCCTTTATAATGGGTATTTATTTGGGGTAGAAGTCCACAATTACCAGGCCATAAAGCGTAAGTTTCTTCCCTCACCAAAGTCCGTTGCCATTTGTTGGAGCAAGACAGCTGCTGACGTTTGCCAGGGTTTGGGCTTCTTGGGTTCCTCTCTTCCCGGGGCTGCATTTCTCTCTGGGTTTAGCTCCTCTGTTTCCTCCACAAGGTCAACTGTCAACTATGAGGCTCTCTAGGCTATGCTTCTCTCCACAAGGCCAGATTAGCAGACCAGTTTACAAGCATGATCCAATATTTTAT
The DNA here is from genome assembly GCA_026826555.1 of Tolypeutes matacus. Taxonomy (NCBI): domain Eukaryota; kingdom Metazoa; phylum Chordata; class Mammalia; order Cingulata; family Chlamyphoridae; genus Tolypeutes; species Tolypeutes matacus. The sequence goes on along the minus strand of JAKSZT010000380.1, from coordinate 4,320,107 downwards.
TTTTGGAATTCATAATTACATCAAACTGCCAAACTGAAACAAGGTGCAAAAGTGTTGAATTTTGAGGAGGTCCCAGTTATCTATTGTTTCTTTGGTTGCTCGTGCTTTGGGTGTAAGGTTTAAGAAACTACTGCCTACAACAAGATCTTGAAGTGTTACCCTACATTTTTTTCTAGGAGTTTTATGTTTGTTGCTTTTCTATTTCAGTCCTTGATCCATTTTGCATTAATTTTTATATAAGGTGTGAGGTAGGGGCCCTCTTTCTCTCTTTTAGATATGGCTATCCAGTTCTGCTAGCACCATATGTTGAATAGACTGTCCTGGCCCAGCTAGGTGGGCTTAGCAGCCTTGTCAAATATCACTTGACTGTAGATGTGAATGTCTATTTCTGAGTTCTTGATTGGGTGCCATTGGTCAATCTGTCTGTCTTTATGCCAGTACCATGCTGTTTTGTTGTTGTTGTTCGTTTTCTTTTTTTAACCATTGTAGTTAAGTAATATGCTTTAAAGTCAGGAAGTGAGAGTCCTCCAACTTTGTTCTTTTTAAAGACATTTTTGGCTATTTAGGGCTCCTATCCTTCAAAATTTGATTATTGGCTTTTTAGTTTCTGCAAAAAAGACTTTTGGGATTTTTATAGGAATTGCATTGAATCTGTAAATCAATTTGGGTAGACATCTTAACCATATTTAGTCTTCCAATCCATGAACACGGAATGTCCTTCCATTTATTTGAGTTTTCTTTGGTTTATTTTAGCAATGTGTTATAGTTTTCTGAATGCAGGTCCTTTATGTCCTAGGTTAAGTTTATTCCTAAATATTTGATTTTTTAGTTGCTATTATAAATGGAATTTTTTCCTGATTTCCTCCTCAGATTGCACATCATTAGTGTATAGAAACAGTGTTGATTTTTGTGTGTTAATCTTGTATCTCACCACTTTGCTGAACGCATCTGTTAATTCTAGTAGCTTTCTTGTGGATTTTTCAAGATTTTCTAGATATAGGATCATATCATCAGTGAATAGTGAAAATTTTACTTCTTCCTTTCCTATTTGGGTGCCTTTTATTTCTTTATCTAGCCTAATTTTCTAGCTAGGACTTCTAGCACAATATTGAATAATAGTGGTGACTGTGGGCATCCTTGTCTTGTTCCTGATCTCAGTGGGAAAGCTTTCAGTCTTTCACCATTAAGTACAATGCTAGCCTTAGGTTTTCCATATATGCACTTTACCATATTGAGAAAGCTTCTTTCTATTTCTATCTTTTGGAGTGTTTTTATCAAGAAAGAGTACTGCATTTTGTCAAATGCCTTTTCTGCATCAATTGAGAGGATCATGTGATATTTCTTCTTCATTTTATCAGTGTGGTTTATTGCACTAATTGATTTTCTTCTGTTGAACCACCCTTGCACACCTGGGATAAAACCCACTTGATCGTGGTGTATAATTCTTTTAATGTGCTTTTGGATTCTGTTTGCAAGTATTTTGTTGAGGATTTTTAAACCTATATTCATTAGTGATATTGGTCTGTAATTTTCTTTTTTTTTGTAGTATGTTTATCTGGTTATGGCATTAGGGTCATGTTGGCTTCATAGTATGAGTTTGGTAGCGTTCTTTCCTGTTCAGCTTTTTGGAAGAGTTTGAGCAATATTGGTATTATTTTGTCTTTGAATGATTGGTAGAATTCAACTGTGAAGCCATTTGGTCCCAGGCTTTTCATTTTTGGGAGGTTTTAGATGACTTTTAATCTCTTCATTGTGATCGGTTTGTTGAGATCTCTTTGTTCTAGGGTCAGTGTAGGTGGTTCATGTGTTTCTAGCAATTTGTCCATCTTGTCTACATTGTCTAGTTTTTTGGCATACAGTTGTTTATAGTATACTCTTATAATCTCTCTTATTTCTGCAGGCTCAGTGGTAATGTTCCCCCTCTCATTTCTAGTTTTATTCATTTGCATCTTCTCTCTTCTTTTCTTTGTCAGTCTAGCTAAAGTTTTGTCAGTTTTGTTGATCTTCTCAAAGAATCAAGGTTTGGTTTTGTTAATTCTCTGTATTTCTTTTTGTGGTGTGTGTTCTCAATTTCATTTATTTCTGCTCTAATCTTTGTTATTTCATTCCTTCTGCTTGCTTTGGGCATAGTTTGCTGTTCTTTTTCTAGTTACTCCAGCTGTGTAGTTAGGTTGTTGATTTTTAGCTGTTTCTTCCTTTTTATTATTTTTATTATTTTTATTTTTTTTTACTGGGAGGTACCGGGGATCGAACCCCGGTCTCTCCATATGGTAGACGGACACCGAACCTCTTGAGCCACATCCGTTTCCCTGTTTCTTCCTTTTTAGTGTAAGCCTTGGGAGCTATAAATTTCCCTCTCAGCATTGCTTTCACTGCATCCCATAGGTTCTGATATGCTGTGTTCCTGTTTTCATTCTTCTTGAGATATTTACTGATTTCTCTCACAATTTCTTCTTTGACCCACTGATTTTTTAAATATTGTGTTGTTTAATTTCCATGGATTTGTGAATTTTCCCATTTCCTGCCTGTTGTTGATTTCCAACTTTATTCCATTATGATCAGAAGAAGTGCTTTGTATAATTTCGATCTTTCAAAATTTATTGAGATCTGTTTGTGACCCAACATATAGTCTATCCTGGAAAAAGATCCATGAGCACTTGAGAAGAATGTATATCCTGCTCTTTTGGGGTGCATTGTTCTCTATATATCTATTAGGTTTAATTCGTTTATCATATTATGCCAGCTTTGTTTCTTTATTGGTCATCTGCCGAAAAGACCTATCCAATAATGAGAGTGGTGTACTGAAGTCTCCAACTATGATTGTAGAGACATCTATTTCTCCCTTCAGTTTTGCCAGTTTTTACCTCATGTAATTTGTGGCATACTTTTTTAGGTGCATATAAATTTATGATTGTTATTTCCTTCTGTTGAAGAATCCTTTTTATTAGTATATAATGACCTTCCTTGTCTCCATTAACAGCTTTGCTTTTAAAGTCTATTTCATCCAATATAAGTATAGCTACTCCACTTTTTTGTTGTTGTTGTTGTTACTTCATGTGTGGAAAATCTTTTTTTCCAGACTTTCACTTTCAATCTATTTGTATCCTTGGGTCTAAGGTGAGTCTCTTGTAAAGAGCCATAGAGATGGCTTATATTTTCTTATCCATCCCGCCAGTCTTTGTCTTTTGGTTGGGGAGTTTAATCCGTAAGGCTCAATGTTATTATTGTAAAGGCAGTTCTTCACCCAAGTTGATCTTTGGGTTTTATCTGTCATATCTTGTTTTCACCACTCTTTTTACACTTTTATTTACTTTTACTGATATATTCTTCATTTCTAGACCCTCTTCTAAGCCACTCTCTCCTGTCTTTTCTTTTTAGTCTGTAGCACTCCTGTTTTAGTCAGCCAAAGGGGCACTAAGGCAATATACCAGAGATTGGTTGGTCTTTATAAAGGGTATTTATTTGGGGTAGAAGTCCACAGTTACCAGGCCATAAAACATAAGTTTCTTCTCTCACCAAAGTTCATTGCCATTTGTTGGAGCAAGACAGCTGCCGACGTTTGCCAGGGTTCAGGCTTCTTGGGTTCCTCTCTTACCGGGGCTGCATTTCTCTCTGGGCTCAGCTCCTCTCGTTCCTCCACAAGGTCAGCTGTAGACTATCAGGCGAATGGCTCGCTTCTTTTCTCCTGTGGCCTTCTCTCCAACATCAAAACTCCAACTCAAAAACTGCTCCCTCTGTCCTTTGCTTTGCCTTTTATATTCAATTCCCCCCTCCCACCAAGGGGTGGGGGCTCAACGCCCTACTGACGTGGCCCAGTCAATGCCCTAATCATAACTTAATCATGTCCAGATTAACAGATCAGTTTACAAGCATGATCCAATTATATTTTTGGAATTCATAATTACATCAAATTGCCAAATGACTACAGCTCCCTTTTGTATTTCCTGTAAATGTGGTCCCTTGGTTACAAATTCTCTCAGTGAATATTCTAATCTTGCCCTTATTTTTGAAAGACAGTCATACTGGATATAAGATTCTTGTCTGGCAGTTTTTCTCTTGCAGTATCTTAAAAATATCATATCACTACCCACTTGTTTCCATGGTTTCTGATGAGAAATAACACTTAATCTTATTGGGCATCCCTTATATGTGATGAATCTCTTTTCTCTTACTGCTGTCAGTATTCTCTCTTTATCTTTGGCATTTGACATTCTGATTAGTATGTGTCTTGGAGTAGGTCTATTCTGATTTATTTGGATGGGAGTATGTTGTGCTTCTTGTACATGTATATCTATGTCCTTCAATAGGGTTGGGGAATTTTCTACCATTATTTCCTCAAATATTCCTTCTGCCCCTTTTCCCTTCTCTTCTCCTTGTGGGACACCCATGACATGCTTGTTTGCACATCTCTTGCTATCACTTAGTTCCCTGAGACCCTGTTCAATTTTTCCCATTCTTTTCTTTGTTCTTTTGTATGTTTGCTTTTAGAGGCTGTGTCTTCAAGCTTACTGATCCTTTCTTCTTTCTCTTCAAATCTGCTGTTATATGCCTCTAGTGTGTGTGTGTGTTTTTGAGGTACCAGGGTCAGGTTTTGAATCCGGGACTTTGTATATGGGAAGCCAATGCTCAGCCACTGAGCCACACTGGCTCCCCTGAGTTGGTGTTTTTTTTTTTTTTTTTTTTTTTTTTTTCTGTTGTTGTTTGTTTGTTTTGTTTTTAGGAGGTATTATGGATCAAACCTGGGACCTCATACATGGGAAGCAGGCACTCAACCACTTGAGGTACATCTGCTCCCCTCAAGTGTATTTTTTATAAATCTATTTTTTATTTTTATTTTTTTAAAGATACTTAGATTACATAAATGTTACATAAAAAATATAGCGGGATTCCCATATGCCCTGCTCCCCACACATCCCACATTTTCCCACATTAACAACATCCTTCACTGATGTGGTACATTCATTGCAATTGATGAAGCCATTTTGGAGCACTGCCACTAAGCATGGATTATAGTTTATATTATAGTTTACACTCTCTCCCACACAATTCTGTAGGTTATGGCAAGATATATAATGGCCTATATCTGTTGTTGCAATGTCATTCAGGATGATTCCAAAGTCCTGGAAACGCCCCTGTATTACACCTGTTTTTCCCTCTCTCTGCCCTCAGAACCGCCAGTGACCACAGCCCCCATGTCAATGATAAAATTTCTTCCATTGGTAGAATCACAATAAGTCTATAGTAGAATAATAGTAAGTCTACTTTAGTCCATAGTTCATTCACCAGTCCTGAGGATTCTGCGATGGTGATGCACTCCACCTCTAATTGAGAGGCGGCTTTGATCCCATATGGCTGATGGATGGGACTTTCTTGCTTGAAGTTGTAGATTATCTTGGTTCCTTGGTATGGTGGTTGTCCATCATCTCCTCCTTGTTAGTTGTCCTAGGTGAGTCCAATTAACTGGAGAGTAGGTGTTGCAACTCAGTTGAGATTCAGGGCCCAGCTGGCACATGGACTGCCCAAACATTTAAGTCTCTTGGACATACACTTACCAACTCTAGTACTAATTTTAGGGGTAAATAGAAGGGACAGTAGAACCATGTGTAGGGAAACTACAACTGAGTCCAACTCTGTCACACTGGGGAGCATAAATTCCAAAGTAGGACCTATCCAGTTTATTTTTACTTTCATCTATTTTGCCTTTCATTCCCATAAGATCTGCTATTTTTGCCTTTAAATTCTTCTTTGTGCTCAGTGTTTTTTTTTTTTTTTTTTTTTTTTTTTTTTTTGAGGTACCTTTTGTAAGCTGAAAGCTGGTGTTCAACCACTAAACCACATCGGCTCCCATGAGTTGGCTTTTCTGTGTTTGCTTGTTGTTTGCCTTTGTTTTTAGGAGACACTGGTAACTGAACCTGGGACCTTCCTTGTGGAAGGCAGGTACTCAGCAGCTTGAGCCACATCTGCTCCCCTCAGTGTCGTCTTTTTTTTTTTAAGAATTATTTAATTTATTTATTTCTCCCGCCCTCTTGTTGTTTTTCACTTGCTGTGTCTGTTCCTCATCCTTGTTTCTTTAGGAGACCCCAGGAGCCGAACCCAGGACCTGTGATGTGGGAGAGAGGTGCCTAATTGTTTGAGCCACCTCCACTCCCTGCTTTGTTGTGTCTCTCATTCTGTTTTTCCTCCCCATGTCTCTTGTTGTGTCATCTTGTTGTGTCAGCTCATCGCACCTGCCTGTCGTGTCAGCTCGCTGTTTTCTTTAGGAGGCACTGGGAACCTCTGCTCCCTGCTTTTGGTGTATCTTCCATTATGTTTTTTCTTCTTGTGTCTCTTGTTGTGTCAGCCTGCTGGGCCTGCCCATTGCGCCAGCTCACTGCCTTCTTTAGGAGGCACCGGGATCCGAACCGGTGACCTCCCATGTGGTAGGCGGGAGCCCAGTCACTTAAGCCACATCTGCTTCCCTCAGTGTCTTCTTTTTTTTTTTTTTAAGATTTATTTATTTAATTACTTTTATCCATTATAACCCCCTCCCCCCATTTTTTGCTGTTTTGTGTCCATTTGCTGGGCAATCCTCTGTGTCTGTTCCCTGCCCTCTCTTCTCATCCTTCTCTTGTCTTCACCGAGATGCGATCTTGGGAACCTCTGATGTGGAAGAGAGGCATTCTGCTACCTGTGCCACCTTAGTTCCTGGTTTTTCAGCACATCTCGTCTTGGCTCTGCTTTGTGTCATTTTCCTGTTACATCATCATCTTGCTACGTGGCTTGGCGGGGCCTGGCATGCCCGTGCATGGGGCCTCGGGGCTCACCCCCTCATGGGGCCTGGTGACCCTTACACCTTCTATATTTTCACTTTTTTTATTTTCCTGGAAGGTCCCAGGTCACTCCATATGGGAGATGGACGCTCAACCATTTGAGCCACATCCGGGGCCCCCCCGCCCCCCGCAGTGTCTTCTTGATGTCCTTAATCTCTTTAGCCATCTCATTGAATTTATTAAAGATATTTGTTTGAACATTTATGATTATTTGTTTCAACTCCTTTATTTCATCTGGAGGCTTAGTTTGTTTCTTTGACTGGGCCATATCTTCCTGTTTCTTAGTATGGATTATAATTTTTTGTTGGTGTCTCAGCATCTGATTTACTCAATGTATTTATTCTTGACTCCTTTTCTCTCTTTAGTTTAGGGCTTTCTATTTGATTGGCTTTATGCTACAGCCCTCTTTCATACTTGGTTCAACTTAATTTGGAACTTTATAGTGGCTCATGTTTACCCAATCTGAAATTTTTCAGCTCTTTTTCATCTGTTTCTTGCCCTTTCTACCCTGCTGGTTGCAGAATAGGAGCTGAGGATGCGGTTGGTACTGTAGGCCATGGAGGCTGAAGCTGCCCATACTGCCCCAGAAACTGATGAAGCTTCTCCCACCTTTCTTACCTGTCAAGGGTAGGGACAGAGCCGCAGCCGTGTGCAGTAATCCAAGCTGTGCAAGCCAAGACCATCTTTAGTTTTCCAGAGAGACTGATGAAGCTCACACCCTTTCCTCCCTGCCTGGGCGGGGATGGAGCCGCAGGTGTGGGTGGCAAACTAAGCCGTGTGAGTCAAAAATGACTGCAGTTGCCCAGGTAGACTGATGAAGCACTGGCCCTCCTCCTGTAAGGGGTGGTGGTGATGTAGCCAGAGATACGTCCAACACTTGCCTGCACTTGCCCGGAGAGCCTGGGGAAACCCCACGCCCCTCCTGCCCTATCAAGGGTGGGGGTGGAGCCATAGATGTGTCCAATAATCTAGTTCGTGTGGGCTGAAAGTGGCTGCAGTTTTCCAGGGAGGCTGAGGGAGCACTGTCACTTCTGCCGTGTCAGGGGCAGGGGTGGATCCACAGGAGTGCCTAACATTCAAGTTCGTGCAGGCTGAAAGTGCCTGCGGTTGCTGGGATAGGTTGAGGAAACATCACCCCCCTCCTGTTTTATTGGGAGTGGAGATTTATCCACACATTTGCCCACCAATCTATTCCATGTGGGCCAAAAGCGCCTGCAGTTGCCCATAGAGACTGGTGCAGGTCCTCCTGGCTTCCTCCCTGCTGGAGGTGGGGCTGGAGTCTAGGCTAAGGCTGCAATCCAACCTGAGTGGAAAGAAGCCAGTCCCTACCATCACTGTGATTTTCAGTCAGCCCTGCTTTGCCTCATGCTTTACTCATGAATATTCACTGCAAATGGGCAGTATCCTTTCATTCTTCCAAGGATATTGCAGGATGCTCTTCCAGTCTCCTGGGCTCCCCAAACAGGTGATATAGATAACTCTGGCTGATTACTAACTGTCCTGTAGGATGATCTAACTCTTGGAGTTCATTACTCTGCCTCCATCTTGCCCCCTCCAACCCCCTTGTAAAAGTTTTTGACTCAAAGTCTATTTTATCTGATGTTATTATTGCTACTCCAGCTTTCTTCTGGTTACTCTTTGCATGGAATGTTTTTTCCATCTTTTTACTTTCAAACTAATTGTGTCTTTGAATTTAAGTTGAGTCTCTTGTCAATAGTTGGGTCACACATTTTTATCCATTTAGCAAATCTCTGCTTTAGACTGGTGGGTTTAATCTATTTACATTTAAAGTAAGTACTGGTAATGAAGGATTTTCTTTTGCCATTTTGTTATTTGGTCTTAGTAACTCTTAAGACTTTTTTTGTCCCTCATTTTTCTATTAATGCCTACTTCCATATTTATTTTTATTTTTTTGTTACTGTACCATTTTTAGTTTCTTCTTATTTTTCCCCTGTATATTATCTTTCATGTATTTTCTTTGTTGTTAACATGTGGCTAATATTGAATCTACTAAATCTGTATCAATTATTTTTGATGTGATACCAAGTTAACTTCAATAGCATATTCATACACTGTTCCTATACCATTCTGTTCTCTCACTTTTTTTTTTTTAAGATTTATTTATTTATTTCTCCACCCCCTCTTTGTTTGTGTTTGCTGTCTACTCTCTGTGTCTGTTCATTGTGTGCTCATCTTTTTTTAGGAGGCACTGGAAACCCATGTGGGAGGGGGGCGCCCAGCCGCTTGAGCCATATCCGCTTCCCTGTTCTCCTACCTTTTTGTTGTACTTGTTACAAACTATATCTTTGACATTGTTTGCCTAAAACCATAGATTTATCATTACTTTTTATGAATTTGAATTTTAGAACCTGTTTGAAGTAAAAAGAGTTTCATGCCCCGAAATACAATGCAATAGTAATGGCATTTTTAATTCCCCATATGGTTACCTTTAATGGTCCACTGTCCAGTATCCTTTCCGTTCAGTCAGAAGAACTCCCTTTAACATTGCTTGTCTGAAGGTCTAGTGGTGATGAACTCCCTCAGTTTTTGTTTACCTAGAAATATTTCAATCTTTACCTCATATTTGAAAGACATTCTTATTGGATATAAAATTCCTGGTTGGCAGTTGTTTTCTTTCAGCACTTTAAATATTTTGTCCTACAGCCCTTTTGTCTCCATAGTTTCTGATGAGCAATTGGCACTTAATTTTATTGGAACACCTTTGCACATAACACATTGCTTTACTCATGCAGCTTTAAGAACTGTCTCCTTGTTCTTCACATTCAGCAACTAGCCTTTGGTCCCTAAGTTCAGTTAAGTGGGCTCAAAGTGTCAGATCACTCTTGATGAGAAATGCTGCCTGACACTGCTGGTAAAAATCTTGAAAAGAAAGTCCAATGTAAGAAGGGTTATCTTGGTTAGATAACTGATACTTTATATGTAGCCTGAAAATCCCCCTTGCATTAGGAGTAATGCCTTGTAAGATGAGTTAGGGAACCAAGTGGTAATGATCCAGACTGTTTAGCCAGAAGAGAATTCATATAGGAGGTTTCTTCAGTATATGGACTATAAGTCGTAGTTTCATACTAGAGCCAGTTATAAAGATTCTGGTTTGCATGATCCCACATGAGAGGAGCACTGAGGTGATCAATAGACACTATAAGGTATATGTTACACAAGGATGACAACTGTCCAATAATTTGCTGACTCTTGTCTCCTCTCAACATTTGGCTATCCAAATTGTGGATGAGCAGGAAGAGTTCTAAAGAAGAATCTTCTTTAAATTTGTTATCCAATCTAGCTGATCCAGCATGCTGCAGAAAGTACCTACATGATCAAGGACTTCTTCTGTTATACAATTCAGGACTAATTTCACACTAATTCCAGGATAGAAGCCTTTGATGACAACATGAATGGAATCTTGTACCATGGTGGTTCCAAATCTTTCTAGTAAATCTCTCTTAGAACCAAACCATAAAGCACAATGTTGAACCCCAAGTGTAACTGTAACATCCATTTACGAATTAAATGTTCATGTTGTTGATTTAGTTGTTTAAGAAAAGGGAGGAGAAACTTTGCTCAATAAATTATGCAAAGTTTGCTGATCCAGTTTAGCTCTCTTTAGTTTTTGCAGTATTCTGTCAGAGGTTAAAACTTTAGAACTGCTGTGAGCTTCAGTATACTCTTCTACTAAGTCACTTGTTTTATCTCTTTTCATTTTCTTAGAAGGCATTTGTTTGCAAACATCATCCTTTGAGTTGGAAGCAGAATAGTCACTTTTACTGTCAGAATTAGAACTTGGAACTATTAACCTTTTCCTTAGACCACTAGATGTTGTTGACAGAAATTCACTTTTGTCATTGTTCTTCAACTGAATTTTGTCTGAAGTAGAATGCCCTTTCCTACTTTGAGGAATACTTCTCATAATAGCAGAATCATCCTTTAAACTGCATGAAACACTTTTTCTTGGTGTTTTTGCTAGTTCTGAAGCTAGTTTAGCCATCTTTTCAGAGTGCTTTCTGTGCTGAAAAGAATAAACTTTATTGCCATCATCTGCAGGAGAGCCATTTTTCAAGGATTCTTGAACATCTCTTCCCAAAACTTCCACATAGTTCTGTTCTTTTAAGACTTCCTGGTCATCTTCTGCCAAATCATATTCTGGCTTCTTTATTATTATTATTATTATTGGATTGACCAAAAGCTGAGATCACTCCTCTCTTAATTTAGCCCCTCCTTCTCTATCAAGAATATGATTAAGAACATCGTTATCCCCCATGAATTGAACCTCCAGGATCCTGTCTTCCTTTAATTCCAGTTTACTCATTGCCGCCAATCTTTAAAGTTACTACACATTCTGCAGCTGGAAAATACAAATTGTATCTCCTCAGGAGCCAAGAGCTAAGAAGAGGGAGGCAGACTTCCCCATTGCCCCACAAAGCACTGCTAGGTTCCCGCTGGTTGCGGTCTTGTCGTCTGGCACTCCTTGTTGGACACTGCCAGACTGAGGCGTCTCTGTAGGGAAGGCGACTTCTGCCCCAGCCTGAGAAGCCAAGAGCGAGGAAGAGACATCCAGCTGGGTAGCTGGAAGAATCCTGGAGGCCTGCAGGGGATGGGAGCCCTGCCTGCAGCACACCGAGTCTCCTGTTTGCTGCTAATCTGTTTCTCCATCTTTCTTCCCAACCTACTATACTTTAGCTTTAGTATTCTACCTACAATAGCAAGTTGAAAAGGGAGTATTCTGAACTAAGGGAGCAGAATAGCAAAAGCATGAAAATATATAATGTATTTGGATTCTCCACCAGGTAGACTTCTCCTTATCCTTTAAGGTTTGTCTCAGATGTCAGTTTCTCCCTTTATTACCCGTTTTGTGATCTCATTCCCTTTTCCTATTATGCAGATTATATGTACTTACTACATTGTGTCAGAGTTATCTCTGTTCTTGTTTGTTTCCATAGTTGATTGTGAGCTCCATGAGGACAGGAACCAACACTTATTCAAAATTACATTCCTAGTGTCTAATATAGTGCGCTGAGCACATCATTGGAGGTGACATGTTTGAATTGATCACCGGCATACATAACTAATGCCCTCTCTTGAAAGCCTGGTCCTTTGCAGGATTCTTAACACCGTAGGTCCCTTGAGGCTGCCACTAGGAGGCTCCAAAGCCATCCGCATGAGAAAATTTGGTTTACCTCCAAGTTAGGCAAGGAACTGATGATGCTTGACAAATTCTCATCAAAAGTTCAGATGTCCAAACCTTTGTTTTAATTTCTTTAGAATTCTGTTTTGTTTTCTGGTTGACTTTGGCATTTGACACCACTTAGCAGCTTTGGTTTACTCACTGCCTTTTGGAGAACTTATAATACACCTAAATGATAATAAGCCAGGAATATAAGCATTCTACTCCTGGCCAGTCTACCCATATCAGGGAGTGAAGTCAATTTTCGAAGAGTCTGTTATTTTTTTCAGGCCCAGAAGGCAAGGACTACTGAACCCATAATCTAGTGTCTGACTATTTCTTCCCTTTGACATAAAAAAAACCATTAAGTATCATATTTAGTTCTTTTCCTTGCCTGTCATTCATTCAGCTTCCAAAGGATTTGAATACACCAGATTCCAACAGAAATTACTAAAATTATTGCTGCTTAATAACTAATTATGCCAGGCCAGTGATTCTAATTGGCATTTATGACTGCTGCTTTGGTGTGGTCAATTCTAAACCATTTCTTAGAAGGTCATATCTTTAGGGGCCCCTTAATATTGGGACTGAGTTTTACTGTGAGGAGGAAGAGAGAAGCCCAGTGGTGCAGAGCTACATTGATCTCTTTATGCACCTCTGTCTTCTTTTTCCATATCTAAATTCTGTCTGTCCTTCATGATTGAGTTCATCTTTTGTGAAGATTTCTCTGACTTCTCCAGGCTTTAACAATCTTTTATCTGAATTCAGAAATACTCAGTCTTAGGGTTGGAAGAACTTTAGTTCATGTAGTCCAATCTTCTACTCAGTGTGTGAATTCCACCAAATGTGGGTTGATATGGCACCAGAGACACTAAATGACCAGGAAAAGTCTTATTTTTGGCTTTGGCTGGTTATGTATCTGTTTGTTTCTGAGTTCAGTTCTCTCCTAAAAACTAATTCTTTGCTTTGAGTTGTGTGTATCACTGCTGACAGCTATTTGCCTTCCTTCCATTGAAGCAATTTATTTAGCACTTTGGTGAAGAATCAATCAGGTCAGACAAAATGTCTTTGTGGATAGAATCTTAGCAATAGCAGATGAAAGAAATGAAGTTGGTGTGACACATTCTGATACTTTATATAGATTAGTATTGGATCCAGTTCTGCAGGGACTCTCACTTGAAAATAGACTTCAATTTGACTGGATATAAGTTCTGGTATACAGATGAAAAATCAAGGTCAATACTCTGAGGAAGGCCTTAGAAATATATAGGAGATGAATGACTTATTATTAGTTATTGGGGAAGGCTCTATTCTTGGTTCAGCCTGCAACCCAAGTGTATTGCATTTTTTCATGAACATTCTTGAGATGGAACACTGGTGTCTTCATCTGCAAATGATGCAAACTAGAGAAATACTATAGACTGCAAAGAAGGGAGCTCTAGCAGAGACTTGGGTATTCATGTACATCTGCTGGGTGCCCATGTATATTTGCTTACATTTAGAAGTGGATAAAAATACTTGCTGACACAGATTCTGCCAGTGTGTCATTTGTTCTGTGTGATATAGTGGAAAGAGCACCAGCAATTAGGAGGCCTGAGTTCTAATCCTTGGTTGGTACAAAATGGCTGGGTAACCTTGGGCAAATCACTTTATCCCTGGCCCCAGTTTCCTTATCCAATGAAATTTGAGGGGGTTCTTCTCTTTATACATCCCTCTACATCAAAGGTCAGCAAAGAGTATAACCTGCAGATCAAATCCTACCATAATCTGTTTTTCTAAAGTTTTATTGGAACACAGCCATGTCCATTCATTTTTTTCTTGTCTATGGCTGTTTTTTTTTGCACTATGCTGGAAGAATTCAGTGGTTGTGACAGACAAACCATATGACCTGGAAAACCTAAAATATTTACTGTCTGGTTCTTTATTAAAAAAAGTGTCAACCCCTGCTCTAGAGGACATATGGAAAAATTGTAGTGTTCTTTACTCATTGAGACTATGGATGTTGCTAGTATTTGGTGGGTAGGGGTGAAGAGTATCAGACGACCTGGAGGGCAGGACATAATGAAGAGCTGCCCTGTCTAAAATTCTAGTAGCTTTCTCTTGGGGATTCCTTCCATCTTTTTGATTCCAAGGAGAGCCATTTTTGAAAGTGACATCATCTTTTTTAGGCCACTAAGGCAACTGTTTCCCAAGTTAAATGGATTAGGAAATTGTTTTAACCACTCCCCTTAACCTGAAAAGGATATCCACTGAGAATCCAAATCACTTATTTTATTGATACAAAATAAAACATTTTCTTTAAAATCAGAAAGAAGCCAAGGATGCCTACAGTTCATCTTTGTACTCAAGGATCTAGCCAGTACAATAATGTCAAGAATTATGAAGGGTCTGAGATTTACTCTACTTTTAAGCTAACAAGTTAACTTGCCAAAGCTTCATGGATGATGGCAGAAGATGTGAGACTCCTATGTCAGAGACAAAGGACTTTATTATTCACAGCAATAGCAATGGTACCAGCAATCTTTTGGATCTAGTTTCTTGAACTCCAATTTCCATAGGGTGACAGGAAGCTAAGTGATACCTTTACATGCAATGGATTATATTACAGGAGATGAACCCTGAATTTAGGGAACCTGAATTTTTTTTTTTTTTTTTTTTTTTTTTGTAATGGGCAGTAAACATGCCTTCTCTTTATTCTGGAGGTAAATATACTTATTATATTGGACAGTAAGTATGCCCACACTTTTCTCTGGAGTGAGAAACTATCTCTACCTTCCAAAATATATAAACATCCTTGAAAAGATAGAGGCAATCAGTATCTCTGATTGTAAGCTATGTTGAAATGCAAGAGTCCTTTGTCTCCCAATTAAAAGTAAAAGTAAAAGAAATAAAATGTATAAGAACCGGGAAGGAAAACACAAACCTTTTATTCCATCTAGATACAAATGATCAGAAATAATAAAAGAGCATACCAAGATTGCTGGATTCAAACGTTGTATCCCAAAATTAGCTGCATTTTTATAAACAAGGGACAAAAATTTGGAACATATTATAAAAATGATACTATTTATAAAAGCAACAAAAACCAAAGTACTTATGAATGAATCTAAAATATTATGCACCAAATTTTAAAGGAGAAAATTGTAAAACATTATTGAAAAACATAAAGAAGTCCTACTTTATGTATACTTCAATGTATATTTTTATATGTGTATTTACAATGAATATTGGAATTTGAAATAAAAATACCATTTATAATAGCATCAAAAATGAAATATGTGTTATAAATCTAAAATAATGTGTATAGAATACTGATATTGAAAAACAAGTGTTGAAACAGTGGCAAAAGAAATCAAATATATGGAGAGAAAGAGAGAGAGAGAGAGAGAGAGAGAGAGAGAGAGAGAGAGAGAGAGAACATGTTCATGGATTAGAAGATACAATATTTTTTTTTTTTTTTTTTTTTTTTTTTACCGGGAGGTCCCGGGTATCGAACCCGGGTCCCTCCATATGGGAGACAGATGCCCAACCAGTTGAGCCACATCTGTCCCCCTCAATATTTTTAAGACATCAGTTCTCCCTAATGTGATCTCTACATTCAATTCAATCCCAGTCAAAGTCACAGCAAGAATTTTTGCAGATCTGTGTATGTTTGTGTATACATATATGGAAAGGCAGAAGAACTAAAATAAGTAAAACAATTCTGAAAAAGAAGAACAAAGTTGTAGGACTCACATTACTTGATTTCAAGATTTAATATAAAGCTACAATAATCATCAAATGTGGTACTACCAAAAGAATAAACATATAGAGCAATGGAACAGAATAGAAAGCTTAGAAATAGATGCACATAAATATTGTCAATTGATTTTTGACAAAAGTGCAAAGGCAGAATGGAGAAAAGACAGTCTTTTCAACAAATGGTTCTGGAAAAATTGAAAGTCTGTGTGTGAAAAGATGAATCTGGACACATACCTCATGCCTTATACAAAAATTAACTCAGAAAGAATCATAGAGATAAATGTAAAACAAAAAATTTATAAAACTTCTAGAATAAAAGGTAGGATAAAATCTGTGGGACCTTGGAATTGGCAAAACATTTTTACATATATCAGATGTATGATCCATTAAAGAAAAAATTGATAAGGATTTTTATCCAGTACATATAAAGAACTCTTAAAACAATCAATTAGAAAATAAATGTCTGGATGAAAAATGGGTAAAAGACATGAAATGACACTTTATCAAAGAAGATATATGGATAGAAAATAAGTTTATCAAATATGCTAAACATCATTGTCATTAGGGAAATGCAAATTGAAACCACAATGTGATACCTATTTATGTATCTTGGAGAAACTTTGACATGTGTGAAGGGAGACATAGATAAGAGTGCTCATTTCATCAAACAGACAGACAAAATTGACAGTATCAAGTGCTGTTGAGGATACAGAGCAACTGGAACCCTCATAAAATGCTGATGAGAATGCAAAATAGTACAGTCACTCTGGAAAAGAGTTTGGCAGTTTCCTATAATATTAAACATACATTTACCACAGGATCCTTCAGTCACTCTTAGGAATTTATTTACCCAACTGAATTGAAGACCTATGTTCACAAAAAAACATATGTGTGAATGTTTATAGAAGCTTTATTAAAAATTGCCAAGAACTGGAAAGAAACCAGATTTCCTTAATGACTGAATGGGTAGACTGTGGTATATCCATTCATTACTCAGTAATAAAGAGGATCTATTGGTTCACAACAACATGAATGAATCCTAAATGCATTTTGCTAAGTGAAAGGAACCATACAGAAAGTCTACAGATTGTATGATTCCGTACAAAATTCTGGAAAAGACAAAATAATAGGGACAAAAAACATCAGTGTTTGGCAGGAGTTGGTTAGTTGGGGGTCAGTTAGTATACATATTTATTTTTTCTAGCTTTGTCTACCGGGAGGTTCTAGAAATAGTGAAATCCCAGTGGCAGTGAGCACATGTAGTGCACAGATTTTGGTTTCTAAATACCATTCTTTTTTTTTTTTTTTTTTTTTTTTTAGCTTTTTAAAAAATATATTTTTATTGAAGTATATAGTTCATACAGGGACATACATAACCAATAGGTATATAGTAAAAGTTTTGAACTTACAAAATAAACATGCATAACATCATTCTTGAACAAAAGGAACCAGAGCTTTTTGGAGACGTGAATGATTCCAGGGTTGGGGCAGGGAAAATATAAGATGATCATGGAACATCTTGTGGTGACAAAAGGTAAGGACATACTTTAAAAAAATCAGGGGGTTATGTTCATAGAACTAAGAATTGACCTGAAAGAGCTCCCAATAGCCAAATCTGGAATAATTTGAGCAAGATAATAAATAAATAAATAAATAATAATGGATTATAACCTAAAGAATGAAACAAATATTTATAAGTCCCTACTGATATAAAAAATGATTGAATAAATAAATTGATGACAAAAGGACAACTCTTTCTTACAGAAGAATTCCAATTAATAAATGTAGAGAATGGGAAACGTAGAAATCAGCACTAGAACACCACAGTAATAATTGGTGGTTTTCTCTCTGAGGGGATGGAGAGAGAAAGGAGAATGGCAGTGCAGAGAGGTAAGCAGGGCATTTCAAGTGTTTCTGAACTCTTTTATTTTATTTCTTTAAAGAAATTTGAATTAAATATGGAAAAATGTTATGAAAGGATAGAATTGAATGGATGGATACATGGGTGTGGGTGGCTGTTCTTTGTACATTTTTCTGTTAGAAATACTTTATAATGAAAATAATGTAAAACTAAGAGATTTTTCTAAAGGTGGTATGCTGGAGATTCATTAGTCTAGATTTATGCATGCTGGATTGGACTGTTTTATTTATCCAGAATTGACATGGGCAGTGTTAATTGGAACAGAAACTTTGAGAAATATTTTGAAGCCAAAGTGGACAAGAACTTGTTGACCTGAGGGGAGAGGGAAAGAGAGGAATAAGATATGCCTGAATATCAGAGACTGGACTAGGGAAGGTGTGGTTGACTAAAATAGGGAAATGAAAGGGCAAGCCAATCAGAGTAAGGGGAAGGTAGGTGATGAGTACTTTGGTTTGGGGGCTGTAAGATCTCAGCACAGAGGCTGTGATCTTTCTGTCTCAGCATAGAGGATCTTTTAATTCCTAATCCTGATATAGTGACTGCACTGAACCCAGGATGGAAGGGAATGACACTAGTCTCATCCCTGGTCAGTTTATGTGAAGATAGCCAAAACATTCTTTCAGACCTGCATCCCATTCTTTTGGATCTGGCACTGCAAAAGCATCATATAAAATTATACTGTAGTTATAATATCTAACCTCATAAAATCTACAAAGATAATAGAATATGGACTATGTAACAAGCACACTGTGGTCACAAGGTTTTAAGGTAATTCATGTTTTGTTTTAATTTTTACGAAACCTTGTAGGTCTATTAATGTTTATTTATTTTAGTTCCTTTTTAACAGTTTTTTGAGCTATAATTTTCATACCACAAAATTTAACCATTATAAGTGTATATTTTTATTATTTCTATAAAATGTACAGAGTTAGGCAACTATCAACATAGTGCACTTTTAGCACGTTCACATTTCCATTTGTAGTCAGTCCCTGTTTGCAATCTAGCCTCAGGTAACCACTAATATGCTTCCTCTTTCTATAGATTTTGCCTTTTCTGGGAATTTTACATAAATGGGGGTCATGCAATCCAGAGTCTTTTTGTGCCTGGCTTCTTGCACTTAGCATAATGTTCAGGTTCAGCTATAGTATAGCATTTTAAGTGGTTTGTTTCTTTTTATTGCTGAATAAAATTCCTTTGTGTTGCTCTACCATATTTAATTTTTCCATTTATCAGTTGATGAACATTTCAGGCCCTTTACCCTTCCATATAAACTTGATGGTAGGCATTTACATTTCTGCAAAGAAGGGTATTAGAATATTGATTGGGCTTGCTTTGAAATCTGTAAATTGTTTTGGATAGAATTGGCATTTTAACAATATTAAGTCTTCCAATCCATGAACACAGAATGTCCTTCCATTTACTTAGGTCTTCCTTGATTTCTTTCAGCAGTGTTTTGTATTTTCCTTGTACAAGTCCTCTACATCCTTGGTTAAATTTATTCTTAACGTATTTGAATCTTTTCTTGCTATTGTAAATTGAAGGTTTTTCTGGATTTCCTCTACACTTTTCATTATTTGTGTTTAGAAACACCACTGAGGTTTGCATGGGTCTCTTGTAAATGGCATTTATGGGTCATGCTTTTTTTCTTTTTTAACCCGTACAGCCAATCTCTGCCTTAAAATTTTTTTTCTTTATTAAGAGAAGTTGTGGGTTTAAAGAACAATCATGCATAATATACAGGATTCCCACATACCACTCCACCACCAACACCTTGCACTGGTGTGGAATATTTGTTACAATTGATGATAGCACATTTTAACAATTGTACTATTAACTAAAGTCAATGGTTTAACTTAGGGTCCACTGCAGTTCCATGGATTTCACAACAATTTTTAATCTCCTACCATATATACACTCTAACATTTTCCTTTTTAATAATATTCAGATATATATTTTGGTGCTGTTAATTGCATTCACAATGTTGTGCTACTGTCACCACCATCCATTGTCAAAACATTTCCATCATTCCAGATAGGAACCCTGTATAACATAAGCCTTAATTTCTCATTCCGTGTCCCTACCCCATACTCTGGTAACCAATATTCTAGATTCTGACTCTATGAATTTGCTTGTTCTAATTGTTTCAAATCAGTGAGATTGTGCAATAGCTGTCCTTTTGTTTATGGCTTCAAGGTTCATCCATGTTTTCACAGGTATCAGGACTTCATTCCTTTGCATGACTGAATAATTTTCCATTGTATGTGTATACCACATTTTATTTATCCATTTATTGGTCTATGGACACTTGGGTTGCTTCCATCTTTTGGCAATTGTGAATGATGCCATTATGAACATCGGTGTGCAAATATCTGTTTTGAGTCCCTGCTTTCAATTTTTTTGGGGGTATTTACCTAGCAGTGGGAATGCTGGGACATTTGCTATTTCTATACTTAGCTTTCTGAGGAACTGCCAAACTGTCTTTCATAGTGGCTGCACCATTTTACATTACCATGAGCAAGGAATGAGGTGTTCCTATTTCTCCATATCCTCTCCAACACATTATTTATTATTACTATTTTTATTATTATTTTAAATAGTGGCCATTCTAATGGATGTGAAATGGTATATCACTGTGGTTTTGATTTGCATTTCCTGGTGGCTAATGATGTTAAGCATCCTTTCATGTGCTTTTTGACCATTTGTATATCATCTTTGAGAATTGCCTGTTCAGGTCTTTTGCCCATTTTTAAATTCAATTGTCTTTTTTGTTGTTAAATAGAGGGATTTCTTTATATATACTAGTACTAAACCCTTATTGGATATGTGGTTTCCAAATATTTTCTCCCATTGAGTAGGCTGTCCTTTTCCTTTCATGGCAAAGTTCTTTGAGGAACAAAAGTTTTTTAAAAAAAATTTAGTTCCCATTTATCTATTTTTTTCTTTTATTGTTTTTGTAAGAAACCATTGCCTAACACAAGGTCTTGAAGAAGTCCCTACATTTTTTTTTTTTTTGAGTTTGATAGTTCTTATATTTAGGTCTTTGATCCATTTTCAGTTGCTTTTTTGTCTGTGGTGTGAGGTAGGGGTCCTCTTTCTTAGTTTTGCAAATGGAGATCCAGTTTTCCCAGTACCAAATGTTGAAGATACTATTCTTTCACAATTGAGTGGTCTTTTCCCCCTGTCAAAAATCTGTTGGCCATAAATGTGAGGGTTGATTTCTGAGCTCTCAATTCTATTCCATTGGTCTACATGTCTGTCCTTGTGCCAGCACCACGCTCCTTTGATTACCGTGGCTTTTTAATCAGTTTTTAACATCAGGAAGTGTCAGTCCTCCAACTTCATTCCTCTTTATCAAGATAGCTTTAGCTATTTGAGACTTCTTACCCTTTTATATAATTTTTTTTTTTTAACATTTCTCAATTAAATGTAATGGATACGTATAATTTTTTTTTTAATCAAACAATATGTTACACAATATATTTGGTTCATAGTAATGCATTCATACAGTATTTGTCCTTTTGTCTCTGGCTTGCTTTGCTCAACATAATGTCCTCCAGGTTCATCCATGGTATCAAATGCTTTACGACTTCATTTCTTCTTACAGCTGCATAATATTCCATAATGTGAATAGACCAGAGTCTGTTTATCCATTCGTCTGTTGATGGACACCTGGGTTGTTTCCAGCTTTTGGCAATGGTGAATAATGTTGCTATGAACATCGGTGTGCAGATGTCTGTTCTTGTCACTGCTCTCAGTACTTCTGGGTATATAGCCAGTAGTGGTATTGCAGGGTCACGTGGCAAGTCTATATTCAACTTCTTTAGGAACTGCCAAACAGTCCTCCACAGTGGCTGTACCATTCTGCATTCCCACCAACAGTGAAGAAGTGATCCTATCTCTCCACATCCTCTCCAACACTTGTAGTTCTCTGTCTTTTTAATAGTGGCCATTCTGATAGGTGTGAAATGATATCTCATTGTAGTTTTGATTTGTATTTCCCTAATCATGAGTGATGTTGAGCATTTCTTCATGTGTTTTTTTGCCATTTGTATTTCTTCTTCGGAGAAATGTCTATTCAAGTCTTTGGCCCATTTTTCAACTGGGTTTTTTGTCTTTTTATTGTTGAGTTGTAACATCTCTTTATATATCCTGGATATTAAACCCTTATCAGATATGTGGTTTCCAAATATTTTTTCCCATTGAGTTGGCTGCCTTTTCACCCTTCTGACAAATTCCTGTGAGGTGCAAAAGTGTTTAATTTTGAAGAGGTCCCATTTATCTATTTTTTTTCTTTTGTTGCACGTGATTTGGGTGTAAGGTCCAAAAAACCACCACCTACTACAAGGTCTTGAAGATGTTACCCTACATTTTCTTCTAGTAGTTTTATGGTCCTGGCTTTTATATTTAGATCTTTGATGCATTTTGAGTTGATTTTTGTATAGGGGGTGAGATTGGGGTCCTCTTTCATTCTTTTGGTTAGAGATATCCAGTTCTCCCAGCACTATTTGTTGAGGAGACTGTTTTGTCCTGTTAACATTAACTTGGTAGGTTTGTCAAAAACCACTTGACTGTATAGGTGAGGTTTTATTTCTGGGATCTCAATTCTATTCCACTGATCTATGTATCTATCTTTATGCCAGTACCATGCTGTATTGACCACTGTAGCTTTGTAATATGTTTCAAGGTCAGGCAGTGAAATTCTTCCCTCATTGCTCTTCTTTTTTAGAATGCTTTTGGCTATTTGGGTGTACTTACCCTTCCAGATCAATTTGGTAATTGCCTTCTCTAATTCTGTAAAGTAAGCTGTTGGATTTTGATTGGTATTGCATTGAATCTATAAGTCAGTTTGGGCAACATTGACATCCTCACGATATATATTCTTCCAATCCATGAACATGGAATGTCTTTCCATTTGTTTAGGTCTTTTAAAATTTCTTTTAGCATTGGTTTGTAATTTTCTGCATATAGGTCCTATACTTCTTTGGTTAAATTAATTCCTAGGCATTTGAGTCTTTTTGTTGCTATTGAAAACGGAATTTTCCCCCTGATTTCCTCCTCTGGTTGTTCAGTACTAGTGTACAAAAACATTACTGATTTTTGTGTGTTGATCTTGTATCCTGCCACTTTGCTGAACTCATTTATTAGTTCAAGTAGCTTTGTCGTGGATACTTCAGGATTTTCTAAGTACAGGATCATGTCATCCACAAAGAGTGAGAGTTTTACTTCCTCTTTTGCTATTTGGACGCCTTTAATTTTTCTGTTTGTCTAATTGCCCTAGCTAGAAATTCTAGTACAATGTTGAATAACAATGGTGACAGTGGGCATCCTTGTCTTGTTCCTGATCTTAGAGGGAAAGCTTTCAACCTTTCCCCATTGAGTGTGATGTTGGCTGTGGGTTTTTCATATATGCCTTTTATCATATTGAGGAATTTTCCTTTTATTCCTATCTTTTGAAGTGTTTTTATAAAAAAATAATGCTGGTTTTTGTCGAATGCCTTTTCTGCATCTTTTGAGAGGATCGTGTGGTCTTTTTCCTTCAATTTGTTAATGTGGTGTTTTACATTGATTGATTTTCTTATGTTGAACCAGACTTGCGTACCAGGAATAAATCCCACTTGGTCGTGATGTATAAGTCTTTTGATATGCTGTTGGATTCGATTTGCAAGTATTTTGTCGGGAGTTTTTGCATCTATGTTCATTATAGAGATTGGTCTGTAATTTTCTTTTTTTGTGGAATCTTTATCTGTCTTTGATATTAGGGTGATGTTGGCCTCGTAAAATGTGTTGGGTAATTTTCCCTCCTCTTCAATTTTTTGGAAGAGTTTAAACAAGATTGGTGTTAATCCTTTTTGAAATGCTTGGTAGAATTCACCTGTGAAGCCATCTGGTCCTGGACTTTTCTTTGCTGGGAGATTTTTGATGACAGATTCAATCTCCTTAAATGTGATTGGTTTGTTAAGTTCTTGTATTTCTTGTAGCATCAGTGTAGGTTGGTTGTGCGTTTCTAGAAATTTGTCCATTTCATCTAGGTTGTTTAGTTTGTTGGCATATAGTTTCTCATAATATCCTCTTATGATTCTTTTTATTTCTGTGGGGTCATTTGTAACTCCCCCCCTTTCATTTCTGATTGTATTTATTTGCATCTTCTCTCTTTTTCTTTTTGTTAGTCTAGCGAGGGGTTTGTCAATTTTATTGATCTTCTCAAAGAACCAGCTTTTGGTTTTGTTGATTTTCTCTATTGTTTTTCTGTTCTCATTTTCATTTATTTCTTCTCTAATCTTTATTATTTCTTTCCTTCTCCTTGCTTTGGGATTGGTTTGCTGTTCTTTTTCTAGTTTCTCTAGTTGTTGAGTTAAATCTTTGAGTTTAGCTCTTTCTTGTTTTTTAATATAGGCATTTAGGGCTATAAATTTCCCTCTCAAGACTGCCTTCGCTGTATCCCATAAGTTTTGAAACGTTGTGTTCTCATTTTCATTTGTCTCAATATATTTACTGATTTCACTTGCAATTTCTTCTTTGACACACCAAATATTTAGGAGTGTGTTGTTCAGTCTCCACACATTTGAAAATTTCCTTTTTTCCTGTGTGTTATTGATTTCTAGTTTCATTCCATTATGATCAGAGAAGGTGCTTTGTATAATTTCAGCCTTTTTTATTTATTGAGAGCTGTATTGTGACCTAACATGTGGTCTATCCTGGGGAAAGATCCATGGGCACTTGAGAAGAATGTATAACCCCCTGAGTTTGGATACAATGTTCTGTAGATGTCTGTTAGTTCTAACTTGTTTATTATATTGTTCAAGTTCTCTGTTTCCTTGTTGATCTTCTATCTAGTTGTTCTATCTAATGATGTGAGAGGGGTGTTGAAGCCTCCAAGGATTATTGTAGAAATGTCTATTTCTCCCTTCAGTTTTGCCAAAGTTTGTCTCATATATTTTGAGGCACCATGTTTAGGTGCATAGATATTTATGACTTATATCTTCTGGTGGATCGTCCCTTTTATTAATATATAATGGCTTCTGTATCTTTTATAACTTTTTTGCATTTATAATCTGTTTTGTCTGATATTAGTATAGGTAACCCTGCTCTTTTCTGTTTACTATTCGTGTGGAGTATCTTTTTCCAACCTTTCACTTTCAGCCGGTTTGTATCCTTGGGTCTAATTTGAGTTTCTTGTAAGCAGCATATGGATGGCTCATGGTTTTTTATCCACTGTATTAGCCTGTTTCTTTTGATTGGGTAGTTTAATCTGTTCACATTCAATTTTATTACTGCAAATGCAGTATTTACTTCCTGCATTTTATTCTTTGGTTTTCATATGTCATCTTGTTTTTGTCTCTCTTTTTGCTCTTTTAGTTATCCTTTCTGCTTTTCTTCTATACTCTCCTCCAAGCTTCTCTCTCCTGTCTTTTTCTTTCAGGTTCTAAAGCTTCCTTTAATATTTCCTGCAAAGGTGGATTCTTTTTTGCACACTCTCTTACTTTGTTTGTTTGTTTGTGAATATTTTATACTCACCTTCATATTTGAAGGACAGTTTTGCTGGATAAAGAATTCTCAGCTGGCCATTTTTCTCTTTCAGTTTCCTAATTGTATCATAGCACTGTCTTCTCACCTCCATGGTTTCTGAAGAGAAATCTGCACTAAGTGTGACTGGACATCCCTTGTATGTGATCGTTTGCTTTTCTCTTGATGCTTTGAGAATTTTTTCTTCATCTTTGGCATTTGACATTCTGAGTAGTATGTGTCTTGGTGTAGGTCTATTTGGATTTATTCTCATTGGAATACGGTGTGCTTCTTGGACATGTAAGTTCATTTTTCTTGTGAGAGATGGGAAATTTTCAGCTATTATTTCCTCAAATATTCTTTCTGTCCCCTTTCCCTTCTCTTCTCCTTCTGGAATTCCCATGACACATATGTTGTTGCTTTTTGTGTTGTCATTCAACTCTCTGAGCCCCTGCTCAAGTTTTTCCATTCTTTTCTCTGTCTGTTCTTTTCTCTCTTCAATTTTAGCTTCTCTGTCTTTGGTATCACTTATTTTTTCTTCTGTCATTTCGAGTCTGCTGTTGTATGCCTCAAATGTGTTATTGATCCCCTCTATTGTGTCTTTCATTCCCATGAACTCCGTTACTTTTCTGTTCAGGATTTCAAATTCTTCTTTGGTTCGCTCAGTGTCTTCTTCATGTCATTTATCTCTTTAACTATATTGTCTTTCAACTCATTAATTTGATTTTGCAAATTTGTGCTCATCTAGCTGATTAATTCTCTTAAATTCTGCTTTTCTGGGACTTTGATATATTCCTTTACTTGGGCCATGTCTTCTATTTTCGTAGTATGGCTCGTAATTTTTTGCTGGTGTTTAAGCATCTGGTTAGGATGTGGTTTACTCAGATGCTCAATCTCCTCCTTTTTTATCAGGATTTAGTGGCAGGAGGCTGTGAGTTACCTCAGCTCTTTGATTTTTGGCTTGATCTGGATTTTTAGGATTGCCCTGCTGGTTGCTCAAAACTTGGCACTGGTTCCAGTAATTGGTTATAGAGACACTTCCTAGGGCCTTGGGCAGGGAGACTATAGAGGCCAGGAAAAGCCTCTCCTACTCATTTTTAATTTTCTTATATGCACTTTCTTGGTCTGCCAGGAGATGGCGCTCTTTGGAAACTCTCAATTCAATGCCTGGTCAGAGTGTATTTGTTGTGACACAGACCAGGTCAATGTGATAGAGCTTCCTATCTGGGCGCTAAGAGCCTTGTAATTCAAACTTTCTGAGACAGTTCTCCAGTCTTCTCTGGCAGCCCCCTCCCCTTTTCCAGCTAGGAAATATTTCCACTCCCCTCTGAGTCCTCAACAATCAGTCCCCGTTAGTAGAGGAGGAGATTGGGAAGTTTGTATATCTTTAGCCCCTTGCAGGCTCCAAGGCAAACAATTGCGCAGTCTCATCGGCCTGGAAGGGCTCTTGGGATAGGGCAAACGAAACCTGCGAGTCAAAAGCAGGGTCAGCTCCAGGCTCTCTCTCCCCTCTCCTGTGGAGTCCTCAACAATTAGTCCAGGCTAGAAGAGAAGGAGGTTGCGAGGGTAGGATTTCTCCAGTCCTTCGTAGGCTCCCAGGGCAAACCACCATGTGGTCCCACCTGGTCTGGAAGGGTCCGTGGGGCTCTGCAGCCCAAATTTGGGGGTCAGAACCTGAGTCAGCTAGAGGCTGTGTCCCCTTCTCTCCCCTTTGCTGGAGTGGTAGATCTCTGGAACCCCCTTTGTCTGTAGTCGCAGGCCCAGAGGCCAGAGAATTCTAAAGAGTGTGGGGGAGGGTGCTGGCAGCAGGAGCCGCTGCTGGTTCCAACTCAAGGGTCTGTTGTCGCGATTTCCCTCTTTTGTCCCTCTCTTCTCTGGGTTGTGTGCAGTCTTCATCTGCTGTACTAAACCCTAGAAGATCTTTTTCGGGGCTGTTTCAGCCTGTCCTCTAGCTATTTTTCTGGAGAAGAGATTCCCGTGTTTTACTTGTCTGCCATCTTCTCTATATAATCTTGATGGTTGGCTTTTCTATTTCTGCAAAAAAAAGGATTTTGGAAGTTTGATTAGGATTGCATTGGATCTATAAATTGCTTTTGGTAGTATTAACATCTTAGTGCTATTTAGTTTCCAATCCATGAACACAGAATATTCTTCCATTTATTTAGGTCTTCTTTAATTTCTTTTAGCAATGTTATACAGTTTTCTGTGTATAAGTCCTTTACAAACTTGTTTACATTTATTTTTAGATATTTGATTCTTTTAGTTGCTATTGTGTATGGAACTTTTTTCTTGATTTCCTGTTTTGATTGTTCTTTGCTTTTCTATAGAAACTACTGAATTTTGATGTTGATCATGTACCCTGCCACTCTGTTGAATTCATTTATTAGCTTTAGGAATTTGTTGTGGGTTTTTCAGGATTTTCTGTATATAGTATCATATCATCTGCAGTAGGGATAGTTTTACTTCTTCTTGTCCAATTTGGTTGCTTTTTATTTCTTTTTCTTGCCTAAGTGCTCTATTAAGAACTTCCAGTACAATGTTGAATAGCAGTGGTGACAATGGACATCTTTGTCTTGTTCCTCATCTTTGAGGGAAAGTTTTCAGTCTTTCACCATTAAGTAGGATGTTAGCTTTGGGCTTTTCTTAAATGCCGTTTATCATTTTGAGAAAGTTCCTTCTGTTCCTAGTGTTCTGAAAAAAATTTTTTTTTATTTATCAAGAAAGGGTGCTGTATTTTGTCAAATGCCTTTTCTGCGTTGACTGAGATGACTATGTGTTTTTTTCCCTTCATTCTGTTAATGTGGCGTATTACATTAATTGGTTTTCTGCTGTTGAAACAACTTTGCATAACAGGGTTAAATTCCACTTGAACTTGGTGTGTAAAGTTTTTTTTTTTTTTAGGTACTGGGGGCTGGGGACTGAACCTGGGACCTCATGTGTGGGAAGCCAGTGCTCAACTACTGAGCCACATCAGCTTCCCTGAGTTGTTGTTGTTTTTTGCTTGTTTTGCTTGTTGCTTGTTTTTGTTTTTTCAGGAGGCACTGGGAACTGAACCCGGGACCTCCCATGTGGGAGGCAGGCACTCAACTGCTTGAGCCACATCTGCCCCCGAATTTTTAAAAATATGCTGTTGGATTTGGTTTGCTAGTATTTTATTTTGAGGATTTATGCATTCATATTCATAAAAGATATAAGTCTGTAGATTTCTTTTCTTGTGGTATCATTATCTGGTTGAGGCATGAGGATGACAGTGGTCTCTTACAATGTGTAAGGGAGGGTTCCTTCCTCTTCAGTTTTTTGGAAGAGTTTGAGCAGAACTGGAGTTAAGTCTTCTTGGAACGTTTTGTAGAATTCCCCTGTGAAGCCATCTGGTCCTAGGCTTTTCTTTGTTGAGAGGTTTTTGACTACTGATTCAATCTCTTTACTACTAATTGGATTGTTGAGATATTTTACTTGTTCTTGAGTCAATGTAGATAGTTTTTGTGTTTCTATGAATTTTTCCATTTCATCTGAGTTATCTAATTTATTGGCATCTGGTGGTTCATAGTTTCCACTTAGAGTCTGTTTTATTTCACTGGGGTGAGTAGTGTTGTCCCCCTTTTCATTTCTGATTTTCATTATTTGTATCCTCTCTCTCTCTCTCTCTTTTTTTTCTTTTATCTGTATAGCTTAGGGTTTGTCAATTTTGTTGATCTTTTCAAAGAACCAACTTTTGGTCTTTTTGATTCTCTGTATTATTTGTTTTCTACTTCATTTAACTCCACTCTAATCTTTTGTTTCCTTCCTTCTGCTTGCTTTGGTTTTAGTTTGCTCTTTTTCTAGTTCTTCCAGTTTTGAAGTTAGGATTCTGATTTGAAGTTTTAAATCTTTTTTAATATAAGCATTTGGAACTATAAATTGCCTTCTCAGCACCGCCTTTGCTGCATCCCATGTTTTGGTATGTTGTATTTTATTTCATTTGTCTCAAGATATTTCCTAATTTTGCTTCTGATTTCTTTTTTAACCCATTTTTTTATTATGTTGTCTAATTTGCACATATATGTGAATTTTCCCTTCCTCCCTCTCTTACTAATTTCGTTTTTAAAAATTTTTGTTATATTTAAAGAAGCTTTAGCTTGCATAAATGTTACATCAAAAATATAGGGGATTCCCATAAATCCCATCCCCTCCCATTCCTACACTTTCCCACATTAACATCTTTCATTTGTGTGGTACATTTGTTACAATTGATGAACACATGTTGAAGTATTTCTACTAACCATGGACTATAGTTTACATTATAGTTTACACTTTGCTCCGCACAATTTTATGGGTTTGACAAAATGTATAATAACCTGAATCCATCTTTGTCTGGTATTTCCAAAGTCTGGTCCTCTTTATTTCTGGTTTTTGAATTTTTATCTTGTTCCTATGAATGGTCCATCGTTTCCTGTTACTTGTTTGTCTTGTAGCTTTTGTTGCACTGTACATTTTAACATTTTTATATGTTAACTTTGGTATTTGGCCCTTGAGGTGTCTGTTCCTTAAGTACATATGCATATAGTTATATGACAGAGATTTCCTTGAGTGCCAGGAGGTAACAGAAAGAAACAAACCAATGTAAAACTCATCTTTCATAGTCTTTGTAAATTGGCTCTGTGTTTGTTTATGCTCTCCTTTTATATAGTGCCCCCTATCAGGAAGTTCAGCCTGAGATCAAAATGTGGGTCCCTCTTAATATTTTCTGAGTCTCTGTCTTGTTCTGGATTTGTGCTTGTGACCTTAGGAATTCCCCTGTTTACAGGAATCCGAATGCCCACTCTATTCATTATGATCTCTTCCAGCATACTGTTGTTTGCCTTAAAGGTGGTAATACTTCATCTTAGGCTGCTTTTATTATTTCTTACACTGCTTAAGCTGTGAGCAAGGTACTTTTTCCTGTAGTGCAAGTTTTGGGTGGGCAAACAAGAGAGTAAGTTCCTGGTTCATTCTTTTCAGATACTGCCCAACAGATTGGCAGCAATGTACAGGAACCACAGTGGCACATAGGGGTTACTCTGCTCTTTCTGGAATGGGACCAGGGACCCATAAATGAGAGAGTAAACTGGCTCTACACTGAGCTGGGAAGTGGGAGGGGAGGGGCCAGGAAATGTGCCACGAGCTTCTCCTAATATTTTTTAAGTTGTAGTTTCTTGATTCCACACTTGCCTAGTTACTGCAATCCTTTAGCTGTTTTCTGAAGTTTTGAGGAAGATTGCTCAGCCAGTTTTTGGTAATTGTTCAAAGATTCTGTCAGTAAATAGAACTTGGAGCATATGAAATCCAAGAATATTAAGTTAATAGTTTTAAAAGATAACCTTGTACCAATTTTAGACTTCTAAAAACTTGCAAAAATAGTCTAGAATAACTAAAGACTTTATTTGTATTTCATCAGTTTTTACATGCATTCATTTCTTGTGTGTATGTATGTGTGTGTATCAGTTCAGTTTGTATAAATCTATGAAATGTTATCACATGTATTAATTTTTTTTTTTTTTTTTTTACCGGGAGGACCCAGGGATTGAACCCGGGTCCCTCCATATGGGAGACGGACGCCCAACCATTTGAGCCACATCCATCCCCCACATGTATTAATTTTTGTAACTAATGTAACTACTATAATACAGAACTATTCCACCACTTAAAAGAAACTTTCATGTTACCTCTTTATATTTTATTCTATGGTGCTGTAATTTTGTCAGTTTAAGAATGTTATATAAATGGAATCATAAAATATATAACCTTTTGAGATTTGCTTCTTCCCTGATTTTGTTAATTTGTATCTTCTTAATTTCTTTTTCAGTCTAGTTCAAGGTTTTCAATTTTGTTAATCTTTTCAAAGACTTAATTTTTAAATTTTGTTGATTTTCTGTATTGCTTTTCTGTTTTTTCTTTCAGTGATTTCAATTGTGATCTTTATTATTTCCTTTATTCTGCTTGCTTTGTGTCTAGCTTTTTCTTACTTTTGTAGTTTTTAAGAGGAAACTTAGGTTATTGATTTGAGATCTTTCTTCTCTATATTGCTATGTAATGCTATAAATCTCTCTAAGCACTGTTTAAGCTGTGTCCCATAAATTTTGATATGTGGTGCTTTCATTTTCATTTAGCTAAAATATTTTCTAATTTCCTTTGTAATTTCTTTTTTGACCTATACATTATTCAGAAATATTTTGTTTAGTTTTGTAATATTTGGGGATTTTCTAGAGATCTTTTTGTTGTGAATTTCTAATTTAATTGCCATGTCATCAAAGATCTACTTTTTCTGACTTAAATCCTTTTAAATTTATGAGACTTATTTTATGGCCTAGCATCTGGTCTATCCTGGATAATATATCATGTGCATTTCAAAAGCATGTATATTCTGCTGTTGTTTGGTATGCTCTATAAATGTTTGTTAGGTCAAGTTGGTAGATTGTGTTTTTCACACCTTCAGTTCCCTTTCGGATTTTCTGTCCATTTCTATCAATTATTGAAACTGATGTATTAAAATCTCTAATTATAATTCTTGAATTTTCCTTTCAGTTCTGTCAGTTTCTGCCTAATGTAGTTTGGAACTCTCTTGTTAGATTTTTTTCTTAGTGGTTGCTCTAAGGATTACACTATGCATCTTATCACAGTCTAATTATGGTTAATACTGACTTAATTTTGGTAAATTATAGCAGCTTTGCTCCAACACAGAACCTTTTCCTACCCCCTCTATTGTGTAGTTTTTGTTTTCTATATTACATTTGTATATGCTATAAAAACTGCATGTTTTTTCTTTATATAATCTTATGTCTTTTTAAAGAAATTAAGAGTACAGAAAAGGATGGTCTTTTTTAACCCACATATTTACCATTCATTTCTTCATGTGTAATTGAGTTACTATCTGGTATTATTGGATTGTCTGTAATATTTCTTGTATTGTAGATCTCTTAACAACAAATTCCATCATCTTTTAAAAAATATGGCAGTGTATTTTGCTTTCATTTTGGAAGGATAGTTTTGCTAGATATAGAATTCTTGGTTGCCAGAAATTTATTTTATTTTACTTTTTACCACTTTGAAAATGTCATTGCACTGCTTTCTGGCTTCCATTGTTTCTGATTAGAAGTCAAATGTTAATTGTATTGCTGATCCCCTTTGTAACTTTGTAAAATAAGTTTTTTTTCCCTCCCTGCATTAAAGATTTCCTTTATATGTTTTACTTTCAGCCATTTTTCTTTGATGTTCTCAGGTGTGGATCTTTGTCTTGATTCTGCTTGGGGTTTGTTGAGATACCTGGATCTGTGGAGCAATGATTTTCATCAAATTTGGGACATTTTCAGTCATTATATCTTCAAATAATTTTCTGCCCCCTTTTCTCTCTTTTCCACGTGGGATTGCTGTTATGCATGTTAAAATTTCTTCATTTTGTATACAATTCACTGAGGCTCTGCTCATTTTTCTTTGATCTTGTTTCTCTGTTTTTTATATTGGATCATTTCTATTCATTTATCATCAAGAACTCTGAGTTTTTCTCTTGCCATCTCAAATCTGCTGTTAAGCCCATCTAATTTATTTTTTCATTTTATAATTCATTTCAAAGTGTTATTGTACTTTCAACTCCAGTATGTCCATTTGAGAGATGAGGAAAGGACATATTCATCGCTATATATTTGGAAAAAAATTTGGAATTACTTTGGTCACATAAAAACAAAGAGTATCTGCAAGATGGGGAGTGCTCCCAGTGGGAGCATAGAGATTTAAGAGATCACCCAGTCCATTAACTTTCCAATTTTCTAGGTCAGAAAAGAAATTGAAGTACATAGATGTTAAGTTATTAGTCTTTGGTTTCATGGTGATTTGGTAAATTAGTTGAAATTCACAACTAAGTCTTCTGGCTTTGAGTCTTTATTTTTTCCATTATATATGACAAAGAAGACCAGAAAAGCAAATGTTTTGTAAAGCCATGGAAATTTAGTTGAAAATGACCTAAGGGAATAATAATATCCTCCGATAATAACTTTCTGATATTATTATCTAATATTATTATTTAGCAACTTCTAAAGCAGCCAGCACTTGCCAAGTGCCTAATATGTCTCAATGACTGTGATAAGCTCATTAAAAGTATGATATTAGTATTCTCATTTTTAAGAATATGGAAAGGCATTGAGAAATTTAGTGATTTGTCCAAGAGCTCTCATATAGTAAGTAGTAGAGCTTGGATCCAACCTTGGATTTGTTTGAATTCAAAGTCTGTGCCTTTAACCATCCTATTATATTGCTTTATATAATGTAGGTGAAAGTACCTAACCCTTTGTCCGGCAGGTTTTAATCCTAATACTGGAATCATTCTGTTGTGCCTGTGCCACCCAGCCTCTATTTCAGGGGTTCTTAACAAGGGGTCTGTGAGCTTGAATTGAAATAAAAAATAACAACATTCTTTTGGGGATGTGTTGGTGTGGGTGTGATATGTTTGTTAAATAATACACAGTATAGTGTGGACTTAGTAAAGGGTCCATGGTTTTCCTCTGAATGGCAAAGGGGTCCGTGGAACAAAAAAGGCTAAGAACCCCTGCTCTATTTGAATATATCTAGGGATAGGAAACACACTCCATCCTCAAGTAGTAGCCCTTTTCCTTATTTGACAGTTTCTCTTATTACAGAGTTTTCTCATGTGGGACTGAACAGTATATTTGTCTTTTGGTTACTTCTGTAATGTTTGGCTTTCTGGGTTTACTCAGAATAAGTCAGCTATCTCTTCTCTATGAAAGCAAAGTTTTCTTTAGTTTTTGCTTTGTCAGGCTCAAAACACTTTTTTTCCACTTTAATTAAAAAATGAGAATTATTTCTCATCTTGGTACTTTGATACACTCTACATCATCAGTTTCCTTTTGTGACTGTTACAGCTGGAAATGAATATAATACCATAAGTGGAATACTAATAGCTATAATAATAATAGCTACCATTTATTGAGCTCTTACTGTGTGGCAGGTATAGTGGTATGTCCTTTGTGAATTTTTACAATAGCAGTGGATGAAAAAATTGAGACTCAGAGAGATGCTTTCATCTGTCACTTCTACAACTAGAACTATTAAGTGACAAAGCCAGAATTTGAGCCAAGATCTTCTTGATTCCATACTCTTCACTATGCTGCCCCTGGCTGGCATGGTATACATGTAGCTATGTTATTTCCTTTATTCTGGATGCTCTGCTTCTATTAATTTCTTCTAGGATTGCATTAATCTTATATTGACAATTATATCATAGATTGACTTATATTAAGCTTAAGCTTTTATTCAACTAAAACCTAAAAATCTTATTAAGATCTGAAATATCTGAGCTGCTGTCTGGTCTTGCCTTCCTATTTTATCTTGCATAATTAATTTGTGTTCATGTCTACACTTTCCATCTTGGGAAATTCAGCCCATGTTTTTAGGTTGCCAAGATAATTTTGAAGTTTGTTTCTGTCATCTGTGATATTAACTGTTCATATGACCATGTACATCTTTGATATCTTGCTTTCTTTTTATCTTAATCATTGATACAATTGGTTAAAGAATCTGTACAGCATATGTATTTTTTCTCTAAACATTTTTGAAATGTTCTTTTCTGAAGTCTAGGCCATGTGTTTAGCCATGTCCATGGTTTTCTTTTCATACTATTATTAATATTAAGATAATTTAGTCACTTTATTTCAAGCTTCTGGTTGGAATGATGTTGAGAATATCAGTTATAACTGTTGCTTCCTCTGCCCTTTAAACAATGAATTTATTAGAAAATAGTTTAGTAGGTATTCTACTCTATGAATTAGACTTCTATCAAAAGTTATCAAGATAATTGAAACTCCCCTTCACTCTTTATAGTATTTTTAAAAATACAAGTCTTATAATATTTTCTGGGAAAGCATTATTTATATTCCTGGATAGACAGTCCATGGTATTCTACTGTAATAGTATAATTTGTTTTTTCTTTTAGTTTCCCACTTCTATTGTTTACTATATTTCTACTATTAAACACACGAGTTTCTATTTAGGAGTAATTTCTGGAATATGTGGAAGGAGCACTGGATTTGACTTTGAAAACTTCTGGATTTGGGGACAGTCTACTATTGGTATTAGTTAGCCAAAGGGGTGCTGATGCAAAATACCAGAAATCTGTTGGCCTTTGGGGTAGAAGCTTACAATTACCAGGCCATAAAGCATAAGTTACTTCCCTTGTCAAAGTCTATTGCCATGTGTTGGAGCAAAATGCTGCCAATGCTGTGAGGGCTCAGGCTTCCTGGGTTCTTCTCTTCCTGGGGCTTGCATCTCTCTAGGCTCAGCTCCTCTGCTGTCTCCACAAGGCTAGCTGTAGACTATCAGGTGAATGGCTTGTTTCTCTTCCCGGGGCCTTTTCTTCCTCATGACCAAGTTCCTCTGTGTGCTTACTTCCCAGTGCTCCAGCTCAAAACTCCAGCATTGAAAACTCCAACTCTATCCTTTGCCATGTCTGAGGCAGGGACTCAACGCCCTACTGACATGGCCCAATCAAAGCCCTAATCATAATTTAATCACGCCCAGAGGAACAGACCAGTTTACAAATATAATCTAGCATCTGTTTTTGGAATTTATAAATAATGCCAAACTGCTCCACTATGTGAACGTGAGCAAATCACTTAAGCTTTGTGGACCTCAGTTTCCTCATATATAAAATAGGGACAATAATATTTATTCTTTATCATTTAGGATAACAAAACAGACAGCCTGAATACGATTGGCATATATATCAATTGTGCATTTGTCGGCAGAACTCACTCTGCAGTATGCCTGTGGTCCATGCCTCGGACCATGTACTTTTCTCATTTTCTAGTTTCTTAATAAACTCTTTAATCTCTTGCCTACCTTATGGCATGTCCTTAAATTCTTTAATAAGAATAAGACAAGAACTTAGAAGCCCAGAAACCAGAACCATCCGGGAACATTATTTGATGAGCCAAGCCAGGAAACAGAGAGGTAAGTGGTGCTCCCTGCCCCCTTCTGGAGACTGAATCAATGCCTTATTAGTCATGTGGGGATTTCATCCAGTTCCAACAAGGGTGCTGGACCCATCTTCCCTCAACCACAATAGAATAGCCAGAGAGTTTTACACCTTGTCAAGTAGGGACTACTCCCCCTAACCAGCAGAAAGTAGCTACAGAAGAATGACCATTGCCTTTCATTGCCCCCTTAAGAATAAGGGTGTAAACTCTCTGAGGGGGAAGTTGAGGCAGGTTAGTATAGTGAAAGGGGGAAGGCGGCTGGCCCAGCAGACAACATGGACTGACAGACCGCATGGCTGTGAGACCCTGCCCAGAAACCTCCTGAGAAGAAAGCTGCCAGAAAGACCCTGCGAGATCCCAGCCACGAGAATCTCATTTGGAATGAGAATCCCATTCGGGGTCAACGGAAAGCCCCGGATACCCTCAAAAGGCCCCACCATTAGCCACCTGAGAAATGACAGGTGGGGCAACCAATCAGAATAGCAAACAGCTGTCCCCATACCAGCATTATGAAGGGGGAAGAGGAAAGGCTTTAAAAAGCCCTGACCTGAGGCCCCATGCTCGCAGCTCACCCTGCAGTATGCCTGCGGTCCATGCCTCGGACTGTGTACTTTTCTCATTTTCTTGTTTCTTAATAAACTCTTTACTCCCTTGCAAAAAAATAAAAAAAAAAAATAAAAAAAAGGTATCTTTGTCTGATAGAACAAGAAATTAAGAAATGGACAGTCTAGCAAAAGAATGGTAGCTCAAAAAAGACATTAGGGACTTAGGCTCTACTTTCTGTTCTACCATCCTTAGTATGTAGTCCTTTGCTCTCATGGTCACAAAATGGCTACTGTTAACTCTGGGCCTCATGTGTATGTTTTAGGCCTAAAAAATAGGAAATACTAAGAGGCTAAGGGAAGAGCTGATTTTCTGCTAGTGAGGTTTTGTCTTTTAGTTTGGATAGGGAAGTATCTGTTAGGGATGTTTGTCTGCAGTTCATTGGCCAGAACCATGTTATTTGGCTATTTCTTCTGCAAGGAAAGCTGGAAGATTGTATATTTTAGCTTTTTAGTCTCTACAGTAGAGTAACACAAGGGAGAAGGGTAGTGTGTAGGGTTGGGTCAGCCAATCAACAATGTATGCCACCTACTTTGATAAGATTGTTGTTAGGATTCAATGATACATTGTGATTAAAATGTTTCATCTACGGTAGTTTAAATAAATGTAAACTATATTTGTTATTCCTCTTGTCTCCTAGGGGATGGTTTTAAAAGTAAGAGTGTATCCTTAACTTCATTTTTTCTAATTTTGTATTCAAGCCTCAGAAAACCTATGAGATTAGTTACTTATGTTAAATGACTTACGTTTATTGCCCACATTCTAGAAATTGGTATTTATACCATGCGTAAATACTGCATGATTTCCAACCAGGTTTCTGTTTTCATTTAAGCATTAGTGAGAACCATTTCCACATCTGGCTGATCTTTGTGTACTGCCACATATCTCAACTCTTATAATCAATGGGTTGTATTTATACCTGGGCTTCTTTTTAAGGGCTCTGTTGATGGGCCTCAAGATTTCTTATCTAGCACATTGTTCCACCCTTCATGCCATATGCCCTATTTTCTTTTAGGTTTCTTTGAGCATTGTTTAAAGATACAACTTTTTCATTTTGGTGCCATCAACATGGACATTAGTTTTTTCTCTTCCAAAACCATTGGTGTTAAACAATGCCAGAACAGTTACTTTTTAGTTCTTTCTCCTAAAATCCTTCAGTTTTCTACCTAGAAATTGAAAGTTTCTAGAATTGCCATCCAGATTTTAACTTGTTAAAATAAATAACTTAGGGCATGAAAGCTCCTTGCTAGGTGGGAACCATTCTACATGAATGGTTCTTTTTTGAGAAAGGCTGTTTTCTGGAGAGTACATCTGCTTTTCTTGAAAACCATACTGAAGGATGAAAAGCAGCCTAGCGTTAATGGGAAAATAATTGGGAAAGAGGTACATCAGCAAAGTGACTAGCTCTCCTCTTGCTTTCATCGGTGAGCCACAAAATACTTTTGCATTGAAAGAGTTATTACTGAGTCAGAATGAAGCTATTTTCTCAGAGGTATGTGGAAAATAGTAGGAGAAACCCATAGTCAATAGCAACCCTAACCTGAGCTGAGTGGGATGGCAGGTAGGTGAATCCAAAAATAGGCCAAGTATCCTGGATACCACATGCTGGAGTTATCACCTAGTCCTGTGGCATGAGGTAGAGAGGATGACCTTTATAGTCACAAGGATACTGACAAAATGGTATTATTTTTCCCCTTGGAGCATGGTAAAAGATGTTAAGGAAAGGTCCAAGGAGGTAAATAAGTCCTGGAGGTGAGCTGAGAAGGAGACTGGAGGAGTGAGAATCTTAAATGAGGTCAGAGGGAGCTAAGAAGCAGAGAAATCTCCACAAAATTTGGAAAGGATCAGAGGAACTTGCAGGCTGTATAATGGAGTTGGAGACCTTTCAGGTTTATTACTTTGAATCTCTTTAGTTTAATGAAATTCTGGTAGTTTAGTTTATAACTTCTGACACTATTTTGGATGAAACAAGACTTTGATGTGTGTCTGTGTTTTTTATTTTATTTTTATTTTTAATTTTTTTTGTTTTATTGCCTGCCTTTTTTCTTTCTTTTTGTAGATATTGTTCGAAGTGATGTTGCCTTGGATAAACAGAAAGGCTGCAAGATTGCCCAGCACCCTGATGTTATGTTGGAGCTCCAAAGGGAGAAGGCAGCTCAGATGCATCTGGTTCTTCTAAAGGAGCAATTCTCCAATACTTACAGTAATCTCATATTAACAGGTAAGTCTACTGGAGCCAGCTGAAATCTTAGTGCTTCATAGATTGATGGCCTCCATCAGTTAGCAGCTTGATGCTTGGGAGACACTAGAGTGGGATCCAGATGAGCCCACGCCTCTCTGTCTTCACCCACTATATCCCTTTATTTAATTGTTATGACTCCTGTCTTCATATAACAAATGTTTCTTGTAGTTTGCAGATGTATTTTGGCTTGAGGTTACAGGCAATTTAGTATATATGTTCTCAAAAGATAGAACCAATCAAAGCCTAAGAAAGCCTTGTAAAAATGTGAATTTTTAGACATGTGCCAGTAGATTTGCGAGAATTACTAAATTTGGTGTCTTTTAAGAAGCAGCTATTTTCCTCTTTTTGTGTATGTCCTTTCTATGAACCCAGTGAATATAAAGATGAAATGTAAAAGAGATAATGATCCACAGGCAGAGCTGAGAATGTTCTATTCCTCGTGGAGTTTGAAAATATCTGGGGAATTTGATTTTCTTCTTAAAAGCAGAGAGGCTATGAGACTGAGCCATACTCCCTTACATCCTTGGTTCTAGGAAGAAAGTGAATATGTGTCAGAGCTCTGAGGTGAAACATCTTTAAGCAGAGTTGCCTGCAAACTTTTCTGGTAAAGAGCATGAGAGTGCATGCCTTTCTCTGGCTTTGAAAAAGATTATAATAGCTGACTAATGTTATTAGGGTTTTAGATGGACTAATACGAGCAAGCTGAGCTAACTCTTTTTCTTAAGGGTATGTAAGGCAGCCCCTTATATTGATCCAAATAAACGTTAACAAATGCGTGTGTTTTCCCTTGCTCATGAATATTTAAAAAATAAGAAGATGGAATGTCTGATAGGCTATGAACAACTCACACTTATTTTTTTAAAACTCCAAGTTAGGAAAGTTTTAACTTTTTTTTTTACAGGATTCCTGGCATTTCACCAGGAATTGCTGAGTGGCAACCACATTGTTTTG
Organism: Tolypeutes matacus; assembly: GCA_026826555.1. Lineage (NCBI taxonomy): Eukaryota > Metazoa > Chordata > Mammalia > Cingulata > Chlamyphoridae > Tolypeutes > Tolypeutes matacus. Next base: position 4,280,158 of record JAKSZT010000380.1, on the reverse strand, counting down.
CTTTCAAAAAAGCACAAGACTCTGGTTCCAACTTTTCATCTTGTACCTGGTGGAAAACCCAACATCATAAGATGAAAGCCAGATATAAATGTGGCTTTGGTGAGCAGAGAAGAGGATAATGGATTTCTTAAGTATAGGCTCCATGTTTTGCTCTTTGCTAGGTCATTAAGGAAGGAAAACTTAAAAGTGAATTATGGTCAATGCCTGTATTTCCCTGAATTGGTTAGTGAAACTGGGTTTAAGTTAAGATGTTTGGAAAGAATATACCTTTATCTCCAGATTTCTTCAGTTTGTCTTACATGTACACATGTACATGTATTTAGTATTTTCCAATTCAACTATTAGAAATAAAATGTTTTTTTTATTTCTTCCTTATACTGTTTTTTAGGTACATATTCAAGGGGTCACACCCTATGTTATTTAATGTGGTAAAGAAAGGGCTTAGGGTAATTCTAACCCTAAACTGTGGATTCAGAGCGTGGCTTGAAGGCATATTATCTTTGAAAACTCAAGTGTTCTATCGAGTTCAATGGAATTTTTTCTAATTCTCAGTAACATAATCCCTTTGGATGTTTATTCCCAGTTCAAACTGTTGGAATCAACATTGTCAACTTTTACCCTGACAATTTGCTTACTTTCCACTAAACAAACTTACCCTAGAGAAGAGCCTCTTTCCTGCTCTTACTTCTCCCAAGCTGCTTCAAAGAGTCCTCAGGCATTTTCCACATTTTTCACCCAAATGCCTGTGCAGAGGTGGTACCTCACTGTAGACGCGCATTTGGTGTGCCCTGGTTTGTTTACGTGAAAGTTCAAAAGGTTCTTGTTCCAGGTGTTGGGAAGAGGTAGAGTCATTTCAGTTTAGCACCAATGCTAAAACTATTTTAATGTCCTTTAGGTCTTTGATTATGTGGTTTTCTAATTGTTATGAAGCTTAATCCTTGATTTCTTATATAAATCTTGAGAACATGGTCTCCAGACAGCTAAACATAATATTTAAACATAACTAAACTAACTTTTGTAAATATTTCCCTTTTCAGTGATGAATGTGTATTGGTAAGGAGGGTAAGGTTGAAGGGCCAGAGACCTCTCAAATGAAGTGGCTTTCTTTACCAACACATTTGGAACACCTACTCTAGGATTTCTGCTTGGTGATGTTCCACTTCTTTTGTATAACTCTGGCATAATGTTTGAAATATCAGCAATAAAAGTATTTGTGCGGGAACAGAATAAGGAAACTGGGACTCCGAAATCTCAGAAAGAGGTCACTTTTTCACACACCCCCAATTATTTACATAATTTCAAGTATATGTGTAGCAGTGTTTCATAACTATTTCCCGGTCATTTATTTTAAAATGTAACAACTAAGATCACGTACAGTAAAATTATTTACTATTTTAAAAACATAACAACTAAGATCACAGTACAGTAAAATTAATTAATAAAGTGATTGAAATGTCAGATAGTTAAAGTCATGTTAAAAGTGATAGTGTTCACCTTACAAGCAAGTCTTCATTCTTAGGTGTTGTGCCTTTAGCTGACATAACGGTCAGTTGTTGAGGTATGAGGCATGCCTTTACATTCTGCATTCTAGCTGACGAGCCATCTCTTACAGCGACCCATCAAATAAGAGCAAATGAGATTCTAGTTTGAGAGTCTTCTAACCACTTAATAAATGGAAGCAACTCTTCAGTGCCAGCCTAGTTAATGGAAGCTAATCCAATTCTTTAGTGCATATATTTTGTTGAAATGTTCCTTATTGCATCATATCTCTAGGAAAGTGGGTTGTTTTTAATGTATTTTTGCACGGTTTTAAACTTGTCTTAATATTTTCATGTGAATGATTTACATGGTGTTGGAAATAATGTTAGTCTCACCTAGCCTAGAGGGTTTTTGAAATAAACTCTAAGTTTATGGGAAGGTGATGGAGTAATTCCAGTACAGCAACAGTGAAAACACTATTTGAAATATTGATGAGTCTTCACACTGACTCACCAACACATGCAGGTCTTATACTTCTTACACTTCTTTGTTCTCCCATGATTCTTACTGTTGAAAATATTATGCTCTGTACATAATGAGTGAATTCACTTGAAGATTACTTACTAAGGGGTAACATTGCCTTATATTAAATAACTTTTACAGGTTTGTTTTCAGTTACTTGCTTCCTTTTTTTTTTTTAGGTATAAGTTGAACTTTTGAGGATCCCTGTACTGTAATCAAATGAAAAACAGAAAGTAAAACTTAAAAGCCAGCCTTAAAAGGCAATATATTTTCTAGGATTTGTATAGAGCATAAACTCTTGGAGGGCAAAGAATACCAATGTGCAGCATTCTGGATAATATTTAGAGGATAGTGAATGATCCTGAAATGAGGTCAACTTAAAAAAAATTATTTGTTCTGTGAAGTCATCTAGTCAGCCCTCTGTATCTGGGCAGCCTGAACTGTGGCCACTGTAGATGGATGGCATTACCAAAGACTTTTTCTGATACTCCTATATAAGGACTCTTGTCATGTTATTGACCATTACTTCTTAGTTTTGTACCTCTTCCTTCAGTCATTAAAAGCTCCAAATTGGACTGAGATTCCTGTAGATTAGCTTTGCTGTGTCACTGTGGCAAATGGATTGAGCAAAAGAACCTTGTACTTTTCTATTATGGCCCATTTTGCTAACTTATATTGGGCAAAAGGGCTCAAATCAGTGGAATGAGAATTGTTTCCTTTAATTCTGCCCCCCCAAACCATAAGGCTTGGGGGTCCATTTCTAGATAAATATAAAACTACAGTAGTCAACCAAGTGTAAAACACTATTTTAGACCTTAATTCTTCACTCTGCAGCATCTTTCTTGATCAGCCAACCTGAAGTGATCTTTTCTTCATTTTCACTGTTATTTAACAATTGTCTGTGCCATTAATTTAGCAATTTGGTGGAAGTTTAAAAAGATTTTTGCCAACACCTATTGATTAAAACTACCTTTCAAAATCAGTTTTCCTTATTAGTGGTTTGAATAAATTATTTCCATTCTCAAAATGTTTCCTCTAACTTCTCAGTAGAGTGAGTCCATTTGCTGCGACTTTCAAGATCCTGTGAGATCCACCTGCCTCCCTATTTACTCATTTCCCTTTCCTTCTAGTTAAGTGAATATACTATAAGCATATCTGCATAAACTGTTTCATTAAATACTCCATGCTTTTTTCTACTCTACCCCAGATGCTTGGGTCAGCCTCTTGTCTCCCATTTGTCAAGTTCTCTTCACTCATTCAAAGCCATCCTTAAAATTCTTTTATATAGCAGCACCACGTATTACACTGGTCCCATGGGACAAGGAAACATCTGCTTCATAGACTTTCTGTTTTGTAGGGGGAGAGAAGTACATTTGTCTATCATTGTGAACCCAGGTTGGTATGACTGTATGACAGAACCAAAACCTCCAGATTGCAGGTTTATTTTTAATTTTAATAGAGAAGTTGTAGGTTTGCAGAGAAATCATGCAAAATTGCAGAGTATTTTGTTTTTTATTTTATTTTATTTATTCCCCGCCCCCATTCCTGTGCTCACTGTCTTGCTCTCTGTGTCCATTCGCTGTGTGCTCTCTGTGTCTGCTTGTCTTCTCTTTAGGAGGCACCAGGAACCTATTTTCAGACCTCCTACGTGGGAGGGAGGCACTCAATTGCTTGAGCCACCTCAGCTCCCTGGTTTGTTGTGACTCTCCTCTTTGTCTTTTCCTGTTGCGCCACCTCTCCGCGCAGGCCAGCTCTCCACAGCACACGGCGCAGGCTGTATCGCCCCCACCAGGAGGTCCCGGGAAAGGAACCTGGGACCTCCCATATGGCAGACAGGAGCCCAGTCACTTAAGCCACATCCACTTCCCCAGAGTTTTTAACATCAGGTATTTCCTCCAGTATTTACTTCCAAGTTTATCAGAGTAAAAAATGTTTAAAAATGACCTTGAAAAGTAATTAGTGTTTGGCATCATATGCTATTTATTTGCCTGTTAATTAACATATTATAGGGTGATGTGAGTTGTTATATCACCATAGAATGCTCTTCAGAAGGCTAGAGATTGTGTCACATATATGTATATATCTTCTACACTGGGGGTCCCAAGCCTTCTGGGAAAACTTTTCAATATAAAAACAGTTTATAGACTAGCCCCTCCAGTGATGAAATATGTGTTGATAAATGACATCTCTTTATTAACCCATTCTTTATGAGTATTCAAAATAGTAAGCATCATAACTATTGAAGTACACTTAAAATTTTGAGGGTGCTTTTGAAACAGTGAGTACATACATTCAAACTCTCTAAATTCATGAATGTGGTTCTGGATTTCAGAATCCGTGAATCAAAATAAAAGAGCTCATCTTGAAGCTGGTTAAATGTAAATGAATTTTTAGAGTCTTTATCCAGAACAGTGACTCTTAGGTTTGGGAGGGTAAAACTTTATTTATTAGGGATTAGGAAAAGGAGCATATTTGTGTAATGAAAAGGTTTTGTGGCTTCTCATTTTCTGCCTAGTGGGTAATCAACATACCTAGATTCAACACCTTAACAGCATTTACTAAGTACTTACAGTATGACACTGTCATTTACCATCAGTCACAATACTGTGCTATGTCACTTTTTGGGGCGCCCCTCATCAGACTTCCCTAATGCTGACTATTTCCAGGCCAATTGCCCTTCTGCCCCTAGGCCAGGCCCCAGTGGGTGTGCACACTGTGGATCCTGGCTGACTTAGTCTAGGCCGATTGGTTATGATCTGAACACATTTGATTATGGTGTCCTAGTTTCTTCTCTCTCTTGACAATTTATTTCCTCACCTTCTTCTGTCATAACTAGGAATAATATAAAAGAAAGGAAAATTGGACAGAGTTCTGTTGTCCAAACCCTTCTCTGTTAATATGAAATTAAACGATGAGAATTGTGAGATAATGTTTGATTTCATAAGGCAGGTGATCTTCCTTTCTCTTTGTTAACAGGAAAAAAAATGCCCTAAAATACAGATGTCACTGAATTCATCTAAGTCCCTTCCTTTTAAAAATGAACTTTTCTCCTCAATTGTGGAAGTAATATATGCTCATTGAAGAAAAGTGGGAAATTCTCTTAACCTAGAGATAACCAGTATATGTACTTTTAATATATTTAAAACAATTGAAATTTTATGAAATATATATATAGTTCTAGATCCTACTTTTCCAATTAAAATTGTATAGTGAATATTTCCTGCCTTGATAAAATTCTTTGAAAATGTTTATGAAAGCCACATAATATTCTTTCTTAAGGTTATGATAAATGTATTTTTAAAAAATAATATTGGTATTTAATGATGTTTATTTCTTAAAAATAAAAGTTTATGTAGGTCCATTGTAAAAATTTGAAAAGATAGAAAAGGAAAAATAGACATCCGTAATTCCATTACTTGGAGATGATGGCTGTTAAAATTTTGGTATATTATCTATATCAGTCTAATATAAACTAATCTATATATCTGTCTACTATAATTTAAATTGTATGTTAAAATATATTTGAATTGTGTATTAGACTGTATATATTTAAACTATATATATATATAGTTTAAGAATAGGAATTACTCTATAGGGATAACTTTTGATATTTAAATTGTTAATGTTGAAAAGCTGCATATACATTCTGATCTTAGCTTTTTCTAACTATATTAGATGTTTTAAAATTATAAAAGTAATAAATATTTAATTTAATTAGTTAAAAAATAGAGATAAATAAGGAAAAAGATAATCATGTTATTTTCCTGGCCCCCTCTGTTTCTATCCCTAAAGGTAAACAGTATTTAATGTTTATACTTCCACGACTTTTTTTTTTCTCATACATTATATTTACTTACACATATTTTTAAAAATTGTTCTTAGTACAAAAGGGGATACAAATATGAACATTATTTTATAATCTTTTTTTTTTTTTTTTTTTTTTTTTTTGCTCTGGCCCTTAATTGTCTGTATGACATCTTCCTAGATTAATTCACATAGATTTAACTCATTCTTTTTAGTTATTTGCTTAATATTCCATGGTATTGATAGTATTGAATATAACATGCTTTGTTGAACCATTCCCCTATTAATGTACATTTGTATGTGTGTAATTTGCTACTACACCCCATGCTGAATGAAGATGTTTGTGTATATATCCTCATTTATTGATGCATTTATTTCTGTAGAGTAAATATCTTAAAGTGGAGTGTCTGGGTTAAAAGGTGTATATGTATTTTTAAATTTTATAAAGTCAGGCTTATTAAGATATAATTTATAAGCAGCAAAAAGTAATTTTGACATGACAAAAAGTAAGACACTGGGAAAGAAATGGAAGAAATTGCCACTGTACATACAGGATAACAGATACTACAGTGATGAAAGGCAAAACGTCAAAAATTTTTTAAAAAATATTTTTCATTTTTTAAATATTCCAATTATTTTATTTTAGTTTCAGTTTTTCTTAGTTATTATGTATTTTATTTCTTATGTTTAAACCCATCATTATTATTTCATTCTCCTATTAATTGTATTTGGTGATATTCTTGGCTTCATTTTTGAAGAAGTTTTGGATCACAGAAGAGTTACAATTGTGGCAGGGGAAGATCATTGGTGTGGGGTGTCAGTGACGGGGAATACATGGGAGGAAGTTCACCTGGGCGTACATATAAGGTATATAAATGTGTTCAAATGTTCATGGGGCATTGCTACAGTGGGTATAGATTCACACAATAACCAAAAGAATATTGAATTCCCATCCTGGGGAGCTCTGCCATATTCTCTAATGGGACAGCAACAACCTGCCAAGTAACAAGGGCAATGACTAGTGAAGAATGATGATCCATTGATGGGCCCTTGATATTGACAACTATGTGTATGAGCCTTTGCACCTGAAATTGCAGCTTAGTCTAGTGTTGTAGGATGCTTAAGAGTTACCTCCTGAGAGTCTCCATGTTGCTCAAATGTGACCTCCTCTAAGCCAAACTCAGCAAATAAATGCATTACCTTCCCCCAGCATGGGACCTGACTCCTGGGGATAAGCCTCCCTGGCACAGAGGGATTACTACCAAGCACTGACTGGTGATGCAACTGGAAAAAGACTTTGAATAAAAGGGGGAAAAGGTAAAGACAAATGAGTTTATATGGTAACAGACTTCAAAGTGAGTTGGGAGATCATCAGAGATGCAACGCTTATGCATGTCTCAGCAGGATCTCATAGACTGCCAAATTAGATACTACCCAAAATACTGGGGCTCCTGAGGGCTCTGGAGACACCCAGGTCCTACAGTCATGGCAGATAGCTCCAGAGTTTGGTGCCTTGCCAGTGGGCTCTACTTTGGTGTTTGTGCTCCCGAGTGTTACAGAGTTGGACTCAGTTGTGACTTCTCTACACATGCCTCTTCTGTCCCTTCTTTTCAAACCTATAGTTGGTGCTGGAGTTGGTAGGTGTATGTCCAAGAGACTTGGATCTCTGGGCTGCCCATGTGCCAGGTGGGCCCTGAGCCTCAGTGGAGTTGCAGCATCTACTCTCCAGTTCATTGGACTCACCCAGGACAACTAACAAGGAGGTAAAGATGGACAACCACCACACAAAGGAACGAAGAGAGTCTATAACTGCAAGCAAGAGTCCCATCCATCATCCATATGGTATTGAAACCCCCTCTCAGTTAGAGGTGGAGTGGGCATCACCATCTCAGAATCCTCAGGATTGGGAAATAAAATATGGAGTAGAGTGAACTTACTGGTATTCTACTATAGACTTATTGGGATTAGAGTAATGGAAGAAATTATATCATTGATGTGGAGACAGTGGCTACTGGAGGTGCTGAAGTCAGGGAGAGGGAGAAAGAGGTGTAATATGGGGGCATTTTTAGGGCTTGGAATTGTCCTGAATGACATTGCAATGACAGATACAGGCCATTATATATCCTGCCATAACCTACAGAATTGAGTGGGAAAGAGTGAAAACTACAATGTGAACTATAATCCATGCATAGTGGCAATGCTGCAAAATGATGTTCATCAATTGCAATGACTGTACCACACTAATGAAAGAAGTTGTTAATGTGGGGAAAAATGGGAGGTGTGAGGAGTGGGACATATGGGAATCCCTTATATTTTTTAATGTAACATTTTATGTTATCTATGTATTTTTTAAAAATAAATAAAAAATATATTAAAATTAAAAGAAGCAGACAAGAAATAAAAAAAAAAAAGTTTGACAGATGTGTGTAGTATATAATCGTGTAACCACTACCACCATCAATATTAGAAGATTTTTGTCACCCTAAAAATTTCCCTTGTGCCTCTTTTGTAGTCAGTCGCCTTTCCCCACCCCTAGTCTTTAGCTGCCTCTGATGGAATATATGTCTTTAAAATTTTTTTCTTTTCAGAATGTCGTATCAATAGATAGTAAAATATTCTGTGTCTGGCTTCTTTCACTTAGCATAATGTTTTTGAGATTCAGCCATCATATCATAATTTATATGACAGCAGTATTTCATTCCTTTTTAATGCTGAATAGTGTTCTAGTATATGGATATTCTGCAATTTGTTTATCCATCCACCTGTTGATGGCCATTTGGTTTGTTTATAGTTTTTGACATTTTTGAATAAAGCTCCTATAAACATTTGCTTTCACATCTTTACATTGACATATGTTTTCATTTCTCTTGGGTAAATACTTAGGAGTGGGGTTGCTTGGTTTTATGGTAAGTGTATGTTTAACTTTTTAAGAAACTACCAAAATTTTCAAAAGCAGCTGTACCATCTTGTGTTCCCAATAGCAGTGTGTGAGAGTTCTAGTTTCTCCACATCCTCCCCAGCACATGGTATTGTCTCTTTCAAATTTAAATTATACTGCTGGGCATGTAGTGGTATCTCATTGTGGTTTTAATTTGCATTTCCTTTTAAGACTAATGATATCGGGCAACTCTTCATGAGCTTATTTGCTATTCATATATCTTCTTTGGTAAAGTATCTTCTCAAGTTTTTTGTCCATTTTTAAATTAATGAGTTTTGCGCTCTATTTTATTGAGTTTTGAGAATTCTGTATATGCCTTTATTAGATAGGTGTTTTACAAATATTTTTTTCCTGATTTGTCTTTTAATTTCTTTAACAGTGTCTTTCTTTTAAAAAGCGTAAGTTTTTAGTTGTGGCAAACTTGAATTAATGAATTTTTGTTTTATGAAAAAAATTCTTTTTCTTTTAATAATTCTTGACAGATTATTTTCAGAAAAGATTATAGCAGTGCACATTCCCACTCGTAGTGTATGAGAGCAATTATTTCCCAGCATTCTCATTAGCATTGGATGTTAGTGCTCTTTTGAATCTTTTTCAGTCTAACAGGTAAAAAAGAGTATCTTGTTGCAATTTTCTGATTATAGTCAAGGTGAGAGAAAACATTCTTTTGCCACTGAATTGAAACACCATATATGTTATCTCTTCTGCTCCCACATATACCTATTTCTGAACTCTAATTTTTTAGTTTTTCTATTCTTTATTTCCGTGCCAATGATATACTGTTTTGATATCTGGTAAGGCTTATTGTCCACTCCCTTATTTTTGTTTTTCAAGGTTTTTGTGACTATTCTCATGTAATTCTTTTTCCAAATGAACTTTTTAGTCATTTTTCCCAGTTCAAGGAAATTCATCACTGGATTCTGATTGAAATTACATTCAGTGTATGCCCTAATCTGGGTAGAAGACTTACACCTAATTTTTCTGGTATAAGTCTTCTACCCAAGAGCATGTATATCTCTTTACATGTTCAGTTTTTGTTTTGTATTGTTTGATGATATTTTTAATTTTCTTCCTATACCTTACTTGTTAAATTTATCCTTTAATATTTTAAAGTTTTGTTGATGTTGAGAATGAATTTCTTTTTCTTTACAGCTTATTATTATAGGGAGAAACTATTGAATTTAATAATATTTAGCTTCTATCCATCCCCTATACCAATTTTTAAAATTAATAGCTCATTAATAATGTCTCTTGGGTTTCATTGGTACATACTACTATCAAAGACAAAGGTAGATTTGTCTGTTGTAAATTTTTACCAGTTATTTTTTTAAATTTTCATTTTAATTTCTTAAAGCCTCCCAAACAGTTTGAAAAATATTGGTGATAGCTGCTTTTCACATGATTTTGTGGAAAATGATGCCAATATTTCATATGCATAAATATCTGAATATTTTTCCATAAAACCAATACCTTTAAGTTTAAATAAATAAATAAATTTCAAAATGGTGATGCCTTTTATTTCTGATTATAATAGATATAAATTTTGATTAATATTCTTCAAAATAATTTATACTCGTTTGCTTGCTGTTTTTGCTCATTGTCTGCTCATTGTTTGTTTGTCTTCTTTAGGAGGCACTGGGGATCTAACCCAGGACCTCCCATGTGGGAGGCAGGCACACTCAACTGCTTGAGCCACACCCACTCCCCCAGAAAGAGTTTTGAGCTCTGCTGTTAACTTGTGGTAACTTTGTGATAAATCTCTCCAACACTCTGAAATTCAGATTTCTCAGTTGTAGAATGTGTGTAAGGATTAGTGGAATAAAGTGTAGTCACTCAGTCTTCTGGAAAGTAAAGGTCAGAAACGGTGTCATATGGTGAGCATTGTTCATAATCTTTTGGCCAAGTATTTTGAGCTCTGGAAGGCATGATACTAACTAGATGAATATTAGTTGGTATTAAAATCCTGTCTGATAACCTAAAATGAATCTCTGAGGCTGAGCGGAACAGGTGATTAGATGGTATTTTAGATATTCAGAATAAGCCTAATGCTATTATCAATACCGTGAGATGTCTGTGTAAAAGTCAATGGTCATGCACAAGTTAGTGGCCATGCACAAAAGTCATAAGGTTAAAAAAACCCACATGACTAAAATTTCTCTTTTATCAAACTGCTTTATGGTTTCAGTACAAAGATATAATCTGTTGCTTCAAACTACTTATGAATTATCCTCACACAAGTGAAGAATATTTTTATATGCTAGATTCCTAATTAGATTCAGCAGATGTAAAATTACATTTTGATAAATATCAGAAAAAATATAACATAGGAGAAAGGATATAAGTGTAAAATCTATATGTGCTGTACATTGAAAGCACTGTATCAGTAATTGATATAGATAATCACTAAATGATATATTTTTCAAAGTGCTTATGTTCTGCTTCTCCCAAAATTAGATTGGGAAATATTGATTAACTTCTCTCTCAAGTTGATGGAAACTTTGTCTTTATGAATTGCTGAATGAATGTTCATTCTTGTTTGTTGAAGTCTTTATGTTGGGAGACCTGAAGAGATAATGATTACTTCTTTTTTTCATTTTTCATTTGAAAAACTATTTATTGAAGTGTATATTCATACATGAACAATAAGTATATAGTAAAAGTTGTGAACTTACAAAACAAACATGCATAACATCATATAGGGCTCCCATACATCACCCCACCACAGATACCTTGCATTGTAACAAATTATGAAAGAGCATCATCAAAGTATTACTACTAACTGTAGTCTGTATCTTCCATTTGGTATATTTTTCCTCCAAGCCACCCTATTGTTTTTTTGTTCATACACAATACAATTTATCTGAAGTGTAAAACCAATGACATTTGGTAAAATCACCGAGTTGTGCAATCATCATTTCAATATTAGAGCATTTTCATTACTCCAAGAAAAAAGAAAAACAACAAAGACAAACCATATGTTAGCATATGTTAGTGCTACTAATTACAAATCCTAATTATGATATGCTTTCACCATTTCTATTCATTTCCAAAGATTTCACAAACAACTTATTACTAATTCTGCACGATTAAACCTCAGCTTTCCAATCTCTAACCACATTCTTTTCTCTGGATTTATATTCTAGCCATTATCTCCATGAGTTTGCTCATTATGTTTAATTCATAATAGTAAAGTCATAGAATATTTGTCCTTTTGTGTCTGGCTTGCTTCCCTCAACATAATGTCCTCCAGGTTCATCCACATTTTCATATGCTTCACGACTTCATTTCTTCTTACAGCTGAATAATATTCCATCGTGTGAATATACCACAGTTTGTTTATCCATTTGTCAGTTGATGGACACCTGGGTTGTTTAGATTTTTTGGCATTTGTAAATGATGTTCCTGTGAAAATCGATGTGCAGATGTCTGTTCGTGTTACTGCCCTCAGTTTTCTGGGTATATACCTAGTAGTGGTATTGGCAGGTCACATGGTAGATCTATATTTAACTTCCTTAGGAACCACCAAACCGACTTCCACAGTGGCTGTACCATTCTACTTTCCCACCAACAGTGAATAAGCATTCCTATCTCTCTACATCTTCTCCAACACTTGTAGTTTTCTGTTTTGTTAAAGCAGCTATTCTAGTAGGTATGAAGTGATATCTCATTGTAGCTTTGATTTGCATTTCCCAAATAGCCAGTGATGTCGAACATTTTTTCATATGTGTTTTTTTTTTTTTTTGTCATTTGTATTTCTTCTTTAGAAAAATGTCTATTTAGGTCTTTTGCCCATTTTTAATTGGGTCATTTGTCTTTTTATTGTTGAGTTGTAGGATTTCTTTATATATCATGGATATTAGACCCTTTTCAGATGTGTCATTTCCAAATATTTTCTCCCATTGAGTAGGCTGCCATTATACTCTCTTCACAAAGTCCTTTGAGGTGCAGAAGTGTTTAACTTTGAGGATGTTCATTTACCTATTTTTTTCTCTCTCGTTGCTCATGCTTTGGTTGTAAGGTTTAAGAGACTCCTACCTACTACAAGGTCTTGTGGATGTTTCCCTATGTTTTCTTCTAGAAGTTTTATGGTCCTGGCTTTTATGTTTAGGTCTTTAATCCATTTTGAGTTGATTTTTATATAGGGAGTGGGAATAGGGGTCCTCTTTCATTCTTTTAATTGTAGATATCCAGTTCTCCCAGCACCATTTGCTGACGAGACTGTTCTGTCCCAGAAAAGTGGACTTGGTATGCTTATCAAAAATCAGTTGACCAAAGAGATGAGGGCATATTTCTGAAATCTCTTTTTGATTCCTTGATCAAGGTATCCATCTTTATGCCAATATCATGCTGTTTTCACCACTGTAGCTTTATAATACACTTAAAGATCACGAAGTGTGAACCCTCTGCCTTTGTCTTTTTAAGGATGTTTTTTGGCTATTTGGGACCCCTTTCCCTTCTAAATAAGTTTGGTAATTGACTTTTCTATTTCTGTAAAGTAGTCTGTTGGAATTTTGATTGGTATTGCATTAAATCTATAAATCAATTTGTGTAGAATTGACATCTTCATAACGTTTAGTCTTCTAATCCACGAACATGGAATGACCTTCCATTTGTTTAGTGTTCTTTGATGTTTTTTAGCAATATTTTGTCATCTTCTGAATGCAGATCCTTTACATTCCTGGTTAAATTCATTCCTAGGTATTTGAGTCTTTTTGTGGGATTGTAAATGAAAATTTTTTCTTGATTTCCTCCTCAACTTGCTCATTACTCGTGTATAAAAATGCCACAGATTTTTGCATGTTGATCTTGTATTCTGCCACTTTGCTGAACTCATTTATAAACTCTAATAGCTTTGTTATAGATAATTCAGGATTTCCTAAAGATAGGATCATGTCATCTGCGAATAGTGGGAGTTTCATTTCCTTTTTTCCTATTTGGATGCCTTTTTTTTTTCCTTGCCTAATTACTGTAGCTAGAACTAGCACAATGTTGATTAACAGTGGTGACAGTGGGCATCCTTGTCTTGTTCCTGATCTTAGAGAGAAAGCTTTCAACCTCTCCCCTTTGAGTACAATGCTGGCTGTGGGATTTTTATATATGCCCTTTATTATGTTGAGGCTCTTTCCTTCTATACCTATCTTTTGAAGTGTTTTTATCAAGAAAAGATGCTGGATTTTCTCAATGCCTTTTCTGCATCAATCGAGATGATCATGTGTTTTTTTCACTTCAATTTGTTAATTTGATGTATTACATTAATTGATTTTCTTATGTTGAACCACCCTTGCATACCAGGAATAAAACCCAATTGGTCGTGATATATAATTGTTCCCCCCGCCCTTGCCCTGAGATGGCCCTTTCATCTGTTTGCTTCTTGTTTTTGTTCATTGCCTGCTCATTGTTTTTGCTCGTTGTCTGCTTGTTTTCTGTTTGTTTCTTCTTTACGAGGCACTGGGAACTGAACCTGGGACCTCCCATATGGGAGGTGGGTGCCCAACTGCGTGAGCCACTTCCGCTCCCTAATTGTTTGATTTTGCTCGCTGTCTACTCTTTGTCTTGCTTGTTTTTTTTTTTTTTTTTTTTTTTTTGCTTTTGGTTTTTTTTCTTTTTTTTTTTTTTTTTTTCTCTGCTTGTTGTCTGCTCGTTGTTTTTGTCTTCTTTAGGAGGCACCAGGAACCAAACCTGGGACCTCCCATATGGGAGGCAGGCACCCAACTGCCTTAGTCACATCTGCTCCCTGTATAATTGTTTTATATGTTGTTGGATTCGATTTGTGAGTATTTTGTTGAGAATTTTTGCATCTGTATTCATTAGAAAGATTGGTCTGTCATTTTCTTTTCTTGTAGTATCTCTCTGGCTTTGGTATTAGGGTGATGTTGGCTTCATAAAATGTGTTAGGTAATTTTTCCTCCTTTTTAATTTTTTGGAAGAGTTTAAACAGGATTGGCATTAATTCTTCTTGAAATGCTTGGTGGAATTCACCTGTGAAGCAGTCTGGTCCTGGACTTTTCTTTGTTGGAAGATTTTTTTTTTTTTTTTGTACATTTAGTAATTGAAAATATAAACAATTAAAACCTAAAAAGTAAACACAGATGAATAAATATATACATTTCTCAATTAAATGTAGTGGATACATATAAATTTTTTTTTGAATCAAACAATATGTTACACAATATATTTGGTTTATAGTAATGCATTCATACAGTATTTGTCCTTTTTTGTCTGGCTTGCTTCACTCATCATAATGTCCTCCAGATTCATCCATGTTGCCATATGCTTTATGACTTCATTTCTTCTTACAGCTGCATAATATTCCATCGTGTGAATAGACCACTGTTTGTTTATCCATTCGTCTGTTGATGGACACCTGGGTTGTTTCCAGCTTTTGGCAACTGTGAATAATGTTGCTATGAACATCGGTGTGCAGATGTCTGTTCTTGTCACTGCTCTCATTTCTTCTGGGTATATACCCAGTAGTGGTATTGCAGGGTCACATGGCAAGTCTATATTCAACTTCTTTAGGAACTGCCAAACAGTCCTCCATAGTGGTTGTACCATCCTGCATTCCCACCAACAGTGAAGAAGTGTTCCTATCTCTCCACATCCTCTCCAACACTTGTAGTTCTCTGTCTTTTTAATAGTGGCCATTCTGATAGGTGTGAAATGATATTTCATTGTAGTTTTGATTTGCATTTCCCTAATCATGAGTGATGTTGAGCATTTCTTCATGTGTGTTTTTTTTGCCATTTGTATTTCTTCTTTGGAGAAATGTCTATTCAAGTCTTTCGCCCATTTTTAAATTGGGTCCTTTGTCTTTTTATTGTTGAGCTGTAACATCTCTTTATATATCCTGGATATTAAACCCTTATCAGATATGTGATTTCCAAATATTTTTTCCCATTGAGCTGGCTGCCTTTTCACCCTTCTGATAAAGTCCTGTAAGGTGCAAAATTGATTAGTTTTGAGGAGGTCCCATTTATCTATTTTTTCTTTTGTTGCACGTGATTTGGGTGTAAGGTCCAAGAAACCACCACCTCCTACAAGGTCTTGAAGATGTTTCCCTACATTTTCTTCTAGTAGTTTTATGGTCCTGGCTTTTATATTTAGATCTTTGATCCATTTTGAGTTGATTCTTGTATAGGGGGTCATTCTTTTGGTTAGAGATATCCAGTTCTCCCAGCATCATTTGTTGAAGAGACTGTTTTTTCCCATTAGCGTGGGCTTGGTAGGTTTGTCAAAAACCAGTTGACTGTATAGGTGAGGGTATATTTTTGGGTTCTCAATTCTATTCCACTGATCGATGTGTCTACCTTTATGCCAGTACCATGCTGTTTTGACCACTGTAGCTTTGTAATATGTTTCAATGTCAGGCAGTGAAGTTCCTCCCACATTGCTCTTCTTTTTTAGAATGCTTTTGGCTATTCGGGTGCACTTACCCAGGTGAATTTGGTAATTGCCTTCACTGATTCTGTAAAGTAAGCTGTTGGGATTTTGATTGGTATTGCATTGAATCTATAAATCAGTTTGGGCAAAATTAACATCTTCACGATATTTATTCTTCCAATCCATGAACACGGAGTGTCTTTCCATTTGTTTAGTTCTTTTAAAATTTCTTTTAGCATTGTTTTGTAGTTTTCTGCATATAGGTCCTGTAGTTCTTTTGTTAAATTAAGTCCTAGGTATTTGAGTCTTTTTGTTGCTATTGAAAATGGAATTTTCCTCCTGATTTCCTTCTCAGGTTGTTCAATACTAGTGTACAAAAACATTACTGATTTTTGCATGTTGATCTTGTATCCTGCCACTTTGCTGAACTCATTTATTAGTTCAAGTAGCTTTGTTGTGGATACTTCAGGATTTTCTAAATACAGGATCATGTCATCCGTGAACAATGAGAGTTTTACTTCCTCTTTTCCTGTTTCGATGCCTTTAATTTTTTTCTTGTCTAATTGCCCTAGCTAGAACTTCTAGTACAATGTTGAATAACAGTGGTGACAGTGGGCATCCTTGTCTTGTTCCTGATCTTAGAGGGAAAGCTTTCAACCATTCCCCATTGAGTATGATGTTGGCTGTGGATTTTTCATATATGCCTTTTATCATATTGAGGAATTTTCCTTTTATTCCTATCTTTTGAAGTATTTTTACCAAAAAAGGATGTTGGATTTTATCGAATGCCTTTTCTGCATCTATTGAGATGATCATGTGTTTTTTTTTTCCTTCAATTTGTTAATGTGGTGTATTACACTGATTGATTTTCTTATGTTGAACCAGCCTTGCATGCCAGGAATAAATCCCACTTGGTCATGATGTATAAGTCTTTTGTTATGCTGTTGGATTCGGTTTGCAAGTATTTTGTTGAGAATTTTTGCATCTATGTTCATTATAGAGATTGGTCCGTAATTTTCTTTTCTTGTAGAATCTTTATCTGGCTTTGGTATTCGGGTGATGTTGCCTTCATAAAATGTGTTGAGTAATTTTCCCTCCTCTTCAATTTTTTGGAAGAGTAGAAACAGGATTGGTGTTAATTTTTTTTGAAATGCTTCGTAGAATTCACCTGTGAAGCCATCTGGTCCTGGACTTTTCTTTGCTGGGAGATTTTTGATGACAGATTCAATCTCGTCAATTGTGATTGGTTTGTTAAGTTCTTGTATTTCTTGTAGCATCAGTGTGGGTTGGTTGTGCGTTTCTAGAAATTTGTCCATTTCATCTAGGTTGTCTAGTTTGTTGGCATATAGTTTCTCATAATATCCTCCTATGATTCTTTTTATTTCTTGAGGTCATTTGTAATTTTCCCCGTTTCATTTCTGATTGTATTTATTTGCATCTTCTCTCTCTTTTTCTTTGTTAGTCTAGCTAGGGGTTTGTCAAGTTTATTGATCTTCTCAAAGAACTTCCCATAAGTTTTGAAACGTTGTGTTCTCATTTTCATTTGTCTCAATATATTTACTGATTTCACTTGCAACTTCTTCTTTGACCCACTGAATATTTAGGAGTGTGTTGTTCAGTCTCCACACACATTTGCAAATTTCCTTTTTTCCTGTCTGTTATTGATTTCTAGTTTCATTCCATTATGATCTGAGAAGGAGCTTTGTATAATTTCAATCTTTTTATATTTATTGAGAGCTTCATTGTGACCTAACATGTGGCTATCCTGGAGAAAGATCCATGGGCACTTGAGGAGAATGTATAACCCACTGAGTTTGGATGCAGTGTTCTGTATATGTCTGTCTAACTTGTTTATCATATTGTTCAAGTTCTCTCTTTCCATGTTGATCTTCTGTCTAGTTGTTCTATCTAATGATGTGAGAGGGGTGTTGAAGTCTCCAACAATGATTGTAGAAATGTCTATTTTTCCCTGCAGTTTTGCCAGAGTTTGTCTCATATATTTTGGGACACCCTGGTTAGGTGCGTAGATATTTATGACTGTTATATCTTCCTGGAGGATCATCCCTTTTATTAATATATAATGGCCTTCCCTATCTCTTTCACTTTTTTGCATTTAAAGTCTGTTTTGTCTGATACTAATATAGCTACCCCTGCTCTTTTCTGTTTACTATTCGTGTGGAGTATCTTTTTCCAGCCTTTTAATTTCAGCCAGTTTGTATCCCTGGGTCTGAGGTGAGTTTTTTGTAAGCAGCATATGGATGGCTCATGTTTTTTAATCCATTCTGTCAGCCTGTATCTTTTGATTGGGGAATTTAATCCATTCAATTCAATGATATTACAGAAAATGCACTATTTATTTCCTCCATTTTATTCTTTGGTTTTCATATGTCATCTTGTTTTTTTTCTCTCTTTTTACTCTTTTGGTTATCCTTTATGCTTTTCTTTCTTCTATACTCTCCTCCAAGCCTCTCTGTCCTGTCTTTTTCTTTCAGGTTCTAAGGCTTCCTTTAATATTTCCTGCAAAGGTGGATTCTTTTTTGCACACTCTCTTAGTTTCTGTTTGTGAATACTTTATACTCACCTTCATATTTGAAGGACAGTTTTGCTGGATAAAGAATTCTTGGCTGGCAGTTTTTCTCTTTCAGTTTCCTAATCGTATCATGCCATTGTTTTCTCACCTCCATGGTTTCTGAAGAGAAATCTGCACTAAGTCTTACTGGATGTCCTTTGTACATGATTGTTTGCTTCTCTCTTGCTGCTCTGAAATTTTTCTCTTTATCTTTTACATTTGACATTCTGAATACTATGTGTCTTGGCATATGTGTATTTGGATTTATTCTCATTGGGGTACGGTGTGCTTCTTGGACATGTAAGTTCATTTCTTTGGTGAGAATTGGGAAATTTTCAGCTATTATCTCCTCAAATACTCTTTCTGCCCCTTTTCCTTTCTCTTCCCCTTCTGGAACTCCCATGACATGTATGTTGTTGTGTTTTGTGTTGTCATTCAACTCTCTGAGCCCCTGCTCAAGTTTTTCCAGTCTTTTCTCTCTCTGTTCTTTTCTCTCTTCAATTTTAGCTGCTCTGTCTTCAGTATCACTTATTCTTTCTTCTATGATTTTGAGTCTGCTGTTGTATGTCTCAAATGTGTTTTTGACTTCACTTATTGTGTCTTTCATTCCCATGAACTCCGTTACTTTTCTGTTCAGGATTTCGAATTCTTCTTTGCGTTCGCTCAGTGTCTTCTTTTTTTTTTTTTTTAAACTTTATTTTGTACATTTAATAATTGAAAATATAAACAAGTAAAAACTAAAAAGTAAACACAGATGAATACATTTCTCAATTAAATGTAATGAATACATATAATTTTTTTTTAATCAAACAATATGTTACACAATATACTTGGTTCATAGTAACGTCAGTGTCTTCTTGATGTCATTTATCTCTTTAACTATATTGTCTTTCAGCTCATTAATTTGATTTTGGAAATTTGTGCTCATCTCACTGATTAGTTCTCTCAAATTCTGCATCTCTCCTGGAACTCTGATGTATTCCTTTTCTTGGGCCATGTCTCCTATTTTCTTAGTATGGCTTGTAATTTTTTGCTGGTGTTTAGGCATCTGGTTAGGTTGTATTTTACTTAGATGCTCTATCTCTTTCTCTTTTATAGGGTTTTAGTGGCAGGAGGCTGTGAGTTATCACAGCTCCTTGATTTTGGCTCAACCTTGATTTTTAGGATTGTCCTGCTGGTTGCACAAACCGGGCACTGGACCCAGTAATTGGTTGTAGAGTCGTTTCCTAGGGCCTTGGGCAAGGAGGCTATAGGGACCAGAAAAGCCTCACCTATTTATTTTTAATGTTCTTATGTGCACTTCCTTGGTCTGCTAGGAGATGGCGTTCGTTGGCAGCCCTCAATTCAATGCCTGGTCGGAGTGTATTTGTTGTGACACAGACCAGAACAATGTGATAGAGCTTCCTGTCTGGGGCTAAGAGCCTTGTAATTCAAACTTTCTGAGAGAGTTCTCCAGTCTTCTCTGGTAGCCCCCTTCCTTTTCCCAGCGAGGAAATATTTCCACTCCCCTCTGAATCATTAGCAATCCGTCCCTATTAGTAGAGGAGGAAATTGGGAGGTTTGTATATCTTTAGCCCTTTGTAGGCTCTAAGGCAAAGAATGCCTCAATCCCACCCAGCCTGGAAGGGCTCTTGGGACAGGGCAGACCCAACCCGCGAGTCAGAAGCAGGGTCAGCTCCAGGCTCTCTCTCCCTTCTCCTGTGGAGTCCTCAACAATTAGTCCAGGCTAGAAGAGAGGGAGGTTGCGAGGTTCAGATTTCTCCAGTCCTTCCTAGGCTCCCAGGGTAAACCGCCGTGTGGAAGGGTCCGTGAGGTTCCGCAGCCCAAATTTGCAGATCAGAACCTGAGTCAGCTTTAGACTGTGTCCCTCCCTCTCCCCTTTCCGGTAGTGGTAGATCCCTGGAGCCCCCTTTGTCTGTAGTGGCAGGCCCAGAGGCCCGAGAATTCTAAAGAGTGTGGGGGAGGGTCCCAGCAGCAGCAGCCACTGCTGGTTCCAACTTGCGGTTCTGTAGTTACGATTTCCCTCTTTTGTCCCTCTCTCCTCTGGGTGGTGTGCAGCCTTCACCTGCTGTCCTAAACCCTAGAAGATCTTTTTTGGGGTTGTTTCTGCCTCTTCTCTAGCTATTTTTCTGGAGAAAATATTCCTGTGTCTTAGTAGTTTGCCATCTTCCCAGAAGTCAGTGTTGGAAAATTTTTGATGACTGATTCAATATCTTTGTGATTGGTTTATTGAGTTACTATATTTCTTAAAGAGTCAGTTAAATTATTTATACATTTCTAGAAATGTGTCCATTTCATCCAGATTGTCTAATTGCTGGCATACAGTTTCTCAAAATATACTCTTATGATTCTTTTTATTTCTGTGGGGTCAGTTATAATGCCCCCCCCCTTTAATTCCTGATTTTATTTATTTTCATCTTCTCTCTTTTTTCTTTGTTAGTCTTGCTAAGGATTTGTTGGTTTTATTAATTTTCTCAGAAAAACAGCTTCTGGTTTTGTTAATTTTTGTTTTTGTTCTCATTTCATTTATTTCTGCTCTAATCTTTGTCATTTCTTCTTTTTTCTTGCTTTGGAATTGGTTTGCTCTTCTTTTTCTAGTTTCTCCTGTTGTTCAGTTAGTTCTTTGATCTTAGCTCTCTCCTCTTTTTTAATATATTGTCATTTAGGGCTATAAATTTCCCTCTCAGCACTGCCTTCATTGTATCCCATGAGTTTTGATAAGTTGTGTTCTTGTTCTCATTCATCTTGAGATATCTACTAATTTCTCTTGAAATTTCTTCTTTGACCCACTCGTTGTTGAGGACTGTGTTGTTTAGCCTCCATATGTTTACAAATTTCTCCTTTCCTATCTATTATTTTTTTATTTTTATTTTTATTTTTTAAAGATTTTATTTATTTATTCATTTATCCCCCCCCTGCTGCCCGTGCTCGCTGGGCCAGCCAACCACGCCATGCCGGCGGACCCCCCCTCACCAGGATGCCCCGGGAACCGAACCCAGGGCCTCCCATATGGCAAACGGGAGCCCCACTGATTGAGCCACAGCCGCTTCCCCCTATCTTTTTTTTTTTTTTTTTTTTTTTGATGGTTCAAACAGAAGAACAGATTTAATTGAAAAGAGACATGAAAAAAAGTATCAAGATTTCAGCACAGAGATGTAGATATGGCAAATATAAAAAAGGCTAATGACAGATATTAGAGTAAGATCTAACATATTTCTCAACAACAACAATAAATTAACATCTGTATGCAGAGAGAAAACAAATGTCAATAACAGTAACCCTAACTTGAACACACTGTAACTTGCTTAAGTTGAACACATTCGTTTACTTCTAAAGCCTCCTGAAACCCCACTAAAACAATTATAAATCAATTTTTACAAGGCATGAATTCATAAGGACAGAAGAAGAGAATGCAGAGGAATAAGTATTCACTGATTTAGGCATGTTGAGAAAGCTGCATCTTAAGCCTAGGGCAATCCAATTTTTATCACAAAACCCCGAATTGGAAGGATGAGGTGCCTTTAGACGTTAAGGGGCATGTGGAGTTCAAAGTAAGATGATTTGTTGAAGGTCCATGTAAAAAGCTATTAAATCAAGGAAAAAAAAAAAAAAGAAGCTATTAATTCCTCAGATCTTCTACCTTCTACCACCCAGCCAGGCAACTGCCCCTCTCAATGTGGGCCAAAGACTTGGTCATTTTTACCTTGAAGGGTGTAAAACTGAGAGGCTCTGGACTTGAAAACAAGGGTACTGTATAAAAAAAGGAGGATTAAGTCAAAGTTTACATACTAAACATTAAGATCTTCAGCTTTCTTCTCCCACTCAGTACCCAGAATGTTGTCAACCAGCTTTATACCAGTCAGGATTCTGGAAGTTTCTTCTCTAGGGAATCTGACCAGCCTCAGATGTAAGGACACAACCAGGTTAAAAGTGAATGAAAGGGGGGCGGATGTGGCTCAAATGCTTGGGCGTCCATCTTCCATATGGAGGGACCTGGGTTCGATCCCCAGGATCTCACATTTCTGGCTCTCCATTGCTTTGCTGAAGCAGCTCCTGTAGTCCAAAGGAAGCGACAAAAGAAGCTCACAGGTGCGAACAAAGGTGGACGTGAGGCAGGTAAGAATAGGGAAAAAAGGGAAGACAAGTCGCAGCTGGGACCTGGCATGAGAACATGGCCACGAGACCCCGCCCAGAAACCTCTGAGGGAAGACTGCCACTGAGAACAAAGCCGGAAAGACCCCGGAGACCCTGGCCATGAGGTCCCATTTGGAACTCCCACGGCGTCAGGAGGAAGCCCTCTCCCCCTATCTATTATTAATTTCCAGCTTCCTTCCATCATGATGCATTATTAAATTCACTGAGAGCTGTGTTTTGGCCCAACATGTGGTTTATTCTGGAGAAGGATCTACGAGCACTTGCGAAGATTGTATAACTTGCTGATTTGTGGTGCAATGTTATATATATGTCTTTCAAGTCCAGCTTGTTTATCATATTGTTCAAGTTCTCTGTTTTCTTGTTGATCTTCTATCTAGTTGTTCTATCTATTGACATGAGTGGCATATTGAATTCTCCAACTATTATTGCAGAGATGTCTATTTCTCCTTTTAGTTTTGCCATAGTTTGCCTCATGTATTTTGGGGCACTCTGATTAGGTGCATAGATATTTATGACCTTTACTCCTTCCTGGTGGATTGTCCGTTTTATTAATATATAATGGCCCTCTGCATCTCTTATCACTTTTTTACATTTAAAGTCTGTTTTGTCTGACACCAGTATAGCTAACTCTGCTCTCTTTTGGTTACTATTTGCATGTGAAACCTTTCACTTTCAGTCTATTTGTATTCCTGAGTCTAAGGTAAGACTCCTGCAGACAGCATATGGATGGCTCATGTTTTCTCATCCATTCTATTAGCCTATGTTTTTTGATTGGGGAGCTTAAGCTATTAACATGTAATGTTATTACTGTAAAGGCACTAATTCAGTCATTTTATCCTTTGATTTTCATATATCATATCTTATTTTTGTCCATCTTTTTACCTTTTAGTTTACACTTTCTGACAGTCCTCACTTCTATACTGTCTTCCAAGCCTTTCTCTTCTCACTGCAGAACTCCCTTTAGTGTTTCTTGCAGAGCTGGGGTCTTTACGAACTCTTTTACTTTCTGTTTATTTATGAATATTTTAAGCCCACCTTCATATTTGAAGGACAGTTTTGTTGGATAAAGAATTTTTGGCTGACAATTTTTCTCTTTCAGTACCTTAATTATATCTTACCACTGCCTTCTCGCCTCCATGGTTTCCGAAGAGAAATCCACACTAAGTCTTATTGGATATCGCTTGTATGTGATGTTTTGCTTTTCCCTTGCTGCTTTCAGAATTTTCTCTTTTTCTTTGGCATTTTGCATTCTGCATGTTATGTATCTTTGAGTAGGTCTATTTGGATTTATTCTAATTGGAGTATGCTGTGCTTCCTGGACCCTACATATTTATGCCTTTCATAAGAGTTGAAATTTTCATCTATTATATCCTCAAATACTCTTTCTGTCCCCTTTCCCTTCTCATCTACTTCTGGAAATCCCATAGTACGTATGTTAGTGCAGTTTGTGTTATTCAACTCCCTGAGCCCCTGTTCAATTTTTTCCATTCTTTTCTCTCTTCATTTTCAGTTGTTCTTTCTTCTGCGTCACTGATTTTTTCTTCCATGATTTCAAATCTGCTGTTGTGTGTCTCTATTGTATTTTTAATCTCTCTTATTGTGTCTTTCATTCTCGTAAGTGCTCTTATTTTTCTATCCAAGATTTCAAATTTTTCTTTGTGCTCATGCAGTGTCTTCTTAATGTCTTTTATTTCTTTAGCCATGTTGTCTTTCAATTCCATGATTTGAGTTAAGAGATTTGTATGAACCTCATTGATTAGCTGATTCAAGTCCTGTGTTGTCTGGAGCTTTGATTTGTTCCTTGCCTAAATCATATCTTTTACTTTGTTTGGGTTGTAATTTTTTTGCTGATGTGTAGGCATCTGATTCTGATGCTGAGATTACTCTGATGTTCAGTTTCTCTCTCTTGCCTAGGGATTTACCATTAAGTAGCTGTGTGCTACCACTGTTCTTTGACTCTTAGTTCAACTTGTTCTAGATATTTAGGATTGCCCCTGTTTGCTTGAACTAGGGCTAAGGACCCAGTAATGGGGTTCAGGCCAGTTTCCAAAGGCCTTGGAAAGGGTGGCAGTAAAGTTATCTGTTTGCCTCTTTAATTAATTAATTAATTAATTTATTATTTTTCCTTTTTTATGCACTTTTCTGGTCTGACCAGTGGATGGCATTCTTTGGCAGACCTCTCAGCTCAGACCCCAGGTACTAGGGGGGAATGCATTCAGAGTAACTCTTCACATGGGTGGGTGGTACAGTAGTGTCCTCAGGGTTGGCCAAGCCTCAGAAACAAACTTTCTCAGAGGCTGTTTTCCAACCTTGACTGGCCACAGGTTTCCTCCCTCTGCCTCCTCAGCAACCAGCCCAGGGCAGTAGGAAGGGTGTTTGAAAAGGCAAATTATCTTTGGCTCCCTGCTGGCTCTCAGTGCAGACAGTGTTGCGGCCCTATCCAGCCTGGAAGTGTGTGACCCCTCCAATGCAGCAGACTAAGTTTACTAGCCAAAATATGAATTTGCTGTAGGGTGTGTCCCTCCCTCCCACCTTTCTTGGGGAAGAGAATCCCTCCAAACCTTTTAGTCCATAACCTCTGCAGTTCATAGCCCCTGCAGTCCACAGGCAGCTCTTTGCTTTGGAGGTGGGAATGGGCACCTGCAGCTGCTTTTGAAGCTCTACTCACAGGATTTTTCATCCAGTGAGACTCCTTTCCTTCACGCCTCTCTTTTCTGGGTGGTGTCTTGTCCCTTTTCACCTTTACTCCTTAAATTATAATTAGGAAGTCATCCTTTGAACTTATTTTAATTTTAATTCTCCTTTTTTGTCAGTATGAGAAGCAGTTTCTTATAGGTTCCTTCTTTAGGCTGATGGCATCACATCAAAACCTAGTTGAAACAACCAACAAGAATCGGCAGAAACATCTTTCTCAAAGCTGCAGAAAACAGTTAAAAGACTGCAGTAACAGAAAGTGCCAAATCAAGAAAAAGGCCGCTTAAAACTGGTAGGATCTTTTGGTTCTCTGGTTGGCCTCTCACTCTCTCCTCACTGGTTCAGCATGGAGCTAGCCTGTGCTCCCATGGCAGATGACTGTTCCCAGTCTGGAGTGAGCAAAGTAACCCTTGTGTACATAGAGGGGCCATGTATGTTTGGCCCAATATATCTGGTGATTGCCTGGGGATTTGCTGCCTCAGAACTTGCCTTGCATGTACAAGACAGCTCACCAAGTTCTCCTACAGAACACTGTGGGAAAGAAGTCAAATCATGCTGTCTTGGGCAAGGAATTGCTGACTGTTCAGTGTGAGTCCTGGGACCATGTGGAAACTGTTTGCCAGGAAAGAGGGACATGCAGAACCATGTAAACAGAAGAATTTCTAGGGTCATTCATGCATGCCAAAGAAAAGACACATGGTAAGAAAGGATCAGGGAGGCCCTTACACTTTGACCTGACGCTATTCTCTAGACTTATTGTATGGATAAGCCCAGTAGTGTAGAACACTTGCACAGTGAATCTGCAAAGACTGGGAAAGGTGTCTTCTTTTTATCTTTCTCCAGGCAATCAGGGTAAGTTATGTTATAACACTAGCTGGATACAAGCTTAAAGAAGAGATACCTCAGAGTCTAAATTCCAGTGATAAATATCAAAATGTCCAGATTTCCACTATAGGTTATAAAATATACAGAGAAATAGGAAGCATTGGCCTAGGCAAAGGAGAAGATTAAAACATTAGAACCCATCAGTGAGGAGGACTAGACTTGAAATATACCAGGGAAAGGCTTTTTAAAAATGGTCCTAAAAATACTCAAAGAACTAAGGGAAAACAGGACAAAGATCTAAAGGAAATCAGGAAAATGATAAATGAACACAAAGAGAATATCAACAGAAAGATGGAAATTATGAAAAGGAACCAAATAGAGCTGGAGACCAAAGGAATAATGGCTGAAAACTTAACTAAATTTAATGGGTGATATTACAGTATGCCTCCAAAATGCTCAACAAACTCCAAAGAGGATAAAACCAAATACATCGTGGCATATTATAATCAAACTGTCGAATGATAAAGATAAAGAGAGAATTCTGAAAGCTGCAAGGGAGAAGCAACATGTCACATACAAGGGAGCCTCAATAAGATTGCTAGTTTCTTATCAGAAACCATGGAAGCAAGAAGGCTGTGGGACAACATATTTCAAGTACTGAAAGCAAAACAATTGCCAAGCAATAATTCTATATCCAGCAAGACTTTTTCATAAATGAGATATTAGGGGTCAGACGAGTATAGGAATGTAGTATATGTATACTATTGAAGTTAAGTTGGTATCAAAGTAAACAATATTTTTACAGATTTAAAATGTTAATTTAAAACCCATTGTAACCACAAAGAAAATATCAGAGAATATGCAAATTCATAGAGACAGAAAGTAGAATACAGGTTGCCAGGAATTGGGAGAAGGTACAATGGGTGGGTAGTTAATGTAAAATGAGTGAGTTTTTGTTTGGGGTGAAGGGAGAATTCTAATAAAGGATAGTGTTAAGGGTACTCCATCATTGTGAATGTGATTAATCCCACTTAATGGGATGCTTTGGAGTGGTTGAGATGGGAAAGTTTATGTTGTATATATGTTCCCACAACTAAACAAAGAAAGAGAAATTAAAGATACAATGACAATTAAATGCAATACATGATCCTGAATGGGATCTAGCAATGGAGGAGAAAAGATTCAAAGAGACATTATTGGGACATATGAAAAAATTGGAATATCACCTGTAAACTTTATATCAATGTTAAATTTCTTGAACTATATATCTGCACTTAAAGGGGTTACATATGTGAATATCCTTGTTCTTAGTTTATGTACATATAAGTATTAAGTGCTCAGGGAGCTTGATATATACAACTTACACTCAAATGTTCAGAAAATGGATTGATAAATAGACCAGCAGACAGACAGATAGATGGATGGATGGAATGATATGGCAAATATGACAAAATGTTAAAATTGGTGGGAATGGGTTTCTGGGGAGTGGGGGTGTTAGGGGTATGTTGGAGGTCTCTATGTGGGATTTGTATTATTTTTGTAATTGTCCTGTACGTTTGAAATTATTCCAAAATAAAAGTTAAAAAAGCTTAGTTGAATAAAGACATTTTTTTTTTGGAGGCTAAGTATATACACATAGCCTTCTGCAGGTTTGGTTGAATCCAGGTTGTATTTTAGAGTATTTAGATCAGTTCTCTCCAAAGTTGGGCATGATTGGGGGAATGTATAGGCACTCCAGGAGCTTTGCATGACAATCCATTGGGAGGGAAAGTTTTGCTAATATTTACGCACTTTATCAGAAGATTGCAAGCTTTGTGCACTTCTGATTTGTTCTAAGGATAGAGTTGGGAATTTTCATAATTGAGAGGAATTGACAGTGCACCATCATCTATTTATTTTCTGTGTATTTCCACATATTGCAGTTCAGTTAAGTGGATTTAGGGATTAAACTATGTTACATCTTTAAATTAACCCTGAAAATGTGTGTTTCAGTTTTCTAGGCTGCTCAAAATAGATACCATGTTTGGCTTGGACAATGGGAGTTTATTAGCTTACTGTTTTGAGGCTGAGAAAATGTGCAAAGGAAGTCATCATCAAGGTAATGCTTTCTTTCCAAAGACCAGCTGCAGGCAATCCTTGGCTCCTCTGCCAAATGGCAAGGCACATGGCCTCTCCCTTTTCATCTGGGTTTTGTTGATTTTAGCTTCTTTCTCCTGTGGCTGGCTGGCTGGTCTCTGTCTGTCTCTTCTCTGTCTCTGTCTCTGTCTCTCTGTCTCTGTCTCTCTCTCTCTCTCTTTCTCTCTCTCTTTCTCTCTCCATGTTTATAAAGTATGCCAGTAATAGGATGAAGGCCCATCTTGTATGATAGAGGTCACACCTTAACTGAAGTAGCCTGATCAAAATTTGATCCTACTTACAACAGGTTTACTATCATAGGAATTGATTAGATTAAGAACATGCTTTTGGGGAGTACATACAGATCCAAACCATCACAATGGGCAAGTGTCTTAAAGGGATTTTTGTAAAGAAACTGATTAAATATAATTCTAATAATGCCAGCACAAGAGAACAACAAGAAAATTGCGAAGCTTACAGTTTGTCTTTTAGTATGAGCCCTTTGCCTGCCACATATTGAGGTAAAATCAATCTGACGAGAAGTTGGCCAAAAATAAATGATCAAGAAGACTATTTGAAATTTGGATTTACAGACTTGATTTTTAGCGAGTTGTATTGAAAGCTTATATAATGCCCAGACAATTATTATTAATAGTGTTTTAGAAATAAGAGTAAAAATAAGGTTTTGTATAAACAGTCACAAAGACTTGGAGACCAACAACCCATGGAAATAACAGTCATTTTGTTTCTCACAGCAGCATGGGAAAGTGGATATGAGCAGGAACATTGGCCATATCTGATATTGGATCCTGTACCTATATGTACTAGTTGGACTTTGGGCAAACTTGGGCTTAATCTCACTCCCATTCATAATATTGGGAAAATAAAACCTTATAAGG
The DNA here is from genome assembly GCA_026826555.1 of Tolypeutes matacus. Classification (NCBI taxonomy): domain Eukaryota; kingdom Metazoa; phylum Chordata; class Mammalia; order Cingulata; family Chlamyphoridae; genus Tolypeutes; species Tolypeutes matacus. The sequence goes on along the minus strand of JAKSZT010000380.1, from coordinate 4,250,778 downwards.
TTTGTGAAGATTAAATTCACTAATGTTTATGAAGTGCAGTACAAAACACTCAATGAATAGTAACTGTTGTTATTATTATCATCATTCTTCTTTTTATTAATAGCAAATTGTCTATCCTTAAAGGAATAAGCCCATCTTTCAGTTACTATCACAATGCAAAGTGAAAAGAACTTGTAGATTTCAAAAAGAAGTAAGTCCTTAAGTTCCATGGTTGTAACCAAAACTGAAGTTCTCCATGCATCCGGACTGGAGTGTGTGTATGTGTGTGTGTGTGTGCGTGTGTATTAGAGTCCAGGCTGTAGAGGAAGTAGAGAGTTCATTATGGGAATTATGGGGCACAGGCATGTGAACACACTTTCCTTACTTCTTCCCCAGAGCACACTTCTATAATACTTTTTCCCACATTTTTTGGCTACATACTCTTGGATGATAGTAATTTTGTAATATCACATGCTATAAGAAAAATGGAAAGATAATTTCCATTTAACCACTTTCAAGTATACAATTCATTGGTATTAATTACATTCACAGTGTTGTGATACCATGACCACCATCCATTACCACAACTTTTTTATCACCCCAAACAGAAACTGTGTACCCAATAAACAGTAGACCCCAATTCCCCTTTGAGTGCCCCTGACTTTGAGCTTCACCAACTTTAAGGTAAATTCACCTCTACTTTTATCCAAAAAGTTGATTCCCAAATGTATATTTCTGCAAGTAATATTCTTCCTGCTTCCACTTTCATGTTTCTAACCTCTTTCTATTTCACTTGCATATTCCTTTGTCATTTCAAATTCATGTGATCCAAAGTAGAAATAAATAACTTTCCTTTGGATTTTCATGTTTATATCAAGTATCAAATTGTTGCATTCAGAAACAGTGTCTTTATACTACTAATACCTCAAACATAGCCACTCAGTTAATTGAAAGTAATCGGAGTATGTTTTCTATATATATATATGCAGTATATATGTACACATACACACATATATGCACATATAGTACCCTGTATATATTATATAAAATAACTATATATGTGTGTGTGTGTGTATATACCCTGCTTGAAAATGCAAAAGTGGATTAGAAATAATTTAGAATGTATACATTAAAATATATTGTCCTGTAAGAAACAATTCTTAGTTTTCCCTTGTGAATCAATACTGGGGCATTTTGAAAATCTGTGGGGGAGAAGATGGGTGGAGAGAGAAGCAGGAGGACAGAAGCATGTCTCCAGAAGGAAAGTAGGAAAGTGTAACCCAAACAAATCCCAGGGCTCCATATGGTGTTGCCTTCAAAGCAACAGTATAAGATTTAGAAATAACTGCAATACTTCAAACCTTTATTCATTCTCTTGAGACAATGCCAAAGGGAGAGTGTACCCTTTATGTGAGGCAAACATCCTAAAAATCTTGATGCTCCTCTTGATATTCTTCATGTGGCCAACAGCTGCAACCCAAAACTCTCACTCTAAACTCTGTTCCCTCCACAACTCTCCCTGACACCCAATTCATGCAGCTTTCCTATTCATTTCCCCTTCCTCCTCATAATAGAATGTACCTCAGAGGACTGAGCGTAGAGATAATGTAGTAATGGATAGCACTGAGTGCAGTGCCTGGTTCAGAGTACATATTACATTTTTCAAAATCAAATTATTATGTGGAAGATTATGATGGGGCTAAATAGAGTAAGCAGCCCTGATTCAGGGTCAAGAGCACAAAAGAAGGCGAAAATCAGCTTTTATGTAACTGAAAAAGACCCAGATGATTGAACTTGAAAAAGTCAGAAAAGGCCTCTTTATTTTAAGTCCGTGTATTAATATTTTTTGCCTTTTTATTATTTTTCCATCCTTGTGGATTAGGGGTAGTGGTGTATTTTCTGTGGTTCTTTTTTCCAGATTGCCTTGTGTTCTCTCTCCTTTCTGGCCCTTTGTAGCTTTGCCCGTGGGTGATTTTCCTCTTTTAGCTCGTGCTACGTTGTAATATTCCTCTTTGGCAAAAGGTAAAGTAGGTTATTTCCAATTTAAATGACCATCTTGTACTTCTCGTTTGTTGTACACATATAATTAGGGTTTTTCCATATACTTGAAAGTTAAATTACAGCTTTTCAATTTCCTTAATTTCTTAATTTTTCTTTAATTTCCTTATGGTTATCATGACTTGTATATCTTAGATGTTATAGATTATACAAATCTTCTAAAAGTGTCTTTAAATGGTCTCCATTGACAAGCCACAAAATAAACTATTTTCCTAAAATAGAGTTTTTCACTAGGTTTCTGTAGAGTTTATATTGACTATATAATTTTGAAGTTTATCAAAGTTCTACTTTATGTAACTTGTATTTGGTGACTAAAAAGACCAAGAAATACTCTGAACTCTTGATTTGGGATAGAATACAATGATATTTTATGTTTGACTTTAAAATAATTTTGTTGCCTTTTTCTCCACATACAGTTTTATGCATTTTTAAATGAAGTTGTCGATCCTTTCCAGATTTATCAGAGATTTCTGTTTTATGAAAGGGAAATTCCTAATAATGAAGATTTGAATGATGCATTTAAAAGCCTTTTGGGTAATTTTAATGGAATTTTTGCACTTCCTAATCCATTAATAAAGGAGACATGGAATAACAGCATTTTTTCTTCTATCATCAGGATTTAAGTATAATATTTATTTTATTCAGAAGAGTCCTAATTTCAATTGTCAATTTCCATTTACCCTGAACATATTTTCACAAGATTACCATTTTCTTCACTCATTTAATGAAAATGGGGCGTTACACATCTTTGAATAAATGAACTTTTACTTCTCCATAAATATTCACCTTTCTAATGTTTTGAAGTCATAGTATATATTGAAAGGGAAGAGAATACTTATTATTCTAACTAGGGCTCTAGTTTAGTTCTCTGGGTTGCCAAACAAATACCATGAAATGGCTTGGGTTAAATAAAGGGAATGTATCACTCATGAGTTAAGGCTGGGAAAAAGTCCAAGTCGAGATGACACTTTCTTCCCAAAGTCTATGGCGTTCTGGGGCTGGCTGCTGGCGAACCCTTGGTCCTTAGCTTATCACATGGCAAGGCACACAGGTGGTTTGACAAGGGGGCAAGGACTATTCAGTTGGGAAAGAATAGTTTCTTCAACAACTGCATCTCCATTTGCCAAAAAAACAGAACCCTACCTCACATTATACAAAGTGGATTAAGAGCCTAAATATCAGAGCTAGAACTATCAAACTCCTAGAAGAGATTATAGGGAAACATCTTTAGGACCTCATATTAAGCAATGGTTTCTTAGATTTTACACCCAAAGCACAAGCAACAAAAGAAAAAATAGATAAATGGAACCTCATCAAAATTAAAAACTTTTGGGCTACAAAGGACTTCATCATGAAAGTAAAATGATAGCCTAAACAACGGGAGAAAATATTTGGAAACCACATATCTGATAAAGGTTTAATATCTAGAATATATAAAGACATCCTTCAGCTTAACAACAAAAAGACAAACAACCCAATTAAAAATGGGCCAAAGACCTGAACAGATGTCTCTCCAAAGAAGATATACAAATGACCAGAAAGCACATGAAAAGATACTTCAACATCATTCGCCATCAGGGAAATTCAGATCAAAACCACAATGAGATACCATTTCACACCTATTAGAATGGCTGCCATTAAAAAAAAAAAAAAAACAAAACACACAGAAAATAACAAATTTTGGAGAGGATGTGGAGAAACTCATTCATGGTTGGTAAAATGGTGCAGCCGCTGTGGAAAACAGTTTGGTGTTTCCTCAGAAAACTAAATATAACAATACCGTATGATCTGGCAATCTCTCTACTTGGTATATACCCAAAGAATTGAAAGCTAGAACTCAAATAGATATTTGCAGACTGATGTTCATAGCAGCCATTATTCACACCTGCCAAATCATGGAAGCAACCCATGCCCATCAACTGATGAATGGATAAATAAAATGTGGTATATATATATATATATATATATATATATATAACGGAATATTATTCAGACAAAAGAAGGAATGAAGTCCTGATATATGCGACAATATGGATAAATCTTGAAGAAATCATGCTGAGTGAAATAAGTCAGGCACAAAAGGACAAATTTTGTATGATCTTACTGATTTGACACAAAACTCCTAGAGTCAGAAACTAAAATATAGGTTGTCCGGGGATGGGGTAGGGATAGGGAATGGGTATTTAAGGCTTTAAAATGTACAGGGTTCCTGTTTGTGATGAGTGAAATGTTTTGACTGCATGGTAGTAATGGAAGTTCAACATTGTAAATGCAATTAACAGCTTGAAATATATGTCTGAATGTGATTAAAAGAAGAAATATTAGATTGTATATATGGTAACAATAAAAATTTAAAACAAAATCCATGGAATTACACTACACAGTGAACCCTATGTTAAACCATGGACTTTAGTAAATAGTACAATTATAAAAATGTGCTATTATCATTTGTAACATATGTTCTATACCATTGCAAGGTATGTGGTAGTAGGGTAGTGTATGGGAACTCTGTTTTTTATGCATGATTTTTCTGTAAACCCACAACTTTATCAAGGAAAAAAAAAAAGGGAGTCAGAGAGGTCACCAGAATTAGAGTTCTTTAACTCTCACATCAACAGTGGGACTTTGGGACAGAAGAGGAGAAGGTGATGGAAGCAGAGATTGGAGGATGCACTTTGAAGGTGGAGGAGTAGTCATAAGCCAAGGAATACAGGTGGTTGCTAGAAGCTGACAAAGACAAGGAAATAGATTCTCCCTTCCAGAAGGAAGCAGCCCTGCCGACAACTTGACCTTATTCAATTGAAACAGATTTTGGATTGTTGACTCCCAGAACTGTAAGATAATAAAATTGGGTTGTTCTAAACCACTAAAAAAACAACCAACCAACCAATCAAACAAAAACAAAAAACAAACAACAACAACAAAAAACAATGGGACTTTGGGAAAGTAACTTAACCTCAGTTTCTATAGCTCTAAAATAGGGATAATAATAGTATTTACCATATAGGGTGGTTGTGAGGATTAAGTGATAATATATATGTTTAGGGCTTACACAGTGCCCAGATTATGACAAATCCTCAAGTAAGTGGTACCCATTATAACTATTATATAATCAAAGCTTGGTGCAGGTTTTAAGAAAGTATTGGTAAAATATTATTGGTAAAATATCATTAACCTGATATATGAATTGCCCTAAGACTCCGTTAAAGTCTACACCAGTAAAATGATTATAATAAGTGGAGCTGATTCTAAGATTTTTTTCTTTTAGAGATTTCAGAATAGATTTCCTATTTGTGGTAAATGGAGTGGTGGTCTATTTTAAGAACATTTTAAGAATTAAAGTTTTCTATAAACCTAAATACAAGTACTGCATATACTTTTGCATTTTTATGTTTCAGGCATAAGATGGAATTAAGAAGCACTCACTTAATGTTTATTATATTGTATTAAGGAAATTATAGTAAGAGATTTGAGTTCTATAACAGGATAAGAAATTCTGGATCTGAAACCCAACCTATTTACAAAAACATTTAGGCTCTCTTAAAATATTAGGTGTGTGTATTTCACTCACCAGTATTTTGTGTCAAACTTTTGTGACAAAGGGCTAAGATTGTATTATATTTGGAAATTGAATAGAAAGACCTCTAAAAAGATCGGATAGAACCTCAAAGAATAAGTTATAGCCATAGAAGCTGGAGCTACTTCAGAATCTTTTGACAACTTCATGAGGAAACAGTTACTGACTTTTCCTATCTGCATTTTGAAAGCTGAATGTCTGGGGTTTAATCCTGGTTCTTCCATTTTCTAATGTTTTTATCTTGGACATGTAACTTAATTCCTGTGAACCCATTTTCTTATCTGTAAAATGAAGATAATTGTGATGGTTAGATTCAAATGTATCAACTTGGCCAGGTGATGGTGTCCAATTGTTTGGTCAAGCAAGCAGTGGCCTGATTGTTATTGTGAGGACATTTCTTGGATTTAAATCATCAGTAAGTTGATTGCATCTATGACTGATTATGTTTACAATCAACTGAGGAGATTGCCTTCAACAATGAGAGACCTCTCATGCAATCAGTTGAAGGTGTTAACAGAAGAAATGATGATTTCAGCGGTCAGAAGACAGAATTTCCATCTCTACTTCAGCCAGCCAGCTTCTCCTGGGGAATTCATCGAAAACCATCATTGGAGGTCCCAGCTTACAGCCTGCTCTACAGAATTTGGACTTGTGTATCCCCACAGTTGTACGAGATGATTAAAAAAATATCTCATAATATTTACAGATCTCTCCTGTTTGTTCTCTCTTCCTAGGGAATTCTGACTAATACAATGTTTTCTATGTAGCTTATAGGATTATTTTCAAGATTAAATGAAATAATATATATAAAATACTCTGTACAATTTAGAGAAAACATGCTTCCTGGAAAATGTTTCAGGAAAAAATTTAATCAGTTAACCCAGAAGAGTTTAAAGACCCTGAAAAGTGTATAAAGTATAGACAATATAGAAGGATGAATTAATAAAGTAGAAGGATACCTTATGTTAAGGGCATTCTTAGTTTTTAACTTTGAGCAAGTTAGTTAAGAAGACTCTGCCTCAGTTTTCTCATCTCTAAAATGGACAACAAAATATACTTACCTCACAGGATTTTTGTGAGGAATAAATAAGTAAAGCACTTAGAAAAGTGCCTGGCACATTATAAGTACTCAATAAATTTTAGTTATATTACTATTTTTATTGTTGAAAAAATATAGTAGGATGCTGGATAAGAGAAAAACCAAATTTTAAAATTATGTGCTATTGTATAATTATTAAGTAGAATGTTAATTTTCAGCAGCTCTTAAATTTATGACCTTATATAATTATTAAGTAGAATGTTAATTTTCAGCAGCTATTAAATTTATGACCTTATATTTTATGAAAAGGAAAAGTATTTATAGCATAATGTTAAAGAAAAACACCATATACGAATCTATCTGCTGAATTACATCAATTTTGTTTCAAAAAGGAATATATATGAACTTTATGAAGGCTTAAAAAGATTGTATCTATCTATGTATCTATGTATCTACCTACCTACCTACCTACAAAGTAGTTGTCACAGTAGGAAAATCAATAAAAGTGAATGTTGGTATAAAAAGCGTTAAATGAGACAAAAAATCTTTGCCATGCTAATAGGTACAATATAGAGTGACAGTTCTGAATATCTATACCAAATAACCCCAAAACAGCTTTCCTAAAGCAGAAATTGAAGCGATTAAAGGAAAAGAGATGTAAGAGACAAAAGGGAAAATAGAAATATTAGTATTCAAGATTTTACCTCTCAGTTTAACATAGAGCAAGTAGACACCAAAAATATGTATGGATATAGAAATGTTTATGTATATACATATGCACACACACTTTCACTTTTCAGGCACCCATAGAACATTCTCTGAACTCGACTGTAAAAAGTTTACAAAGAAAGTTTCAATCTAATCCCTAAAGAATGAATAGCATACAATGCAATGAAACTAGAAATTAATAACAAAATAAAAAAGGAAAACCCTTGCCCCAATTTGGAAATTTAGTAAATACCAAACAGACAAATTAAAAAAACCCAAACCTCTGTGTCAAACACAAAAATAAACCAACCTAAAATTATAAAATTTCTAGAAAACAATGATAATGAAAATACCAGTTATCAGAAACCATGGGATATAGCTAAAGCAGTGCTCATTGGAAATGAGCAGTGTTCATTGAAGCTTTAAGTAATGATCTCAGCAAAGAAAGAAAGAAAATCAATGTGCTAAGCACTTAACTCAAAAAATTCAGAAAAACTGAATAAATATGTCCACACACATTGATAATAGTATGTATTTGCATAAAAATTCAAGAGGGAAACATAAGAAACAAAAGTGGTTTTTCTGGGGATGGATATAGGTGGCGAATGGGGCATGTGGTAGAAGAAGGTAAGTGAAGAGGGAAACTTTCTCTGTATGCCTTTTTTGTGATGTTTTGCTTCTTAAACTATGTGGGTGTATCATATTCAAAATTTAAAAGAAATTGTGAAGGTAGAAGTTCTTAGTTATATTCAGGAAACTATTCTTATGTCAAAACTTTAATGAGACAGCTATGGTAGATGGCAAGTTAATAGATCTGAGAGAGGAATTCTTGAGTGGTTCTGGAAAGGGCTGTACTTTCCAAGAAATGTTCTATTTGGAGAATGAAGTCGGTCAATTTGCATGGCAAAATTTATCTTATATGATTTAGGATTCTCAGAAGTCAACAAGTCTCATTGGAACCACAAACGCTGTTAATTTCTCTTTTGAAGGCCTAGTAATGGTAGGTTTGTTATTTGTCATACAACAACCTTGCAAAAATTGATGGTGATATCCTTAATTTACATATTAAGAACCTATGGCTTAGAAGACTCAGGGACTAGGCTGGCTTTGAATGTGACTTCAAAAGTCAATCAGGCTCTTTTCCCCGGGCCATGCTATCTCTAAACTATGGTTGATTATGCTTTCAGGTATTCTGACACAGTAACATTTCCAAATTATTGATGCTTAGGTTCCTGAGGGTTTTCCAGATATTTTTCCCCTATGAATTTTCCTTTGGAAACAGTAAACTGACTTTATTTCCAAAGGCCAGTGGAGATGCTTTGGACTGAGTACTTTAGGACCACAGCTTAACATCTTTAGAGCAATGACTTACCTGAGGCAAGACGCTTACTGAGCTGATAATTAATGATAATAACAATAATAGCTACCACTTACTGAGCATTTATTATATGTATGGCATTTTAGTAGGCATTGTACATTTATTGTTTCTTCTAATGTTTGCCATATAGTAAATTATGAGATTTTATTAGATGTTGAGTGAAAAAAAAAATAAGGTTGCATGGTTAAGCAGATTTGAGAAATACTGAGTTAAAACCAGTATTTTTTTTCACTGCAGGACTTATCAGAGTCTTTACTATGCTGATGCCTGTGAATCTCTTTCCTTTTCCTCTCCAGACTCCCAGCATATCTTGAGACTGTGATGACCAAAGGATATACTTTCAAAAACACTAGCTTAAAGGATTTGTTTAGAAACCTCAGATTGCTCAGCTTTTGAGCTCATGAATATAACAAAAATGAGAAAGACTTTTGAGTTTAATTAAAGAATATTTAAAAAGAACGTTCATAGGAATTAAAAGTCTGTAGTGAATTTTGTTTTAATGACCAAAGAGACACATGTCCTTTAATGAAAGAGAATATAGTAAATGGATCAGGAAAAAATATGATATGGCAGGACTGCAACATAAAGAACATTTGAAATACAGAATGACATTCGTGCCCCATAAAAGGGTAAATTAAAAGGCTCTGGGGCAGGGAAGCAGATGTGGCTCAAGCGACTGGGCTCCTGTCTACCATATGGGAGGCCCCAGTTTCGATTCCCTAGGCCTCCTGGTGAAGGCAAGCTGGCCCGCGCCGGCAGAGAGCTGATGACCCGCGCCTGCGGAGAGCTAGCGCAGCAAGATGATGCAACAAAGGGAGTCAAGCAGACACAGAAAAATGCACAGCAAATGGACACAGAGCAGACGTTGAGCACAAGCAGTGGGGACGGGAGCAATAAATAAATAAAAATAAAATCTTAAAAAAAAAAAAAAAAAGCATCTGGGGCAGAAGAATATGCTGGCTGAAGCTATCAAGAAGTGCCACAATAGGGAATGGAGCACTGAATACCAAATGGAACATATGTAGGAGACATTATGCCTTTCTTTCTTTCTTTTTTTTTTTTTTAAATGCGAACAACTCCACTTCTTAAGGAAACAGATAAATGGGCCCAAATAAAGCAAGCAATGGCTGTGACTTTAAAGAACTCTTCTAAAAATAATTATGCACTTAGAGTCTGAAGAACTGGGTTCAGTTTTTGCACTCTCAGGTACCAGCTGAGTGGCTCTGGACAAGAATCATAGTAGTATTAACCCTTATTTCATAAGGTTCAAGTTAAATGAGGTAATGGGTGTACTTCCCTGTGCTACATAGTAGGAATTTAATAAGTTTAGATGTAGCTTGGTGTCTCTGAGTACACAAAAGGATATTTTAGAACTTCTTCATTTTCTAATTTTAGCAGGGTACTATTATACAAAGCTGCCAAAGACTAATAGTTTAAAAGTAATACTTTTGTCGCTGACAGAAATGCTGGTCTGTAAATAACATCTCTGAAGGCTTATTAGCATCCAAAGAAGATATAGTTTTTTCCATCTGTAGTTAAGGTAAGATCCAATTGTTGCACTGAAAGACACTCTGGACTCAGGGAGAGTCCTATTTGAGAGACGCTGTGACAGAGATGGCTACAGTAGATATCAAGGACTGATAGAAGCAATAGTTATCAAACTTAAGTAAGCATCACCTGGGGAACTTGTTAGAAAAATGCAGATTCCTAAACAAAAGTTCTAGAGAACCCCCTTTTTATAATGAGGTCAGTTAAAGGGTTTATTGAGAAATGAGACATGAGTGAGGAGACACTACAGGGTGAGATGTACAGTGTGGAACCCCGGGGTAGGTCTTTTTAAGGACTTTCCTCCTGCCTCCTCCCCATATTAAGGAGGGATCTCAGCTGTTTGCTGTACTGATTGGCTGTCTTTCTACCTTCACCTGTTAGCTTTCAGGGAACCAACAGGGAGACCTTTCTGTTTGGAGTTATCTGGGGCTTCTTTTGAGCCTGGGAGTTTCAAATGGGACCTTGTGACCACAGTCTTGGTGGGCTTTTCGGCTGTAATGGTTACAGCTTTATTCTCAAGCACCTGCCTCCCCTTGGGCTTTCTGGGCTGGGTCTTGTGGTTATGTTCTGACCAGCAGCCTTCCCTTGTTTTGTATACTAACCTGTCTCAACTCCCTGCTCAGAGAGTTTACACCCATATTCTTAAGGGGGAGCTGAAGGGTGATGATCATTCTTCTGCAGCTGCTTCCTGCTGGTTAGGGGCATAGTTCCTGCCTAATGGGGTTTGAAACTCTGGCTGTTCTATTGAGGTTGAGGGAAGACAGGTCTGGCACCATGGTTGGAACTGGATGAAATCCCTGCATAACTAATATTTTGTTCTGGAAGGCATTGATTCTGAAAGAAATAAGCTTAGTTAGAATTTTGAAGATACATGGTCCTACTAAAAGGATAAAGAAGATGGTGGTAAGCAGCCCCCAAAAGGGGGCCAGCCAGGACATACTGGACCATAGGAGTGAGAAAGGCCAGGTGCCTCCAGAGGCTATATACTCCAGAAGTAGATGAACTTCATCTTGTAGGTTTTAAATGCTGTCTAGAGTCCTATATTTTGAAGGCAAGAAGTTGCATTTTTAACAATAAGCACCTCAGATGTTTTTGATGCAGATCTTGGATTACATTTAGAAAAACATTGCACTACAGCCTGTATAAAGCTATCATCATGATGAGATATGATATAATAATGCTGCACAGTCCAAAGAATGGTTTTAGGAAATATCTTAATATTTTTACATATTTGCTCACCATGCTAAAATAAAATTTTAAGTAATTTTTCTTAACATATTCATCTTTTTATCAGTTTGTGTATTTATTTTAGCATGTATATTTATATTTTGTTTCACATTTATAGACACTCACATTTATCCTTGTGAAAGGAGAGTATTCTGATAATTATTGACTGCTTTGGGGAAGTCTTGTTGCAGTAAAACTTCCCCATTGCCCTGGTTTCTTTTTGGGCAAATTCCCTCATTCATGCAGAAGATATTTATTGGGCCCATGTTATTTGCCAGCTACTGTTTTTTTTTGTTGTTGTTGTTTGTTTGTTTGATGAAGTCCCATTTTATTTATTTAGAGATTGTGGTTTTCATGCCATATTTAAATAATTTTTGCCTAAGTAAAAAACAAAGATTTTTCATAAGTTTTCTTATGGAACTTTTAGAGCATTACATTTATATATATATATATTTTAAATGTGCTTAGATTACATAAATGTTACATGAAAATTACAGGGAATCCCATGTTCCCCACCTCCCACACCTCCCACAACCTTCCACATAAACATCTTTCATTAGTGTGGCACATCACCTGCAATGGATATACACATCCTGGGGCTTTGCCACTAAGCATGGACCATAGTTCACATTGTAGACCACACTCTCTCCCACACAGTTCTGCATGTTATATGCTGATGTAAAATGGCCTATACCTATCATTGTAATGTCACTCAGGATAATTCCCAAGTCCTGAAAAAGCCCCTGTATTACAACTGCTTTTCCCTCTCCCTGCCCCGAAAGCATCTATTGGCCACTGGCTCCACATCAATGTTGTAATTTCTTCCATTGTTTGAATCACAATATGTCTACAACAGAATACCAGTAAGTCCACTCACCAGCTGTTATAATTGTTGTGGAATACAGGAACGGGCATTCTAAAAGGGAAGAGAAAATAAATAAATAAATAAAATTTACTCTGGCAGATGGTGGTGATGAGTGCTGTGGAGAAAAGTAAAAGCAGGAGAGGGGATAGTGAGTGCCGGGGTGGCTGTTCACTTTTAAATTGGGTGCTGAGGGAAGGACTCACTGAGAATATGATGTTTGAGAAAGACCTGAAGTAGCTTGGGAGCAAGTCATACAGATAGTAGAGGGAAAAGTATTATAGGCTGATGGAGTACCCTCGTTGAAGACCTTGAGACATGAGAATGTCTGCTGTTTTCCAGGCACACCCAGGAGCCCTGGTGTGGCTGGAGAGATGTCAGCACCAGGGAGTGTAGTAGGGGGACAGGGTCAGAGAGTTAATGAGGAGGGGGTGGGGGAAGTAGCAGAAGGGAGGGGACAGATGGTTTCTGACCTTGGGAATTTTTAAAGTTAGACTAATGATCACAGCATTCTGAGTTTGATTTTAATAACCTAGTTAAGAATTGCCACACAAGATCATTAAAGTGATAAAGTAATTTTCAAGGGCAGGGATAATGGCTTGTTCTTCTTTGAAAATCCAGTGCCTGCAGAGTAAGCATTTAGTAAATATTTTTGTTGAGCAGCAATTCTGGGAGGATTTGTCAGAAATGGGATTTGGGACAGTGATCTCCACATTAAGGATTTTTAGAACCAATTATTTACAGATTGATTTTGATGATAAAATCAATTCATTATGGTTTTGATGATCAGTTCTTAATGGAAACTCTTGGCCTTCAGATGAGTTAATTCAAGCGTAAATAACCACAAAAACATTCCATTGTGTATGTTTTACTTTTTAATTATGCATTACACCTGTCCTACCAAATAACATGTTAATTATCACTGAGTTCTTTTAAGTCTGAGACTTTAAAAATTGTAAAGAAATCAGAGCTTAATCCAGCTTTTCTAACTCGTAATGAACTTGGATGGGTGGGTAGAGGCATCTCAGTAACTTTACTGAATTTTCAATTTTGGGATAGTTCAGTTAATGGTCTGTAGGTATTGCCTGAAGACAATAGGAAGCCATTGGATTATCCCCTCTGTGGAGAATGGATAGAATTCAAGATAGGGAATAGGAGACCAGAAGAGTGAGACTATTGCAATCTACTGGGGAAAACATGAACAGAACTAAAGATAGTGGAGCTGAGAGAAAGAGAGAGACTCAAGAAATATTAAGGAGACAGAACTGAGAGGTCTCATGACCGTATATAAGTGCGTGTGTGCACAGGATAGAAGAAGGTGGATATCAGGCAGGCGAGAAAGAGTAAGGAGTCTAGGATTAGTCTCCTGTTTCTAGCTGAGACAACCAAGGGAGTTCCAGATTGCATCTTTACCAGTTTGTCTCCATTTGTGTGCAAGTATATAAATGTCTGGGAATTATTAGAGTTTGCAATTCAATTCAGTAAAAAACAAGAAAACAACAAAAAATACAACAGTTTAGTGGCTGAAAACAAGAGTCAAGTTGTTCTGGTATTGAGTAGACACAGCTTTCATTCTAATACTCTTAACAACTGCTTTTAAATTATTATCATTAATTGGAATCTCAGTTTTGTTTTCTATTCAACAAGGAAATGGATACAGAAATGAAAAAATATTGCTGTGGGTGGTCATCAGGACAATAGCAGACCCCAGAACTTAAAGTCTAGTTCTTTGTTTAGGTCAAAAGGCCACAGAGGATCTCACCCGGCTGCCAAACTCTTCATCTGATCACAGCTTTCAAGCATCACTTCTGTATTGTGTGCACATTCAAGAGAAGGGGAGCCAAAAATCAAACCAGTTTTAACAAGGAGAATTTCAGCAGTCACATCAGGAATTCACAGAGGACTATAGCCTGCCCTCAGATGCACACCCAGAATTTCCATTGACGTCAATACTTATTGCTCACACGTATCCAAGGGCAGGATCTGGCCCTTTGAAATTAAGTAAAATAATTCTTTGTGTGGGGTGTCAGAAAGTATCATGAATCTGCAGAAAAGGACAAACTACTAACCATGAAAGGGTCGATTTTCTATGGTAATGTCAATGCTGATGGATTAAGATGGCCAGGGATTCAAAATATGGGCTCTGCCCATTACTGTTTAAGTTTACCAACATTTATGATCTACAAATGTGTTTTCAAGAGTACACAGGATTTTTCAAACATGAAGGAAATGGCTCCAATGGAATTTTCATCCTTTGTCTGCTGTTTGCATTCGCATGTATCTGAAATATTGCTACAAATATTTTGCACAGAACAAGTGGAAAATTTTTTTCTGCATGATCTTCTGATTTTTGAGTTGGATGGAGATTGAGCTGTTGTCAGTCCTGAGAAGGAGAGAAATCTGCACAGTAGTCAAGGGAAATGTGGAAAGCACATTTACTCTTTGAACGAAAGATGAGATTAGGATAATTTGTTTTCTGTAAGAAATTCAATTCAAACATTTAGAGAGGTCATCATTTAAACTCTTTAGATGAAAGTACTCCTATGTATTACCACATATGGGCTGTTTAATACTGATTAATAATATTTCCTTTTCTCCAATTCTTCAACTCAGTTAAAGAAACATTTATTGTGTGACTCCTTTAGGCCAGCCCCAGTGCTGGCACTATGGGCTGAAAATCTAGTCCCACCATCTGTTGGGGAAGGCAGACATACTATGGTAGCACAGAAGACAGAGTTTGGTAAGTGCTATAATAGACACATAAAGAAAATACTGGGAGAGAACAGAGTGGGGGAGAAAGAACCCAAATTTACCTGATGTGTTGAGGAAAGGCCTTAAGTAGCAGCATTCAACTCAGATGATTCACCTTGAAAGATGATTGTGGTTTTTTGATTGGTGACAGAGATATGGGTAGGATAATGAGAAAAATGGAGTAGTAAGCTTGAACAGAGAATTGGATAAGTGCTTGATATGGGAGCAGTGAGGAGTCTGGTGTGGTAAGAATATAAGGGGCATTGAAAAATAGAAGTGGAGATAAAATAGTTGGGACTGACCTTTGGACCTTAAGTTCCAAGCTGAGGAATTTGGACTTCTTTCTGAAAGTACTTCACATTTCTTATTGTTTTGGACCAGCCTTAGTCCATACCAGGATAAAATTCCAGTCGTTTCTCTAAATTAAAATAGTCAGTTACTATTTCTAAGTCTTTTATCCTCAAATCCAGTTTTTACTTTTTCACTTTTTCAATCTGTGCTAATATGATTCTCTACTCATTCAGGAAAGTTTTATTATTGAATAAACTGGGTTTATGAACCAGTATAGTGAATATTATAGAAGGGATTCAAGGTAAAAAAGAGTGATGTGAAAATCTTCAGGTGAGAAAAAGAGACATATGAAACAGAAAATGATCTTTCAGCTCCTGTCTTCTCATTGGAGTTTGCTCTTGTTTAGAGACTATATAAACCACCAGCACGGGCATGCAAATAGCTCCAGCCTGATAAAGTATGTGGTGCTGGGAAATAACCTTGGAAAAATAGATTTTCCTTATTTTGAAAATGAGGAATTGCTTTAAATAAGCTCTAGGTTTGCTTCCTTCTCCATGATTCAGTGCTGACCAGTCATGGCTCCAATTAGCAAGAGAGACCCCTCTTGGATTTTTCTTTGCTGCCCTGGACAGTGCTGATCCTGCCTCGCTACAGGCTACATCTTACCCTGGATGCACTCACAGCTTCTTGCAGCAGGCTTGCCCTCCCCTCTCCCCTTGCCTCACACCTACAGACCTATTGAAGGGTGGTAGAGGAGATGGGAATGAGAAGTGCTAGAGGGAGGAAGTTGGTAGTAGCTGATGGAAATTGTACTTTTGTCACTGGGTTGGAAGTGAAGGATATAGACCAGGAAAGTGAGATTTACAAAATAGGCAAAGTGGCTCTTTCTCACTGCTGAGTTTGTTGTTTTTTTTCATGTGACTTCTTGTGTCAGGCAATTGTTGACTGTGACAGGTTTGTCATTGGTTTGTTTTTGCCGCCTCCACTCTTTTAACTTCTTTATAGACAATCACTTTGTTTCCTTGGCAACTGAAGGCATGCATTTATAAGAGTTGCTATCTCTGGTCTTACTAGATTTAAAGCAGGTGCTCAAACCACTGATCTACACCTGCTCCCTTTTTGTTTGTTTTTAAAAGAGTTTTGTCTCTCCCTTGAGATAAAATTAAAATCATTTGCCTTATTTACATCCATTTCTAACCAATGGAGCCAACCTGCCCAGCAAAAGTAGTTCCCCAGAGAGCTCAGTTGGCACTGTTTGCAGAAGTGTCTAACTTTAAAAATAACCCCTTGAGTATTAGGGGAAATCCATGCCCTGAGAACATTTGGATCCTTCTTCTGTGAGGACCTTTGACTTACTAAGGAGCTATGTGTACCCTGTGGTTTGTTAGTGAAAACATGCTATATACATTTGCATAGAAAAAGGGTACTTTACATCTTAATTTCCTCCAGCACTTTCCTTAAAGGGGAAAAATAAAATAGCCTGAAGTCATTATCATTGACCCTATTTCTCTGGAATTGAAAATAAGAACTTCAGTGCCCCTAAATGCACTAGTTACCAAGAAAAGCAAATTCTTCTCTGTGGCATTCTGTTTACATTCTGGAAGCATTACTCTGCCTAGTATTTATTTCAGGATGGGGAAGAATTGAGTTTTATGGTCTTCTCTGCAAAAGGGCACAAGCCAAACAAACCTTGGACTTCTGACCTGTCTGTGGAATGGCAGACTTTTTTTCCCCCATAGCTACCTTCAGTTGCAGATTGAAAATAGAGTAAACATGTCTGAAATGACTCTTGGTAGAAAACCTTGAGCAGTTACTTAACCAAAAAAAAAAAAAAAAGGGCTTTTGCACATTCCCTCACAGCTTTGTGGGCCTTTAGTTCACACAATGTCTTTTGGCTCAGAGGCATTTTTAGCCTTTGCAAAATTTGTATGCCTTCTTTGACTTTTCTCCTTCTTTCTTCAAGACATATTCTCTTCCATTATTGGCCCAAAAAGCATATTTGTTGGAGGAAAAGAAATTCAGAGTCCTTCTCAACAAGCATCTCTTTCCAAGAAAAACAAATGAAATAATAGTTGAGAAGTGATTAAGGATTTTCCACTGCCCTCTGCCTTGCCCACGTTGCACCCAGGATTGAGGAGGCGGTGAACTTTACTGCTGGTTAAAGTTCTCTTTCCCGGGGTCTGTTCCCTGTTGTTTTTGCAGTCTTCTCCCTTTGTGCTTCTTGTACTCTGTGTAACTCTATGTTGTCCATCAAGTATGAGGCCACCATGAGTTACTGCGTCTAGGTTTATTTAAAACCAAGACTTCTGATCTGCCTGCCTTTTTATCCTTCAAGCTTAAGGCAGGAAATCTGGGGTACCATGTAACAACAAGAATAAAGAGGTAAAATATGTGAAAGCCCACTGTAAATTGTGAAATGCTGTATAAATGTTAAGGACTTATTAAAAAAGAAAAGAGTTTTAAAAAGATCTCCTAGTCCTATTATATGATTTATTTTAGGTACTTGAAAAGGCCCAATTTTTCAAAGATAGTTTTGGGTAAAAATTTTGTAGGATAATGATTGTGAGGTTATCTAGTCCATACTTTCCTTTGGACAGAAATACACTTAAATACTCTTAGAAAATGAGTACTCTTTTCATCAAAATAACTATATATAAGGGTGTAAGGCTCTGGAAGAGGAATTTGTATCTCTGCTGCTCTCATTTTAGATGCATTTTTTTTTCATGTACCAGTCACATGCTTGTTTGTTTTGCTTTCAAATGACATTTAGTTTTTGACATTCAGACCTTTTCAATTCAAATATGTTAAGGGTCTTGAACTTAAGTTAGGACTTGGGTAAATATGAACTGTGAGGTTCCTTTGGAAATAGAGTGGAAGTGATGGCATAATTAATGGTGTTTGCATGCCCTATGAATTTATTTTTTCATGTATTAAGCAAATACTATGTATCTAGTATGTGCCAGGCACTAGAAATATGTAGCATTACACAAAGGTGACAAAATCCTTGCCCTCCTGGGAGCTGACATTGTAGTTAGGAATTTCTTACTCTCTAGCGTTTTCTGTCAAAATTTATGTGGCCGATAGACTGACCAAACATAAAGACTTTAACTGGGTGGTCAGCCTTAGCAAAGACATAGAACTGGCTCTTGGGCAGATTTAAAGACTACAAAATGACAGGCCCTGTCATTGCCTCTGGGCAACTGAAGGACTCTGAAAGAAGGATTAGCTGTGGCCTGTAGGGCTCCATGAAGTAGAACTGGTATAATTTAAAAGGATTTAAATTTTAGTTTACCGTATAGAAGGACTTTGTCATAAAGTTGTCTAAAAAGAAATGGTAGCTGTAAGAGATATTATTATTATTGTTATTTAGTAGTAGTAAAATAGTATGCCAGTAGCTATTTATTAAGTGCCTAATATGTCCCAGGCACAGTGCTAAAGTCTTTAAAGACATTATTTTAATCTTCAACACCATCTTGTAAAGCATCATTATCTCTATTTGATAGGTGAGGAACTTGAGACTTAAGAGATTTTGTGAGTTCCCTATTCAACATCTAGGCTAAGTGACTGCTGGGCAAGTTGTAAAAGAGATTGAAGGATTGGATGTGAGGAGGTGGACAAATCAATGATTCACAAATTCTATTCTAGAAATCAGCTTCCTAAGAGTTACCTAGGAGAATATATATGTCTCCCCTATGCCACATTCCCACACACTCACACACTCACATGCATATATAAAAATACAAAGGAATAAATAAATAGCAAATATATATATTTATATATAGTTTCTATTTCTTGAAACCTTTTGAAGTGGATTTGGAAAACTAATTTTTGTGAATGCATTAATTTTTCATCTTTCTTGTCTAATATCTAAAATTTCATCACAGAATGTTCCCTTTCAATCTTTACCTCTTCCTTACTTACATAAATCAGCTCTAGAAAGTTACCTCCCCAGGAGATATCTGCAATAACACAGCTGCCCTTGCACACTTTACAACCTTAATTTGTGACCTGTTCTGTTATAGTTTTAGGATTTTCTTTGCCCATAATCACTGTGAAATTATTAGATTATATTTCTTTCATTTCATTTGTCCAAAGAATGGCCATGTTTTACAGCTAAATGACATCTCAAATTATCTTAATAACAAACAATTCTTGAATATTTATTATGTATCGAGTTCTGTTCTAACTGACCTAGTCCTCCCTCATAACAACTCTATAAGGCGTGTACTACTATTTTCCCCATTTTACCCCTGAAGAAATTTAGGCACGAAGAGTTTAAGTAACTTGCCCAAGATCACAATGGCTAATAAGTGGCAGAACCAGGATTTGAACTGAGGCAGTCTGGTTCCAATATCTGTGGTCTTAACCACTGCTTTATATTGCTGCTCATAATATTCCTTATGACCCCCTTATTTTACATATGAGGAAGATAAGGTGTTTCTTATTGAAAGCCTCATAACTGGTTAATTCCAAATGAGTAGCTAGAATGCAATCACTTAACAATTGTTATTGGAAATAACTTTGGCTTTGAAATGAATTGGCATTTGAATTCTGACTACCTTACCCACTTATATGTGGCTTTGGGAAAATTACTTAATTTCTATGAGCTTCTGTTCCCTTATTAATAAAATGGGGATAAGTTTCACATACCACTCAGGACTTCTTAGAAGACTGAATAATAAGGTATAGGCAAGCACCTAACATGGACCCTGTTATCTTCTGTTGTGTAAGAAACCAGAGGCATAAAACAACCATTTTATTATGTTCGTGTATTCATAGGTAAGGGAATGTAGAAGGCATGGGGGGGATGACCAGTCTTTGCTCCATGTTGTCTGGGCTCTCAGCTAGGAAGGCTTGAATCTGTGGAGGTGACTGGAAGGGCTGGAGTTGGAATCATCTAGAGGATTCTTCCAGAGCTGGCTAATTTGTGAGGTCCAGTGCAAAATGAAAATGCAGAACCTGTTGTTCAGAAAACAGGGAACAAAGTGCCATTACAAGTATTAAAATATAAATCCTTTTCCTTTCTTCTCAAGCTTCTCTCTTGACACATCATGGTATTTTTTATTTGCCATTTAATGTCCTTCTAAGTAAAGAAAAAGTAAAAATTAAAATATTAGCATGAACTTTACTATTTGTCTTTATACTGTATGAATTTTATTTTATTTTATTTTTTACCGGGAGGTCCCGGGGATCGAACCCGGGTCCCTCCATATGGGAGACAGACGCCCAACCAGTTGAGCCACATCCGACCCCTGTATGAGTTTTAGATGCAAATATAAGAGCATTTGCCTTGTATGTGGAACCATAGATATTACATGATTTGTGTTTTGTAGCTTGTACATGCCACATGTATTTGTTCTTACCAGAGCAGTGGAAATACTGCAAAGTCTAACTCAGCAGTTTTTATTTAATTTATTGATACATGTACATTCCACCAACACTACTACCTTCAGCTTACTGATGAGTAAGGAAGGACTGAAAGGAAAAGGAATTATGAATTGCCCTATCTTTCCATGTTGTCATTTTCATTGTAAGTGGTTGGTAATACAGGAAGGAACATGAGTAGGAAAGGATTTGATAGGATTCCTTAGCCATTTGTGTTTCTTAAAATGTCTTTGCCTTCTTCCTGCAGTTGAAGCAAGTTCTGCTTTGAATGGAAAGCGTGACATCTCAGGGCTATTTGTCCCTTCACTTACTTAGTTGAAGAAGTTACATATTAACTCTGTACTCACTTTGAGTCTTGCTGAACTCCCACGAATTGTGAATCCTTTAGAATACTATGCTCGTGGGGCATCATGAGTGCTATATATGAATGGGGCAGTAAGAAACTGGCAGACACATGCATATTCTGTTGTCCTGTCGGACTTCACTTACAAAACACAATTTGAAAGATAAAATTACTAAGAATGCTAAGACAGTAACAACAGAGATTTAAATGAAGCACTGGACCCTTATAAGCATGGGCTCTTGTGTGACTGTACAGGCTGCATGCCTATGAAGCTGATCCTGGCTTTTTCACTCACATTGCTGGTGTCTGGGATTGGATGACTCAAAGGTTAAACTCAGCTGTGCCTGTTGATTGGATCATATATGAGTGGCCTTTCCATGTGGCCTGGGTCTCTCACAACATGTGGCTGGGTTCCAAAAGGTACCTGAAAGGGGGGCTTTCAGAGAGCAAGTATTCCAAGAGAACAAGGCAGAACTTTTTGGCCTTTAATGTTATAATTTTGGATATCACATAACATCACTTTTGCCACTCTATTTGTAGAAGCAGTCAAAAGCCTACTCAGATTCAAGAGGAAGGGACTTAAAGCTCACGTCTCAATGGGAAGCCTGTCAAAAGGATTTGGGACCGTGTTTTTAATAACTTCCTTAGTGCATAAAAATTATTGGGTGTTCAGGTGTTTTCATACTCATCTTTCCTCTCCATTCCCATTTATTCCTGTGGTGGTTTGAAGCTGTATGTACCCCAGAAAAACATGTTCTTAAACCTAATCCATTCCTGTGGGTGAGAACCCATTGTAAGTAGGATCTTTTGATGAGGCTACTTCAGTTAAGGTGTAGCCCTCCTCAATCAGGATGGGTCTTAATCCTATTATTTGAGTCCTTTATAAGCAGAAAGAGTGAGAGAAAGCCAGAGGGAGCAACCAGAAGATGAATATCAATGGAACCCAGAAGAGAAAGGAGAGACCAGGAGATGCTATCATATGCCTTGCCATGTGACAAACTAGGGACAAGGAGTACCGGCAGCTGGCCCCAGAATGCCACAGTCTTTGGGGAAAGAGCATCACCTTGATGATGCCTTGGTTTGTGTTTTCTCTTTCCCCCCAAACCATGAGCGAATAAATTCCCATTGTTTAACTCCACCCATTTTGTAGTATTTGCTTGACCAGCCCAGGAAACTAAAACATTTCTCATCTAGTTCCTTCTTTCTCTCCTCTTCTGTTTTTACTCCCATTGCACCACACCTTTTCTCATTGCTGAATGGGAGAAGAAATTTCAAGAATTGGAGAGGAACATGAAAATGCTTGAAAAACTAAGAGAAGAGAGAAAGAGTAGAATTGGCAATCATCTCCCCATTTAGTTGCCTGAACTTAAAACTTCAGAAACAGGTTTTCTCCAGTCACTTCATGTCCCAGGCACCCTGCTATTTCATGAGAGATCTGTGTTTATACAGATTTCAATTTCTTCCTGTTTATTTCCCCATCTATTTGCATTTGAATATAAGCACTTCTGTTAGCCCTGGTTTCATATGTTCTGCTCTTTATTTCTCTACAACCTATTCTTGACTCTTCTAGAATTTAAGCAATATGGCTTCAAATATTCCATTACCAGCAATATATAAAAGAGATAGAAGCTTATTCCAAATAAACTGAACCAAGATGTGGCTGAAAGAGGAATTTTGGCCTATAAATGTGAAAAATATCATTGTATATACTAAGAGAATGCATTTGGCAAGAGCATGTACTTCAGTGGAAACTGATAGAGCTGGTTTGTATAAAGCATCTTTAACCCATCTGCCACGTGACTGATGGCTTCTGACTCAGTCTCCTTATTTCAAAGGACACCACTCAAGTAATGCCTTAAATCTCAAACAGCACTCATAAAACTGCACTTTGATTCACTAAGTGGAACTAAATCAGAAACATGTAGTCTTGGCATCACTCAGATTTACAAAATGATTGAGCAGTGTCAGGGTAATGCCAAGTCAAACAGTGTAATCAACCCTGAACATTATTTTTTTCACATACCTAAGAATACGTGGTTCTAGCCTCTCCAGTCAATGCCAAAAGTATGCTTTCCCTGACAGGACCTATAGCTTTAAGAAGGAAATGTGTCATGTTGTTTGTCCCCAAAGCCATTATTTCCCACATGCCATAGACCTGGTTTCTATTTTTACTAGATAGTTAAGAAGTAACCAAAGCATTTTATGTTGGTATTAGTAGATTTTTGGGGCCAAGGTAGTTCAAACTAGGTACATTAAAGTGGTATGTCCACAGGCAATGTTAGGCTAACAACTGAAAATTCAAACAAAATCTTTTCAGAATAAGAAATTATCTTATTTTCATTTTTGCACTTTTTAGGTAATTACAATCTCATGTCCATACTATTTTGCATTCTGCTTTTTCCATGGACTATAATATGGCATGAAGAACATGGACTTTGGAGCCAGACAGATCTGGATTCTAATCTTGGCTCTATCACCTACTATCTCTGTGAGGTGGGTCAAATTGTTTAACTACTCTGGGCTTCAGTTTGTATATCTGTAAAATGAGGATGACAACTGAAACTCAAATATTACTTGGGATCTATGTGACCAGTTGCTGGATAGTATCATATTCAAAGAAAGAGCAGTGTAGCAGAAAAATGTAACAAAGTAATTCAGATATCCACTCTAGTCTCTAAACAAAATATCAAAAATTTTAAGTTTTATTGGTATATAATTGATGCACAATAAAGTGCACATAAATAAAGCATAAAATTTGGTAAGTTTTAACATACATATATACCCATGGAACCATCACCAATATAAAAAGCATATCTGTAGTCCCCAAAAGTTTTCTCATGCCCCTTTGAAATACCTCCTACTTGCCCCAACCGAGCTCCCCCATTCCCAGGCACTATCCCAATGTATAGTGGTTATCTGTCACTATATATTAGTTTGCATCTTCTAAAATTTTATATAAATGGAATCATATTATATGTACTGTTTTTTGTCTGCCTTCTTTTACTCAGCATAATTATTCTGAAATCCATCTATGTTGTTATACATATCAATAGTTCATTCCTTTTTATGCTAGTTACTGGTCTATTGTATCAATATACTATAATGTGGTTATCTATTTTCCTGATGATGGACAACTGGGTTTCCAGTTTTTTATTATTACAGATAAAGCTGCTATGAACATTGGTGTATAAGTCTTTGTATGGACATATGCCTTTTGTATCTGGGTGAGTACCTAGGAATGGAATGGTTAGGTCCTATGGCAAGTGTATATTTAACTTTTTAAGACGCCAAACTGTTTTTCAAAGTGGTTATAATCATTTTACATTCCACTGGCATTGTATGAGAATTCCAGTTGCTCCATATCTTTTCCAAGACATGGTATAATCAGTCTTTATAATTTTAGCCATTCTAATAAGTAGGTAGTGGTATTTCATTGTGCTTTAAATTTGCATTTCCCTAATGAATAATGATGTTGAGCATCATTTCAAGGGCTTATTTGCCATCAGTATATTTTCCTTTGAAAAGTGTATGTTCAAATCTTCTGCCTATTTTCAAATTGAGTTGTTTGTGTACTTGTTGACTGTTGAGAGTTCTTCATATTTTCCAGATATAAGTCCCTTATCAATATGTGATTTGTAAATATTTTCTCCCACTCTGTGGCTTGTCTTTTACATTCTCTGAACAGTGTCTTTCAAAGAACAGAAGTTCTTAATTTTGAGATTTATCACCTTTTTTATGGGTCATGCTTTAGGTATTGCTAAGTCTTAATGCACAGAAAAACTTAAAAAAAAAAAAAATCTTTAGACATCTCTCTCAATTGCTCTGGACAACAGTGCAGAAAAACCTTACTCTCCGCTTTCCCAGAACCTCCTCAATACCTAGATGTACAGATTCTTATTTCTCTACCTTCATCCCACTTTCTCTCTCTTTTTATGGACAAACTATCCCTGTTTTTTTTCCAGGTTACCAAACAAGAAGCTGCTGCAGTTATATAGTTTGCAGTGTCTCCACAACCTTCTTTAGATGAGAAAAAACATGGGCAATGTGAGAGTTAATGGCATGATACATGAAAACACTGAGTACTCAGCACATGTTAGATATGGTTATCATTTTTTCATCATCATTTTAATGTTGCAGTAGCTAAATAGTTTTTCAGCATCACTCACAACTGTGAAAAAATAGCATATTGGTACTATATAGATAATAAATGTAAGCACATAGGATGGAAGGAGAGAAAGGTCTTCTTTTGGCAACATACTCTTAATTATGTGTTTTTTGTTTTTTTTTAAAAAACTGGAAATGTATTTGTTTTCTATAGATCTAGTAACTTCACAAATAGTATGTCATCTAAACCAATAAGGATTTCCAAACCCAAAAAGTGATTTGAGAACTGAGAGGCCTAACTCTTATGATCTTTTTTTTTTTTTTCAACTAATAGAGGCATTAAAAGCTATAAATTTCCCTCTGAGCATTGCTTAGCTGAATATGGATAAATTTATTGCTGATTATTTTTACTTTAGAAGATATAGTAGTAGTTTGTAATCTTGGTTTGGCAGAGACTGTCCAGATATTTGTTCTGTTTGGACATTGGGGTTGAATATTTACTGCCCTGCCAAAGCTACAATCTTTAGGGGTATATAGACTGTTGCTAGGAATTCTGTTTTGTCCCAAACATTTGTCAGGTGGAGCAACTCTTAAAAAACCATTTCCCCAGCTGTTTCCCTATAACTATTCACTTTCTTCCCTGCATTTGTGATTTTCTGTGACTTCTCATTTTACTGGTCCAGTTGTTTTCCATGATCATTTGAGGCTGAAAAGAAGTGAGGAAGTGAGGGAAATACTGTTCCAAATGAGAAAATGAATTGGAAGTTGGAAGGTCTGGATTTTATTCCCAACTTCACTACTCATCAGTGAGATATATATCTTGGGTGTAGGGAGCGATGTGATTTCTGAGGTGCTAGGAAGGCATTCTTCATTCTTCCTTCCTCCCACCCATCTTTGTGTGGTAATGCCCACTTACTTTTCAAGTCTTTAGTTATTTCTTCCACTGGAATGTTTTCTTCTGGCCCCTTGCTCTTGGTTAGACCTCCCCTCTCTTAACACCTCTGTCTTAACCTTATCTAGCAATTACCATACTTAGTGTAACCTCTTGTTTATCTCTTCTACATGTGCTTTAAGGGAAACCTGTAAGTTTAGTTCACATGGTATCTAGTGATAATAAATATTTTTTGAGTAAAAAACCCGATTTCTAAAATTTAGCAGTTATATAGCTTTATTCCTTGTTTTGGATAGTGCTGCTCCATTTGCCCCTGAGCTTAATATGATTTTTACTAATTCTTGCCTTTTGATAAGTTTATACCATTTTTATATTACCATCTATAGTGAAGTGGAAAGTATGTATGCTTAATTTTCTGATCTCACAAAATTGGGTTGTTGATCATGTACTTGAGAGAAATACATTCAGCTTTAAAATGATCTGACAAACTGAAACAAAGAGCATGGTGTAAAAAGAAGGAATTCCAGTTTGGTGTAATTACTTTAGAAGGAAAGTAGGTCAGGTATAGCTTCATGTTTTAGGAACAGTAGTAGATAACTATAATGTGCTTTAAGCATGAGAATAATAGTAGAAAAGGAAGAAAACTACAAGAAAACTTAGATCATATTCTTTCTAAAGAGAGCTATAATTCTATACTTCAAACCTAGAAATTGCCACATTTTTATATGTATGAAGCTTGTTATGATATTTTTTAGTTTTCTTGACTCTAAAATACATATACAAGATATATAGAAAATATATAAAATTTAAATATCTATATACAGACACACATTTATTTATTATTTAGTTTAATCCACATCTGTATACATGTAATTTTATGAACTTGTGTTAGTATTTCTGATTGAGAGTTTAGTAGAAGCAGAATTGATGGACTTAAGGTCACATTCACATTTTAAATGTCACAGGCAAATTGCCTACCTAAAAGATACCAATTTATACTCTCTCCAACTGTGTTTATCATTTTTCTGACAACCTTGCCAACATGGATATAATCGATGTTTGAAATTCTTGCCAAGTTGAAGAGTGGTATCTCCCTGTTTAGTTTGTAATTTCCTCATCTTTGGTGAGGTTGAACATCTTGTATTTCTTCTGTGAATTGCGTATGTATGCCCTTGCTTTTTTTCCTATGTGCACGTTAAGTTCTTGGACTATTAGAGATAGTAACATTTTTGTTAAATATTTGTTATAAATATTTTCTCTCAATGTAACATTTTATCTTTTAACATTTTTTATATGTGCTGTGCTACAAAAAGTTCATTTTTATTTTGTCAAATCTTTGAAATTTTAAAACAAATCTGTGATGATTAGAATTAATACTAGCATTGTCCAGATCAGCTCACTGAGGTTCACAGAACCTAAGTGACTTGCCCAAGGAGGAAGGGATTCATATCTAGGTCTATACTACTAGAAATGTACACCATGACAAGGAACACTGTAAAGAAAAGGTGAACAGGCTAAGGAGCCACCCTTGTTCGTTTCCAGACTGACTGCTTCTCAGAGCTCAGCCACTGTTCAACCGTCTTCAGTGAGGCTAGGCCTAAAGCAAAAGTAATAGTTTCACAATGGCCTCTAGGTGGTTCTGGCGATATGAGGTGTTTGTAACTTCTTTGGCTTGGATCTGACACCCATTTCCCCTCTTCTCCTCTCTCTGCCAAATTTGTTTTATGGCTCTTGGCTCAGATCTTAGACATTAGCTTTGCTTACTTCATGCCATCTGGCTCTGGTCATTGGCTATGCCTATGGACAGATTATTGGCTGCAATCTCAGTGGGCACCCTGGTTCAAGGTCTAGGGTTTTGGCCCTGGTTGAATTCCATGGTGCTGATACTGGGCTCTTAGGCCTTTGTATCAGTGGATGAGAGTGGAGAGTGGGACAAATACAACAGAAAGAAAACTTTTAAAAATAAATGCTCTCAAAATGCTTAACGAGAAGATTCAGCTATTAGATACCAAATGTCTGTGAGGAAATGGAGGGATGTTGGGAGAGAAGTACACTTCATTCACCTTTCTGATTGAAAAGGACTAGATACGGGCAGTTTACTCTCTCAGCATGGATTGAGGTCATCTAAATTTGCCTTAAACATTCTGTCATCTGGGGTTGGAAGGAGCAGGGAGACCAGAAGAAACAGGCATGCACCTACCTCCTAGCCAATCTGAAATCTAGAAAGCATAGTCAGACCTATGTGAGGAGGTTGTCACCAAGTTAAAAAAGGAAGGTGCTGAACGTTGTGCATAATATAGTCCTGTTATTGTAAAAGAAAATATTACCCTAAATGCTATGTTGGTTATGATTCTAACTACTAAGCATTAAAAACCAATTCTAGCTAATTAACGCAGTAACCTTCCCATAGAGGTTTTGGTGGCAAATTGATAGAAGTCTTGAAGCAGTTTCCTTTCCTACCTATCCTTCCCTCCCTCCCATAAGCTTACTGTATGTATATAAAATCACTGTATATTTTATATTTATATGTGTATATCTCTCCTCCTCCCCAACCAGAGGAAAGCCAAACTTTTCTCCCTCATGCTTCTCAGTAAATGGAAGTTCCTATTTTACAAGCTTAGTTTTTAAATTAATAAGCACTTCTATCTTAAAGCACATTACATTCTATGTGTCATCAATCCTTACAACAACCTTATTTACAGATAGGGATTGTGGGGCACAGAGAGATTAAGTACTTTGCCCAAGTTCACACAGAAAGTAAGTGGCAGAGCAGGGGCTCCAGAATCAAAGCTCTTAACTGCTCTGCTATGCTGACTTGGGAAAAAATATGGGAGAGGGTGGATGTTTTCTTTAACAATAGGTAACATATATTTTAGCTAACATATATTGAGTGTTTATTATATTCCAGGAAATGTACTGAGTGCTTTACATGAAAAATGTTATTTAATCTTCATGACAATCCTTTGTGGAAGGTACAATTATTATCTCTATTTTGCAGATGTTAAATCTGAGGCTTAGAGAGATAAAGTAACTTCACAAGGCCATATAATTGGTAATGGCTGTGCTAGAATTTAAATGTAGATCATTCTGATGCCAGAGCCTGTGGCATTAACCATACTGCTATACTGATAAAAAACAAAGAACAAATCCCAGCTATATTTCATCTCCTACATATTGTACTTATAAACCTACAATTATAAATTTAGATAAAGAATTAGGGTATTATTGAGAGAGTAACAGGAATAACATATCACATGAGGACTTTCTGGGGAGGCACTGTGGTACCCTGGATCATCTGGGTGATAGGACACTAGGGTTAGAGTCCTAAACCTGCCACCAATTTGTTATGTGACCTTGTGTAAGTCAGTTCACAATTCTGAGCCAAAGACTTCTCATCTATAAAATTAATGCATAGGATTAGATAATCTCAAAGGAACTTTCTGATTCTAATGTTCATTGATTACTGCTACAGATGGACTACTTAGAGGAGATGTTGGACTGTCTTGGAATATGGTTCTGCCTGGCTATCCTATCTGCCTTTTTGCTCTTTGGGCCTTTTTTGGATTACTTTCCAGTTTGATGGACTCCCTTTGCCATGGACAGGCAGATTTTCTTCTTGCTCAAATTCTCTCCCATCATTACCCTGTCTCCAATATGCCACCCCATCCTCTCTCCACCTGGGTCCCTTCTCTGCAGGGGTCTCTGCTACAGCCATGCCATTCTGTAAACCACTACCCCACTCTTCAGCCTTCTCTAAGTTCCTGGATTATTTATCATTCGTACCAGTTACTCGATACTTAATTACCTTGAATTCTTTATTGTTTTTTAAATTTTCATTGGAATTTTAAATACTGCAAACTCAAACATTTCAATTCAAAGTTGACTTTAAACATAAAATATGTCCTGCAATATATGCCTCAGGGACATTCTATTATGCCCATATTGTCATTTTATTATGTCTTTTATGATTTATTTCCCATATTTTACTATCTTGGTGTGTGTTCTCTTATTCTTTTGGGATAATCCTTCTTATCCATGGGTTTATTTGGTTATTATTTCTTATTTTTACTTTTGCATTTGATTATCACCTTTCTGGCATTTTTCTAATTCTGTTCTTATTAGGCAGGAAGTAGTCTTCAATAAATTTTCTGAGAACTGAGAATTTTCTCATACAATTTCCGTGAGCTTTCATTTTTATTATTATCTATATGGGATTCCATATTGCCATACATTTTCATATATATTAAGTCATGTTAAGTGTTTGTGGTTGTTATGTTACACTTTTATGTGTCCAAAACTAGACTGTAAGGTTTTTGAGGGTGGAACCATCTCTAATACTTATTTATATTAGCAGCCCCTGGCCTGTACTTTTATCTAAGAATGTTCATGTCAATGAAAAATCTGTGAGAAGTGCCAAACTTATATATTATAAATTGCTCTTCCCAACTATTTTTTTTGCATTCAGATATTTTTCCCTCTTTCAAAATGACATATCAGGAGTGGCTATAGCTCAAGTGGTTGAGCGCCTGCCTCCCATGCACGAGCACCCAGGTTCGATCCCTGGTGCCTCCTAAAAACAAAAACAAACAAATGAAAAAAAAAAAAAACAAAAACACCCAACTCTCATTGGGGAGCAGATGTAGCTCAGTGGTTGGATTACCTGCTTCCCATGTGTGAGATCCTGGGTTTAATCCCTGGTACCTCCTAAAAACAAAAATAACATATAAATTTGTTGTTGCCAGCAAATGAGTCTACCAAGACAGAGATGTTAATTTATTTTAGCAGGTATGTTAGTGTTTTCATTGAAACAAAGACAAGGGAGAAAAGAAAGGTACTAGTACCCATCCTGGCCTTTATCATGACCAAAGTGCTAGTAGATACTTGTGAATGTTTGTGATCATCAAGAGACTACCCTTTCTTGATGTCAATGAGAATGAAAATAGATAGATAAAAAGAATAGGCAAAGTGGAAAATTCTTGAAAGTTTAAAAATGAATGTAATAGTTTGAGTATTTTGTGAATCCCGGAAAATTATGTTTTTAAATTGGTCCTTTCCTGTGGGTGTGAACATATTGTGAACCTTTGATTAGATTAGATTCAGTTAAGGGCCATTTGATTAGATTACTCCAGTAAGGCATAGCCCAGGTGGGTCTTAATCTTCTTATTGGAGTCCTTTATAAACTGGAATGTGTAGAACCTCAGCCAAACAGAGAGAAACCCCCAGACACTGAGAGACAATGCCCTAAGAGCCAGAAGCTGAAATCAACGGAACACAGAAGCAGGGAAAAAGCCACAGAGCGGGAAGCTGTGGGCACTGTAGCCCAGAGGAGGAGGAATAGCCCCAGCAGATGCCACCGTGTGCCTTGCCATGTGAGAGAGGATTCTAGGATTGCCAATAGCCAGTCTTTGGGGAGAAAAAGAATTGTCTGATAAAGTCTTGATTTGGGCATTTTTTTCAGCCTTGAAACTGTAAGCTTTTAAACTAATAAATCCCTATTGTAAAAGCCAACCCATTTCTGGTATTGCCTTGGCAGCCTTTAGCAAACTAAAACAGTAGGGAAGGAATTTATTTCAGAAATGTATTTACTTAGACCTCCAGGCATTTGCTGACCCTGAGAACGAAAAGTTTGCCACTCTTTCTCATGGTTGAATGGAACACTTCAATCTAAAAACATCTATTCTGAGTCTCATGTGACACTTGTTACAACCATTGTGCAGTTGTAGAACTGTATCTTGAGTAATGGTTGCCGTTGATATAAACTGGGTTGACAATTGATGACCTGTGGGCCATATCTGACCTGCTGCCTGTTTTTGTATGATCTGTGGACTAAAAGTGGTTTTTACATTTTTAAATGGTTGAAGAAAATACAAAAGAAGACTATTTTGTGACATGTGAAAAGTATATGCCATTCAAATTTCAGTTTCCACAAATTGGAACACTGGCATGCTCACTTGTTTACATATTGTTTATGGATGCTTTTATACTATAACAGCAGAGAAAATAGGAATAGAGGCAGAATTTCTTCCTGCTTCATTTTATTCCTTCTCTTGTTCCTCTTTATTTCCCAGTAAACTCTATCCCTCTCTCTTTCACACATGCCCACCTCATCCCACCCCCATATTTATATGTTATACAAGTCGTGAAAGAAAGGAAACATACATGTTCATGAAAAAGAAAACCAAAGTTTTTCATTATTTTGAAGGTGTGGGGTTGTTCTTAAAATTTTAAAATATATTTTGCTTTCTTTTTAAAAAAAATTTGAAGTTTGGACCATCTGGGAAAGAAAACTGGTGATCTAAGTATGTAGGCCCTCTATTTGGCAAAAGCTATAAGTAGTGCTAAGACTAGTCAAGAGGCATGAGACTGAAAATGAAGCTTTGTTGGCCTGTATTAGGAAATTTGGACCAGATCTGACAGTTAGAGTACCATTTTTGACCACTGTTCTGGGAATCCTGTTTTGTTCCTTTGTCTAGAAAACCTTTAGGGGTTAAACTCCAAACATTCAATTTGTTGTGTTTCAACACAAAATAGGGGCTCGATTTGGAGGAGAAGCTGAAACAGATTCAAACAAGATTTCATTAACTAATTTGGGGAGGATTTGAAGCTGTTCTGAACTATACAGTCTCTCCTTTTCTCATCTTCACTGGCACTCTGAGAATCAGTTCACCTGGGGAAAGCAGATTTAAAAAATTCCAGATGGTGTGTGCGATGCTCCAGCTGTGGAGAATCTCTCCCAGTCAGGCAATCTGCCTTTCTGCCGGAACCTTCTAAAACTGTGCTGCCCATTTGTCATGCTTCTCCAATTGCAGCCTTCTGGATAGCTTCTCTTTGCCTTGTCTGACTTGTCCTTTCCAGTTTTTATCATACCCCTCCATGAGCTCATGTAGTATCATCTCTTCATTGGCTGTAAATCCATACAAGGACCCGATATAAAATATGTTTTTTGTGAAGGAAAATTGGAAAACATCTGTTTTTTACCCATAAGTTTCAATGTTCACTTGTCTCATTTGACGACGTGACTGTTTGTGCATGTGTGAAAAAGAAAAGAAACAGGAAGAGGGGAGAGAACCGCTAGTATCAGGGTGAGCAAGAAAGAATTCATGCATGTGTTTTTGCAGCCAGCTGAGCAAAATAAGTTCATTTCCATGTCAGCTTGATTAGAATCCTGGGTTAACGTTGGGAAAGGTCACTCTCACTGACTTCAGTGACCTTGGTGGAACAACTGAGGAAGTGATTGTTTTAGGATTAGTCCAAGCTGTTGTCTTGCTAACATGCTCTGGGGTTATTCTCAGTTCGTGATGGCAAGGCCTGAAAGCTTATAGGTTTTCCTTGGAAATTCAGCACTGTGGGGAGGTGAAGGAAAGAAACAGATGGTAGAAGAAACCCCATGCTGTGGGCTGCATGCCTTTGTTGTGTCTTTCTATCTTGAAGGTACATTTCCTAATCTGCAGAACATTAAATGGTTGGATTTTGGGACCCTCCATTTTAGCCATGCCATGGTCTATAGTTGGGTTCAGGTAAGGCACGTGAGTTACTTGGATTTTATTTCACTTACCTGGCAATTGATACCCTTTGAAGTCTAGATGGAAAATTTGATAAGTTGGCAGAAACTGAAACTTTTTTCCCCATATTGCTCACTTAAAAAAATTAAGGTAACATTTATATTTGGTAAATTGTATAGATCTTAAGTGTATAGTTTGGTTAGTTTTGATAAATGTGTACACACTTGTAACCATCACCACAATGAAGATAGAGAACATTTCCATCACTCAGAAAGTCCCCTCATATCCCCTTTCAGTCATTCCTTACTTCCCAGAGGCAACCACTCTTCTGATTTCTGTCACCATAGATTGTTGAATTTCATAGGTGCTCTTTTGTGTCTGGCATTTTTAGCTTAAACATAATGTTTCTGAGACTTATCCATATAGTTGCACATATCAGTAGTTCATTCTTTTTTTTTTTTTTTTTAATTTCTGAGTTGTAGTCCATTATATCAATATTTCACAATTTGTTTATTCTTTCTCATGTTAATGAACTTCTGACTTGTAAAGCAAAAAGTTATACTTTTGATAAAGTCCAATTTATCAGAATTTTCTTTAATGGTTACTGTTCTGTGCCATGTCTAAGAAATATTTGTTTACCCCCAAGCCCACAAAAGTTTCCTTCTGTTTTCTTCTAGAGGTTTTATAGTTTTAGCTTTTATGCTAAGGTCTATGATCACTTCACAATAATTTTGTATTGTGTCAAAGATATATCAATATTCATTTTTTTCATATGATATCCAGTTATTCTAGCATTTGTTGAAAGACTATCCTTTCCTCATTTAATTGTGTGGTTAAGGATTTGGGCTATTCTGTTGATTTTTAGGTTTCTTTTTTTGTATTGTGTTTGTCATATTTTGGTATTAGCATTAAGCTGGCTCATAAAATGAGGTGAAAGCATTCTTTTAATCCTCTCTTTTCTCAGAGTTTGTGTGTTATTAAGTCTTGCTTGAAGGTTGATGGAATTCACCAGTCAACCCAACTGGGCCTGGAGTATTCTTTGTGGGAAGTTTTAAATTATAAATTTAGATTCTTTAATACATTTGGGACTATTCAGACTTTCTATTTCTTCTTGAGTCAATTTTGTTACATTTTTTAAAAAGGAATTTTCCTATTTTGTCTAAGTTGACAAATTTTTTGGTATAAAATTATTCATAATATTCTCTTTTTAGCATTTAAATGTCTGTAGGATCTGTAGTGATGTTCCTCTTTTATTTCTGATAAGGTAAATTTTTTTTTTTCTCATTTTCTTCATTTTTTATTGCTAGGTGTTCATTAGTATTATTAACCTTTTAGTAGAACAAACTTTTGGCATTGCTAATTTTATCTATTATTTGCTGATTTCTACTACTTACTTTGAATTTAATTTGCTCTTCTTTGTTTAGCTTCTTAAGGTGGAAACTTAAACCATTCATTTGAAATCTTGATTTTCTCTCTAATATAGGCATTTAAAACTATAAATTCCCCTTCAAGTACTGATTTGACTGCGTCCCACAAATTTTGGTATATTATGCTTTCATTTTTACTCAGTTTGAAATATTTTAAAATTTATTTTGTAATTTCTTCTTTGACCTATGGATTATTTAGAAATGTGTTACTTAATTTCCAGATACTTGGAGATTTTCTAGATATATCATTATTTCTGATTTCTGATTTAATATTGTCATCAGAGAACATACTCAACAAGCTTTCATTCTCTTAGCTTTTTGATCTATAATTTGTGTTTTTCATTAAAATTGGGGCATTTCTAGCCATTATTTATTCAAATATTTTATCTTCCCCAGTCTGCTTCAGGACTCAATTACATGTATGCTAGAACATTTAGTTTTGTCCCAAAGGTTCACAAGGCTTTAGTGATTTTTTTTCAATAACTTCTTTCTATTCTTCTAATTGGATTGAACTTCTTTAAGTCTTTAACTTCACTATTCTTTCTTCTACAATCTGCTGTTAAGACATCTAGTAATTTTTAAATATCAGTTCTAGAATTTTCATTTATTTTCTTTTTTGTTGTTTCCATTTGTCTAGTGTGGTTCCCTATCTGTTAATGCAAAATTGTATTTTCCTTTAATTCTTTATGTAATTATAATAGCTACTTTAAATTCTTTATTTGCTAATTCCAACATCTGGGCCATTTCTGGTTTGGCTTCTAGTCATTGTTTTTAATTAATTAATTAGTTAATATTTGATTGTGTTTCTTGTAATACATGATGAATTTTGATTGAATACTGAACATTGAAAATAAAAATGATTAATAGATTGTCTGGGTTCTGTTTTTTTTCTCTAAATAGTATTGATCCTTATTTTATCAGACAGTTTATTTACTGGCTGGTCACCTTAAACTTGTGTAGGCTTGGCTTTTTGCTTTGTTGGTGCAGATCTGTAGAAAGCTCAAAGTGTTTCTAAAGCCCCTCTATCTTGGCAGGACTTAACTTTCAAACTCTGTATGCCCTATGGATCTCATTAGGACTTGGTTTCAGGCTTTGCCAGAGGTTATCAAAGTATTAATAGGATCTCTTCATGCAGAACCTCTCATATGGACTCCTGGAGCCCCCTTCTGTGCCCAACCACCTTTTCTCTGATGCCTTGCCTCATAAATTCCAGTTACTTCAGTTAACATGAACTTTGATTTCTGCCTCCTCAGGTCAGTGGTCTAACCTTGATCTGCTCAGACTCTAGCTCTTTGTGCTGCAGTTGGGGATATTGTCCCTAGCCAAAGAGCTGGGTGATCATGGGACTCACCTCATGTGTTTCCCTTCTTGAAGGGTTGCAGTCATGTGCTGTTTGTTCAGTTTTATAATTTATTTAAGTTAAGAGTGTTGGTCTAGTACCAGTTTTTCAAAAATGATTGGAGGTGAATTCTAGGTCTGCCATTTTGCCATTTTGCTGTTTGCCCTGTTTTTTTCCTTCCTATCTTTCTCTTTTCTTGCTTTCTTTTGGGGTAATCAAATAATTTTTAGCATTTAATTTTAATTCTTCTACTGGCATTCTAGCTACAATTTTTGTGTGTGTTATTTTTTAGTAGTTGCACTAAATATTTTAATATGTATCCTTCACTTATCACATTCTACTTAGAGTTAATATTGTACTACTTCTCATAAATATAGAAGTTTATCAACTGTATAATTCTATTTACCCATCTGCTCCCCAATCCTTGGTGATCTTGTGGTATATTTTACTTCTACATATATTGTAATTCCCATAAAACAATGTTAAAATTTTTTTAAGATTTATTTTTTATTTACTTTATTTTCTTTATTTATCCCCCCTTTCCCTCAGATGGTTCTCGCTCACTGTCTGCTCATTGTTTGCTTGCCTTCTCCAGGAGGCACCAGGAACCGAACCTGGGACCTCCCATATGAGAGGCGAGTGCCCAAAGGACTGAGCCACATCTGCTCCCTGCTCCCTGTTATAATTTTTTAATTAAACAGTTGTTTTTAATAGAATATGGAAAATATCATCTGTTAAAATATCCACATATTTATCATTTCTAGTCCCTTTTATTTCTCCTGTGTGACAGTCTGAAGTTCTTTCATGAATCCCCAAAAAGAAAAAAGATTATGCTTTTGAACTAATCCATTCCTGTGGGTGTGAGGCCTTTTAATTGGACTATATCTGTGAGCCATAAGTCAGTTTGGGACTCTGCCTTCTTGTTGGATCTGATATAAATGGAGACACACATACACACACAGGCACACACACAGAGAAGAAAGCTACTATTTTGACCTGGCCATGTAAGAGAAAGGACTCCAAGTTTGTACACCTGAGCTCAAGGAGAGAAGCCTCGAGAGGCTCAAAGAGCTGAGGCCCAAGGAGAAATGACAGGCCACAGCTGAGTTCAAGAAGAAAGTAGAAGGAGACTGGCAGACCTGCGGTCTTGCCTGATTATCATGTGGCAGGACACCACAATCAATAGTAGTTAACTTTGGTGAGCAAGCATCTCTGATGGTGCCTTGATTTGGACATTTCATGGCCTCAGAACTCTAAGCTTTTACCCCAAATAAACCCCCTGTATAAAAACTAACACATTTCTGATACTTTGCATCAGCAGCTCTTTGGCAAGCTAAGACATCTGAATTTCCATATGGTCTCATTTCCCTTCAGCCAGAAGACCTTCCTTTAGCATGAAATGTGTCAGTTGAAAATGAATCCTCTCAGCTTTTTTTTGTTTAATTGAGGTGAAATTTATGTAACATCAATTAG
Source organism: Tolypeutes matacus (assembly GCA_026826555.1). Lineage (NCBI taxonomy): Eukaryota > Metazoa > Chordata > Mammalia > Cingulata > Chlamyphoridae > Tolypeutes > Tolypeutes matacus. Next base: position 4,212,895 of record JAKSZT010000380.1, on the reverse strand, counting down.
CAATTTAAAGTGTACAATTCAGTGGCATTTAGTATGTTCACAATGTAATGCAACCACAACCTCTCTGTAGTTTTGAAACTTTTCCTCACCCCAGAAGAAACACCCCATACTCATTAAGTAATCGCTCCTTATTTCTGCCTTACCCTCATCTGATAGCAACCACTAATCTGCTTTCTATTTCTATGGATTTGCCTATTCTGGATATTTTGTATAAAAGTAATCAGGCACTATGTGATCTTTTGTGTCTGGCTTATTTTACTTAGCATAATGTTTTTGAAGTTTATCCATGCCATAGCATGTATGAATATTTCTTTCTTTTTTATAGCTGAATAATATTCCAGTGTATGCATATACCACAATTTGTTTATCCATTCATCTGTTGATGGATATATGTTTTTTTTCAACCTTTTGGTGTACAGGTTTCTCTGTCGACATAGATTTTCATTTTTCTTGGGTATATACCTAGGAATAGAATTTGAGTCATATAGTAATTATTTAACTTTTTGAGTAACTGCCAAACTGTCTTCCACAGTGGCTGTACCATTTTACTTTCCCACCAGCAATATATGAGGGCTCCAGTTTCTCTGTGTCTTTACCAACACTTGCTATTTTCTACTTTTTATGTTGTTATAGCCATTCTGGAAGGGTATGAAGTGATATCTCATTGTGGTTTTATTTTCATATACTAATGAAAACAGTGATTTGAACATCTTTTCATGTGCTTGTTGGCCATTTGTATATTTTCTTTGGAGAAATATCTATTCAAGTCCTTTGCCCATTAAAAATTTGTGTGTTTTCTTTTTTTGAAAATAAAGAATATTCAATTTATTAAAATGGTCACATTTCTAAGCAGTATTTGGCATGTTATGAGGCAGTTGGGTCTTGGCAATTGATACTAGTAAATTAACAGATAAACAGTAATATTTACCCTCATTTTTAAAGGAGGCATTAAAAAAAAGTCTGCTTCTACAATACTCTTGAACTATCAGTATAAAATAATACTTCAACAAATACACATTAAAGGCCAATAACTACCCTGAATAAAAGACTTACTTATTTTTATTTGTGATTTTGCAGAGTTTCAAACCAGTAAATAAAAGTCAATTGGATGTTTACATAAAGAGAATTAGTTACTCCACTATTATCTTCAGAATCACGCTCTTATTTCACTGATCCTGATGATGAAGGTCATGAGCTTTGATTACAATGAAAGCGAGAGCAAAAGAAAATGTCAAGTGAAAGTTCTATTGGTTCAAGCAATTTATAAAAACAAAACAAAACAAAACACAAAACAAAATAAAACATCCCTACCTGAAAAATGGTAATACAAAAAAGAACTTTAAGATCTCAAAAGACTGTGCAAAATTTATAATTGGCATTAAAATAAAAAAAACTATGAAGGTTTGGCCCCTATTCCCTTTCTGATGTTTGTGCTCTGGCCTCTCAGGACAGTGGTTTTCAAAGTCTTGGTGTGTATTAGAATAACCTGGAGAGTTAATAGAGCATACAGGGGCAGAGGCTTGTTGAAGTAGGAAAGGCCTGGGCCTCTATATCTTTACCAAGTTCCCTAGCAATGGTTTCCTTAACCAGGCTGATCAGAATCACCTGGGGAGTTTTGGAAAAAATAAAACAAAACAAACATTCCTGGACTTCACTTCTCGAAATTTTGATTCATAGGTTAGGACTTGGAAATCTTGAAACATTTTAAGTTTAAATTTTTTTTTTTTTTTTTTTTAAACAAACATCTGAGGTGATTTTTAATCTGCAGGGTTTTGGAACCACTGACTAAAGACACTTATCTAAGGTCTATCAGAGAACCTGAGGTCTCTGAGTCCACTAAGAATATTCATAACTTTGGGTAGGTTATAAATCACTAACCTAGAGAGGATTTAACAAATTAAAGTGTCTAAAAGTGATTTGGTACTAAAAACCCTACCCAATTTAGCATTTACTGTGTGGGAGAGAGTGTTGTCTACGGGGTGAACTGTGGTCTATGGTTAGTGCAAGGCCCCAGGATGTGTAAGTCCATTGAGGGTTGTGGGCCACACTTGTGGGAGATATTTGTGTGGGATGTGGTGGGAGGTGTGGGAGGTGGGCAACAGGGGAATCCCAGTGGGTTCCGTGTAATATTTTGGGTACCTAAGCACCTCTTAAAATATATTTATATATATATATACATAAATAACATTTTTGTAAGCAAATGCACATATATGCATATACATTTATATATCATTTTGCAAATGTTGGTGTGTATTGTGAAAATTTTGATTTTTACCCACATTAAAAAAAAAAAAAAAAAAAAGTGAACAAAACTTGTAAAAAAAAAAAAAATTACCTAATGATTTTCTGTCTACCCATTCTCCATCCTCAGGCCAACTCCTATACATAATATTTGTTTCCTATGGCTGTTAAGTGCTAGCCATCCAAAGTGTTTCCACAAGAATTAGTTCTGTTAACCTCTTCTATTCAGATTCTGAGAGCTGCCAGGAACAGATCTATTTCAGGGCACAACAGCCGAGTGATGTCACTTGCAGCACTATGAATCAAGCATATCAATCAACCCAGAAAACTGCAAACCTTTCCCCCACACGACACTAGAAAAACCTAATATGAGGGTTAATTTATTTGTGGAAATATATGGTCTCATCACACAAGATAGGTAATTAAAAGCTTGACTATTCTCAAAGCCAAACAAGAGAAAGCTAATTATGACTTTAGAAGCTTCAGAAATAGTGACTTTTGGGTCACCTCCAGTAGTCCAAAACCCATAAATGTCCAGCTTCCCTCCTTCTGCATCCCAGAATCAGATATTTACATAAAAGTCCAACAGAAAGAATCTGAAAACAATGCACTACAAGGAATTTGGGAAATGACATTTGATCTTGTTTACTTCTCAATCTTGTCATAATATGATCATCCTTTAAATGGAAAAATAAAATCAAAAGCAAGAGAATTATGATTTTTAAAACACAGATGTTGATTTTAAGACTTCCCACAAAATTCCAGATAATGAATTGAGGGATGAGATGATCCTTATTATGTAGAAGACACTAACTCGGCCACATCAGCCAATGGCAAGTCAGAGCAAACATCCAGGTGATGCAGAAATGCACATGGGTCCCAGGTGTCTCTTCTAAGTGATGATGGGTCTCTTTACTGGATGACAGTTCAAATGTACTTAACAAAACTGCTGGGTGGGCAACCAAAAGGAAGAGATGGAAGAAATTCCTAGAGCTGGAAGGAAAAACAAGAAGTCAAACACTACTAGCAGCAGGCCCAGCTGGAGGAGGACTTGGTTTGTAGATTGATATAGTTCCCTTGGGTGGAAAAAAACATGATGTCTTCTCTGGAATTGCTCATCATCTTTTCAATGAGAACTCTCATGGCCTCATTAATATTTTTATTCTTCTTGACTGATGTTTCTGTCCAACTTGTGAAACCATTCTGTTTATTGAACCACTCAATCTGGTCCCAGCTCACTGCCCAAGGGGACAGATCACATTTGTTGGCCAAGAGCAGGCAGGGCATGGGCTCTCCACCGGGCGGCATGAGCTTGCTGTCCAGGTCCTGTTTCCATCTCTGATTGTTGCTGAAGGTGGTGGCATTGATAACATTAAACATACTAACACAGGCAGAGGCATCCCTATAGTACAGTCAGTCATGGAAGTGAAGCACTCCTGTCCTGCAATATCCCACAGCTGGAACAGCACCATCTCTGAGTCAGACCCCTGGCAGAGCAAAATCCACTCCCACAGTGGACTTGTAGTGTTTGCTGAAGCTGTTTTGGGAATATCGCAGGACCAGCGACATCTCCCATACCATCAGCACCTTGAACAGGTGGTCGTGGCTACCCATGGCGGGCTAGTGGGGTTGCATTTGAGGGAGGTGCAAAGTGGGGGAGTCGCTTGTTTTAACCCCCTTGGCTTTGTACCCTCTTCAGACTGAAGCTGGGCATTCTCACCCACTGCTCTTGGGACTGTTTGTTTTTGTTGCTGAGCTATAAGAGTTCTTTTCATATTCTGGGCATTAAACCCTTTTCAGATATCTAATTTGAAAATATTTTATCCCATTCTTTAGGTTGTTTTTCATTTTCTTGATTGTGGCCTTTGATGTACAAATATTTTAATTTTAAGTCTAATGTATACTTTTTGTTGTTGTTGCTTGTGTTTTTGGTGTCAAATAGCAGAATCTGTTGCCACATGTGAAATTATGAAGATTCACTCCTATGTTTTTTCTAATAGTTTTAGCTCTTATATTTAAGTCTTTGAGGCATTTTGAGTTAGTTTTTGTATTGGAGTGAGATAGGGATCCGACTTCATTCTTTTGCATGTGGTTATCTGGTGATTCCAGCATGATTTGTTGAAGAGGCTATTCTTTCCCCATTGAATTGTCTTGGTAACTTTGTTGAAAATAAACTGGCCATCAATATTTGGGTTCATTTTTGAACTCTCCAATCTATTCCATTGATCAATATATGTGTCCTTATTTTAGTACTACACTGTCCTAATTACTGTAGCTTTTTAATAAATTTTATAATCAGAAAGTATGAGTCCTCTAGCTTGGCTATTCCCCCTTGAAATTCCATGTAACTTGAGGAGAGGCTTTTCTATTTCTGCAAAAAAGGTCATTGGATTTTTGATAAGGATTGCTTTGGGTGCATTGCTATCTTAAAAATATTAAATCTTCTAATCCGTAAACATGGGATATTTCCATTTAATTAGGTCTTCTTTAATTTCTTTCAGCAATGTTTTGTGGTTTTCAATGTACAAATCTTTCACCTCCTTAGTTAAATTTATTCCTAGTGATTTTATTCATTTGGATGCTATTGTAAATGGAATTGTTTTCTGAATTTCCTTTAAGATTGTTCAATGCTGATGTATAGAAAGAGAAACGATATTTGTGCATGTACCCCACCACTTTGCTGAATTCATTTATTAGCTCTAGTAAGGATTTTTAGTTTGTGTAGATTTTTGGGGATTTTCTATATATAGAATCATGTCATCTGCAAATAGAGATGGTTTTACTTCTTCCTTTCCAATGTGGACGCCTTTTATTTCTTTTTCTTGCCTAATTTCTCTGGCTAGGTCTTCCAGTACAATGTTGAGTAGCAGTGGTAAAAGTAGGTATCCTTGTCTTTTTCCTGATTTTAGGGGGAAACTTTTCTGACTTTCACCATTGAGTATGATGTTAGTTGTGGATTTTTGGTAAATGTCCTTTAGCATGTTATAGAAATTTCCTTGTGTTCCTAGTTTAATGAGTGTTTTTATCCCAAAAGGGTGTTGAATTTTGTGGAATGCTTTTTCTGTATCTATTGAGGTAATCACATTTTTTCTTCATTCTATTAATGTGGTTTATTGCACTGATTTTCTTATGTTAAGTAACGTAGGGCACCGACTGCTATTATGTGTGCCCAGCACTGTTCTAGGCAAAACACATATACAGAAGATGAGGAAGATAGAGACCTACCCTCAGAGAGATTTCAGTCTCAGGGTAGAGACATCATTAACCTGGAAAATAAGATAGCAATACAGAGCACTTTAAAATAAAGTACCACTTATTCAGAATACCTTCTATTTTGTTTTTTTTAATAGTTTCAGGCTGTGAAAGCTCTCTTTCCTGACAAGTTCTTCTTAGCCCATATCTACTTTGCTTATACATTATCTGACTTGGGAATAAACTCAAGTCTAATCCAAAGAGATCTTGGTATCTAAAAACTGAGTAACAATGTGAAAGCTACCCACTTAGGAAGGCACTGAAAATACATCCCTCGTAACTATTGCCAGAAGACCAATAAATGACTTGATTAGCTTTTTCAGAATTCTTCAAAATTTTAGTGATTCTAAGAGGAATAACTCAAACTCTATTAATGTTCTTCTCCTTAAACAAGATGTAGAGTCCTCTGTCTTGGAAATGGGTTGTCAACCTCCCTGTGGAATAAAAAGCTCTCTTCACTTTTGTTTTCCTATCTTACTAAAATTATACTTTACATATTGTGATGGGGGAGTCCATTTGAATCCATTTCTCAAGTCAGACTTTGCTAGTGTTCTTTAAGAATATTCAAAGCACAATTCTTGAAAGTGCTATTAATTGAAGCTTTAAAAATGGCCCCTTGTGTGATCCCAGAGGTTTTTGCAGCAACTGAGTTATTAGACAAAACTGAAATAATCAAGTTGAGAAAGAGCTCATTTTATATCCTGTTTGATAAAAAGGTAAATTGTTCTCTATATTCTAACATTGATTGATGTCTTGAAACCCTTCCAAATATTCAAACTGTAAAGATATTTGAGAAGCCCAGGACTTTCTCTCTCACTCCAAAAGTGATAGATTTTATTTGAATTTTTACAAATGGGAACTTACAACTCCTCATTGTTGCAAAATACCAGCTGTCTTAGCAGGTACAGTGCATGAGAAAACCCTTTCCAAAGAAAGAGCTCTGGGACTTTCCACTATCTGGAAGTTTTTAAGGTCTTAAAGTTTATGAAGAAAATGAAAGTGTTATTTGTTTTTAAATGAAGAGTCTTCATTATGGTAATTGGCTGCACCTGCTTGGAAGCAGCCCTTCCCACTTTTCACTTAACATGCTGCTGCATGTGTTTGCTTAATTCCTTACAGAAATGTGAATGTCATCAAATAAGAAATGGACAAAGTTACTGTTTAAAAAATAAATAAGCAGTTGGCATTTTCAGGAGAATCATTTTGATGAAATTCCAATCTTTACAAACTAATACTAAGCATTTTCAAATCAATTATTTCAAGAATTTTGAAGGAAATACATTACAATTAAATCTTGGCAAGATGGCCAGTGATAGAGGTTATGTAGTTTCAAAAATTTTGTTTTGGGACATCAGGGATTAAGCATAATGGAATATTTTCTGGGAAATCAGAGGTAAGGTCAGGGCAAAGAGTTCTAAAAGAATTAGGTGTTCTGAAAAATTCTCATCAGAAGTGGTAGCAGAATAGAGATTGCCACCAACAAATTTATGGAACAGCATTTCCTCCACATGCCATCCTTACAATTCTGCCTCATTCTTGACTAGGTTATCTATCAACTCATCTCTAGTCAACAAGCCTCTTTGAGATGAGTGAGAATATTTAAAGAAGAGCAAAATAGCCCAGTGCCTTGAAACTCTGGTTCCCAAACTCTTCCTTTTAACGGCTTCATATTATAATGTTTGAGTAGAGACTCTAGCCGGGGGACTATAGGAATTAAGGAGATTATTACATTTACATTCCAAAATAGGGAAATCTAGTAATATATTATTGGAAGTTTCTACTAAGGCACCAATATATAGTAGATGTGACATACTAAAGTAATGCATCTGTCCAAGATACAGAAGGTTATACCTGGAACCTTCTCATATAACATAAAAAACTTCTCACCTATATGGAGGCTGTGAAAGTGTGGATTGTTAGAGATTTGAGGAGTATTTTTTTAAAAGGAAGCTTTTTCTGTAGAAAGTGGAACTGTGACTCTTTTGCTCCACAGCTCTCTCCCAAGGGTGGCATGAAAGTGGTTCCCTTTTCACCTCAGATCAAGAGAGAAGGGCTAGCTGGAGTGGTTGATATGGGTTTGCTACCACTGGATAGGGGGAGATGCAGTGAACTGATTTCTCTCCAGGAGATCTAGAGAACAAAGTAGATTGCCACGCTACTTTGGTGGTGGGACAGGAGAATTGCTACTGTCTTGGAACTGACCTGCATCCCCAGATTATTTTTGGGGGAAGAATCTGAGTATTTCCACTGGGTCAGATGTGGGGATCATACGAAGATGAGCCAGAATAGGGGACATCTTAGATCCAGTCCAATAGAAATTCCTAGTGGGGCAAACAGGACCAAGCAGAAGTAGACTGCTGCATCCCTAGAGCCTGAGGAAGGTATAAATGACTATCAGAATACAGTGCATTCTTCCATGTCAAGGGAACTGAAGGTGATAGACTGCCAGTATTTAGAGGTGTGTGTAGTGCTTTGAAGAATCTCTGAAAGCACCCACAAGAGAAAGAGTAAATTTAAGCTTCTGCTAGGCTCAGAGAGCATGAAACCAATTTATAGCAGTACTAATTAAGCAAGGATTTCTTGCTTCTTTTATTTCTCCCTTGTCCCTGTGCAAATCTTTGAGCAGGGAGTAGATGTAATCTTGAATGAAGTGTAAAGGTGATTACAACCTGAGATTCGATATTGTGTTTTAGACTTAAAGTGATCACAGAGAATTTTATTACCTGAGAGTGAAAATAAAGGCCATGCAACTGCCAAAGTTTTCATCCAAGGGCATAGGAAATCCTTTCCATTTATCTCCCATACACCTGCTTTATCAGTGTGCTCATTTTACAAAGATTTTTTTCTTCAAAATTTGCAATTATGGCAGAGAATCCATTTATAAGAAAAATAGCATGATGGTCAAGAACATGAGCTCCAGAATCAGTCCAGTTTTCTAATCTGTAAAGTGGCGATAATAGTAGCAACTACCACAAAGGGTTGTGGTGAGGATTAGATGAAATGATGCAGGCAAAATACAACCTTGAAGTGTAGCTCAAAATGTTAGCTATATACCAAGTTTGGGCTTTGAAGAGATTAAATTTTGCAGTGAGGGCATTTATTCATATAGATTTTAAAATAATAGCCAATTGGTAGCTACGTTGGTTTTTAAAACTTTTTGCTGTTGAGAGTATTGTAAAAATATTTTTTCAGTATAAATTATCAATGATTATTATTTGTATTATATTTTAAATTTGCCACTACAAGCTATGCTAGAAAGATGCTTGTATATATGTCCTTGTTTACTGATGCATTTATTCCTATAGAGCAGATTTCTCAAAGTGGCATATTGCATCAAAAGGTATTATAGTCAGGTTTATTGGTATAATTTACATTCACCAAAAATGATTTTGACAAAGGTCTTTAGTACAAACATACATATAGTCATGTAACTACTACCACCATCAAAATATAGAAAAAATTTTCCACCCTAGAAAGTTCTCTCATGTTCCTTTGCAGTCAGTTGCTTCCCTACTCTAAAGCTTTGCCTTTTCCAGAATGCCATATACATGGCATAATAAACTGGTTGCATGTGTCTGACTTATTTCACTTAGCATAAGGCTCTTTGAGAGTCATCCACCTTCTTGCGTATATCAGTATTTCATTCCTTTTTATTGCTGAGTAGTCTCCATTATAGGGGTATTCTACAATTTGTTTATCCATTCATCTGCTGTTGGACTTTTGGGTTATATCTAGTTTTTGGAAATTGTAAATAAAGTTGCATAAACATTTATTTTCAGATCTTTGTATGGACATATTTTCATTTCTTTTGGGTAGATATCTTGGGGAGAATTGCTGGGGCAAATGATAAGTGTATGTTTAACTTTTTAAGAATGTGCTAAATTTTTCCAAAGTGAATTCCCCATTTCACATTCCTGTCAACAATGTACAAGGGTTCCAGTTTCTCCACATCATCACCAAACTTGGTATTTTCAATCTTTTTGATTAATGACATTCTAGAGGGTATGAAGTAGTATTTTTTGTGGTAATCTACATTTTCCTAATGATTAATGATGTGTATCTTTTCTTGTGCATTTTAGCCATTGTATATCTTTTTTGTGAAAAGTCTGTTAAGAGGTTCCGTGTAATATTTTGGGTAATCTAAGCACCTCTTAAAATATATGTATATATATATATAAATAACATTTTTGTAAGCAAATACACATATATGCATATATATTTATATATCATTTTGCAAATGTTTGTATGTATTGTGAGAATTTTGATTTTTACCCACAATAAAAATAAATAAAAAATTAAAAAAAATAAATAAATAAAATAAACCAGAAATTAAAAAAAAAAAAAAAAGAGCCATTTTTAAATCGGTTTGCTCGTCTTCTTAATGTTGAGTTCTGAGAGTTCTTTTTTTTTTTTTTTTTTTGCCATTTAAAAAATTTATTGAAGTCTAACACTCATATATGAACATACATAAACAATAAATGTATAGTAATAGTTGTGAACTTACAAAACAAGCATACATAACATCATACAGGGCTCTCATACCTCACCCTAACTTGAGAGTTCTTTATATATGCTAGATACAAGTCCTTTATTAGATAAGTGATATGTAAACATTTTCTTCTCATCTGTAGCTTGTATTTTTATTTTCTTAATTGTGTCTTTTGAAGATAAAAGGGTTTTATTTGATGAAATTCTTTTAATAATTTTTTTCTTTTGCAATTGTTTATCTGGTTAGGTCTTTATTTCATCTTTACAATTATAGTACAGTTTTGCTGGATATTGGATCTTTGGTTATCAAATTTTATTCTTAGAACTTTCAATATGTCATTCTACTGCCTTCTATCCTTCATTATTTCTGATTAGAAATTAGCCTCTAATGGTATTATTCTTCTGTATGTGATGAATAATATTTCTCTTTCCATTCTCAAAAATTTCTCTTTCTAAGTTTGACTGTGATGTGTTGAGGTTTAGATCTCTTTGTGTTTATTGAACTTGGGTATCTTGAGCTTATTTTGGATATTTAAGTTAATATTTATTTCATCATTCAGCCTTTGCTACTTCAAATATTTTTTTCTGCCCCCTTTCTCTTTGTTCTCTTTTTGGGTGTCCCTTGGTAAGTATGTTGATATGACTGATGTTGTTCCACAGGTCTCTGAAGCTTTGTTCATTTGAATTTTTTTGTCTATCTTTCCTTCATATTATATAGTTTCTATTAATCTATCTTCTAGTTCAGTGATTCATTCTTCTACCATCTGCACTTTGCTGTTGAGCTCATTTAATAACTTTTTTTTTTTTTTTTTTTTGGTTCCAGTTATTACACGTTTAGTTTTAGAATTTCCATTTAGTTCTTTTTTATGCTTTCTGATTCTCTCTTGCTATTTCCTGTTTGTTGAGATATCCTCATATTTTCCTTGAATTCCTTGAACAAGCTGTTTTTAAATTCTTTCAATATATTTTTAATAGCTGCTTTGAAGGCTTTGTCTGTTAAATCTGACATCTAGTCCCACTCATAGTTAATTTCTTTTGTCTGCTTTTCTCCCCTGAGCATTTCTTTGCATCACTTAAGTTTTTTTGAAAGCTGTATGCTTTAGATGATATATTGTTGCAATGCTACATTCTGATTTTTTGCTCCTTTCTTTGCTTTTGGTCACTTTCCTTAACTTACACAGAGGATCTGTCTGCCCTGAAGTGTTTAGCTATTGATATCTCTGCTTATTTTTTTATTCTTTATTTTGGCTTCCTAGGGATTGCTCTGTATCTCTATAGGTTTTAGGTTAGTAGTCACTAGTTATTTGAGAAGAAGTTGTGTTCAAGTCCCTCAAGCCCATAAGGTTTTTACTTTCCATTGATTCAATCTGTATGTGACTTGGAGAGGATATTGAAAGTTCATCCATTTTACAAGTCTACCTTCACTTTCTTCCTGGCTCTTTCCAGTCTCCTCTGTACAAGCATGTCTAACAATGATGTGTGGCAAACTTTTCTAACTCCTCTGTGACTCTTATAGCAAGCATCTTGTTGTTTAGTTTCTGGCTAGTCTGTCACTTGTACCAACTAGAACTGTAATCTGAGCTAGCAGAGCTGTGAGATTTTTCCATTTGTTTACTCCCAAGTTAATTACTTTTACTGAGAACACCCAAATTCTTGTCCTCTGTTCCAAATCATGTCCCACTAATCTGTAAGCAAAACTTCTGGTTTTCACTGCTATCCCTGCCCTGGAAAAACTGTTGCTCTCTTCTAATGAGGTGATATGTGAGGATGAAAGCAGCCCTAAGCAAGGCCACAGAAATTCTCTCTTCTTACCCAAAAGTTTTTCATGAATAAACACTTTTCAATTTGTTGTTTACCTTTGTTTCATTTCTAGAATCTTGAAATGGTTGTTTTTGAAAATTTTGTCCAGTTTTATAGTAGTTTATTTAGAAAGAGGATTTACCTATCTCTTCACCCCATTATAGCTGGAAGTCTCAACTGTCTCAATGTTTAAGATTCTTGATCCATATTATTGAATTTATTTCATTCTTCTTTCAGTCTGTATGTATCTATCTGTAAATTATTTTCAAGCATTTTTAATTGAGCAAATTATTGTATGAATCTATGAAAATCTGAGAATTTAGTTCTGTTTTCTTCACATATGAATGACAATTTGGCTTGGAATAAAATCTGTGGTTACAGTAATTTTCTCTCAAAATTCTGTAGTTTATGGTTGTCTTTCATTTGGTGTTGTAGAAAAGAAATGTGACTTTTGCTCCTTTATATATAATTTTTTTCTTGTTGGATGATTTTAAAGTTTTTTCCCTTTTTCCTTTCAATTTCAAGCTGGATATGACTAGGTATAGGCATTTAAAAATTAATTTAGCCTAAAATCAAAATAAATTTAACCAGAAAGATTTAAAACCTAAAGCAAGAGAATAGTACAGCTTTACTGAAGGTTGTAAACTAGATCTGAATAAATAGAGAGATGTTTCATATCTCTGGAGAGGAAACCCTAAATGTCATTTTTCCCAAGTCCTATGTACAAGTGCTATGTATTGCCTTTCATCATATTGGGTGACACAGCATTCAATTATCCCATCATTAGTAATACATTTCTAATCTGAAACCAAAGAAGTTTTTTGGGGATGGAATTTGACAAGTTGATTTTAAAGTTTGTTTATCAGAACAAATATGTGAGAATAGTCAAGAAGTTTTGGGGACAACATTATAATGCTATTGTTTTTAAAATGCTGGAGTAGATGAAAAGGTCAATGGCATAGAAGAATAAGTCTAGAAAAAGAACTAAATATATATGGGAATTTAATTTATAAAAAAGGTTGTGGCATTTCAGATCAATGAGGAAAGATAGATCAATAAGTGGAGCTGAAAGTTGACTGTGATTTTTTTGTTTTGTTTTTTGAAGTACTGGGGCTGAGGATTGAACCTGGGATCTCGTATGTGGGAAGCTGGTGCTCAACCGCTTGAGTCACATCTGCTTTGCGACTATGTGATTTAAAAAAAATAAATTTTGGTTTTATTTTCTACTTCATATTGCATATAAAAATAATTTCCAAATGAATTTAAAAATCTAAGTGGGATTCATTTTCCAACTATAGACATGTTATGGAAATATGAAAGAATATTTTAACATTTTGTGAAATAACTATCCAAATCATAAAACCTAAAAACAATAAAGGCAATGAGCGGCAGGTTTGACTACATAAAACTACCCTTCTGTTTTGAAAATTATGATAAAAACTTAAAAGTTGAACAACAGATTAGAAAAAATGGATATAAAATATAGAAGGCAAAAAGCTGGTGAACATGTATGAAAATCAATACTGTGGGTGGAAATATAAATTGGTATAAAAATTGAGGCACATTTTTAGTAATCTTAAATCTAGGACTGTACTTTATGAAAATAAAAATATTTCTATGTTAATATATATTTTCTTTGTATTATAGTTTAAAATAGCAAAATACTAGAAATAACTAAATGTGCATTAATAGAGGACCAATTAGATAAATTTGGTTTATCCATTCAGTCAAAATACATATAACTATTAGAAGGAATGCAATAGTATTGTATGTGGTGATGAAGAAAGATGCCCATGGTATATTTTAAAATAAAAATGCAATTTGAAGAACTATCTGGATAGCATGATCAAATATTCACAAAAAGAAAAGTGCATCTATAAAGATCTATTTATACATATATATTATCTATAATCTACCTTTATAAACTGTATTAGTCAGCCAAAGCGGTGCTGATACAAAATACCAGAAATAGGTTGGTTTTTATAACGAGTATTTATTTGGGGTAGAAGCTTAGAGTTACCAGGCCATAAAGCATAAGTTACTTCCTTCACCAAAGTCTATGGCCACATGTTGGAGCAAGATGGCTGCCAATGTCTGCCAGGATTTAGGGCTCCTGGTTTCCTCTCTTCCCGGGGCTTGCCTTTCTCTGGGGTCAGGCTTATGTCACTCCCCAAGACTAGCTGTAGACTATCAAGCGAACGGCTTGTCTCTTTTCCTGGAGCCTTCTCTCCTTCCTCACAACCAAGCTCTTCTATGTGCTTACTTCCCCGGGCTCCAGCATTAAAACTCCACATCAGAACTCCAACTCAAGACTCCAACTCTGTCCTTTGCCATGTCTTTTATCTTTGAGACCCTACCCACCAAGGGGCGGGCCTCAATGCCCTACTGACATGGCCCAATCAAAGCCCTAATCATAATTTAATCATGCCCAGAGGAACAGACCGGCTTACAAACATAATTTATATCTGTTTTTGGAATTTGTAACTATATCAAACTGTCATATAAGCATAGTAAAAATTATGGAGGAATGCATATTTATACAGTCATCAGCAGTTAGATCTATTTTGTGGGTTTGAAAGGATGGAGGTGAAAATTTATACTTGAAAATCATTTTTGGAGGGTAGTTAAGGATATGTAAATATGATCAATATATAATTAAAATATAAATATGAGAGCCTTTTTCAGTTATTTTTGTTTGGCAGAAGTGTAATAAGTGAGCCAACTTCTTTTCTTTTCCTTCTTTCTACTCTTATTATTAATCTTCCCCTTTCATTGCTTGATTTCAAGAATCCAAGAGCCCATTTCCACTGAATTTGCTCCCTTTTCCTGTGCTATCATTCCTGGATTGGGCCTTCTCTAACACATTGCAATATGATGATCTTACTGAACCTACCCTCACCCTGGAAAGGCCAAGCAATATTGTGGCTTAGAGTACTTGCTGCTTCAAAGGAAATAAATATATATTTAATGTCCTTCATTTGTTATACAATGATTTTACATGTATTATTTTACTTGATTATTCCAATTGTCCTGTGAATTGGGTAAGGCAAGTATTCCCATTTTAATAGAGGGTTGGCATCTTACTCAAGACAAGTGAGATAAGTGGAGTGAAACACAAGAGCGTGAAACATAGATCTAGGTATTTACTCGGAGTTAGAAAGCCTGACCATAGGATATCCAAAGACTAGGCAGAGCACTGGCTGGGAATCAGAAGCCTATGGCTTTGAGCATTTTGTTTTACCTTTTCAGACCTCAGCTTACCGTATTTTAAAAGACAAGTCAAGGTGGGAAATCTCAAATGCCTTTAAGGATTAGACAAGACATTTAATTGAGTGGAGCACCGAGTGTAAGGTTATGAATGGGGTGGGAACTGGTGAAGCAGATCCTATGCTCTCTTAAATGACTTTGAAATTAAAAAGAAAATAATAATACTGTTGAGACCACACAAAGCATGTTTGTTAGCCAAATCCAGCCTATGGGTTTCCAATTTGCAACTCCTACATTAGTTGATTTCTTTTCAACCCTAACATCCTCTAATCCTTTTCATAACCTAGAAAAGTGATTGAATGAATGAAGGGAGCAGTTGGTAGGGGGTATTGAATTTATAATATGATCTGATTTTTAAGAACTTTTTTTGTGAAATGATTAAAGATACACTGGAAGTTGTAAAGATAGTATAGAAAATATACCCTTTTCGTAGTTTCCCCTATTAGTTACATCTTGCATATCAATAGTACAAAATCAAAACCAGGAAACTGACATTGGTATGAAGTGTGTGTATAGTTTTGTGCCATTTTATCATGTGTGGATTTGTGTAACTACCACCACACTCAAGATACAGAACTATTCTATTACCACAAAAATCTCCTTCATGTTACCCCTCTGTAGTCACACCTACCCGCAGGATTCCTAACTCCTGGTAACCACTAATCTGTTTCCCATTTTTATAATTTTGCCATTTTGATAATGTTATATAAATGGAATCATATAGTATGTAACCTCTTGAGATTAGTTTTTGTGTTTTTTTTTTTAACTTAGCATAAAGCCCTTGAGATTCATCCACGTTTTTGTACATATCAATAGATGCCTCCTGACAACCTGATTGATTTTTAAAAATGTGGGAACAGTAAAATTTACTTTGGTGGGTTATATTTCTGTGGACTTGACAAATGCATAGCGTCATATATCTACCACCAGAGTACTGGACAGAATAGTTCTGTCACCTCCAAAATTCTCTCATGCTGCCCATTTGTTGGTAATCCCAACTCCATCCCCTATCCCTCCATCCACTATTTTTTATCCCTATAGTTTGGCCTTTTCCAGAATGTCATATAAATGGAATCATACTTTCACTTAACAAATTGTTTTTTTGATTCATTCATGTTGTCGCATGAATCAATAGTTTGTTCTAAATTGCTGAATAGTATTCTATTGTGTGGATGTACCACAGTTTGTCTGTCCATTCACCTCTTGAAGGATATCAGGGATGTTTCCAGTTTTGGCAACCATGAATAAAGCTGCTATAAATATTTGCGTATAGATTTTTTTATGAACATGATTTTTTAAATTCACTCTCGGAGTGGCTTGTTGGATCAAACGGTAAGTGTATATTTAACTTTATAAAAAACTGCCACACAGTTTTCCAAACTGACAGTACCATTTGCATTTCCACCAGAGAATTCCACTTACTCTGCATCCTCACCAGCATTAGGTGTTACCAGTTTTAAAAATCTATTCTAATAGGTATATAGTGGTATCCTATTGTTTTAATTTGCATATCCCTAATGACCAACTAATTTGAGCATATTGTCATATGCTTATTTGCCATCCGCATATCTTTTTTGGTGAAGTGTCTGTCCATGGTTTGGATTTTTAATTATAAATAATAGTTGTTTTTTTCCATTTTAAAGGAACAGCAATTTATTAAAGAAAAATTAAAAAATACAGATAAACCAAAAATATGATAAAGGAATAGAAAACACCATTCCACTACCAAGTAATAATATTTTGATATATCTTTCTAAACATTTTCCTTTGCATTTATATGAAATATATATGTATTTAATCAAATCATATACATACTCTGTGTCTACTGTTTCGTAACATGGTTTTTTTGAAACTTAAGAATTGTGGTAGTTAGACTAATACCCCACTCTCAAAGATAGCCACATCATAATCCCTGTGAATATTTTACTTTACATGGTAAAGGGGAATTTAGGTTGCAGATAGAATTAGGATGCTAATCAGTTGACCTTCAGATTGGGTAATTATCCTGGATTATCCTAGTGACCCCAATGTAATCACAAGGATCCTTAAAAGTGACAGGCCAAGGTAGAAGGCCTGTTGCAGGCTTTGAAGATAGAGAAAGGGGGTCTTGAGACAAGGAATGTGAACATTCTCTAGAAACGGGAAAGGGCAAGGAAATAGTCTCTGGTGCCTCTAGAAAGAATTACAGCCTGTTGATACTTTGATTTTAGCCCTACTGACATCTTGATTTTAGATCAGTGAGACCCATTTTGGACCTCTCAACTCCAGTAATATAAGGTAATAAATTTGTATTATTTGAGCCACCAAGTTTGTGATAGTTTGTTATAGTAACAGTAGAATATCAATACAAGTGTCAGGATGATTCTTGTGCATCAATAAGTGTTCATCCACTATAAGGTTTTTAAAATATATTTTAAGCAGAGGTATACATAAATGTTAAAATAGAGAAACATAAAGTTGAAAGTGATGAATGTGTGTGTGGGGGCATCTTGAGGGACTTCAATGGAATCCTAGATTTCCATGGAACTCAATTGGAAGATTATTGATATTTAATGGTTGTGTTTCTCTGCATTCATAGACCCATAGTTTCTTATGGACTGTTGTGTTTTTCTTTCCAGTTTTTTCACCCAAGCAGTGGGTGAACAGAAAGTGAACCTTATAATTTCAAGAAGTAATGGAACAGGTTGAAGGCATTTTCTAAACATTGCTCTATGTGCAAATATGTATCCACTAAGTCTAGATATTACACCTATTTTTCACTTTCTTACTGATGTGATCCAAACATTCAGCAGTAACTGTGAAAAACACCTCTAAAATAAGTGTCTTATTTATGATGCGGCAAATGGAGATTAAAATTACTGTGCTTAAACTTGAGCCAGCTATATGTGGTGTGACTGATGCAGACATTCAAACTAAAACTAAAAGCTCAGGTTGATTCGTGCATGTTTTGTGATTGTTGTGATTGCTCTCATACTTAATAAGGTAGTGGAAATCTCAGGAACAAAAATCATTGACTAATAGCCTGCCATATTTGAACTTCTGGCATTCTCTATAAAAGTCTAAAAACATTTTGAGCAAATTCTTTTATCATTGCCAGTATGTCATATTTATCTTAGAGATGGCCTACTGACTGAGCTACAAACTGTTTATCATTGTATTTGAGAACTTTCACAGGCTTTTAATTTATTTCAACACATGAAGAACAAGATTTTCTCATTCCTGATTGAGACCAAATATGGGAAAATTATAATTCCTTTGGTCTTCCTTAGTGTAATACTGAATCGTGAATCGTGCCTCCTTGAGAACTAATACAAATGTCATTGTATCTGAGGGGGAAACCAACTCAGTCCCTGAAGCAGCATCAAGATAGTGGGGGCACTAGGAAGAACTTTTGAGGAAAATCTGGCTATTTTAATTTAGAGCGGATTTGGCAAAGCTTGAAAGTATATGCATGTATACACTTATCTTAAAGACCAAGGTAAGATCATAGAAAGGTAAGACCATTACTTTGGAATATTTGGTCACAGTCAGGAATAAGAAAGTCTTGTTCTTTATGTGTTGAAATAAATTTGGGGGCTTCCATAAGGTTATTGGCGAATTGAAGAATTCTATAGGAGAAATCCACTCCTATATCTGAGATGCCTCTGATACAGAGGACATCTTGAAGTAATATGCAACTCTTGATGACACCTCTTCAACACTTAGTAAATCTGACCTTTCCTTTCATCTGTCATTATGCCGAATCACGTGGCCCAGCAAGCGGCTAACACATTGCAACCAAATTTCACAATTGCAGGCTGGGAACATGTGCTCCCTCAAACTGATTAGTGATATTACCAGTGTTTAAACCCATTTCCTGTCACCTTGGAGGATGGAGGTTACTTGACAGGAAGTCATTCTGCTGTCATCCAGAAGGACTGCCAATGCAGTTCTTTAAACTTGTTGGTGAGTAGAAAGAGAGGCAGCCGGCTTTACTTTGGTCTAAAGTTTTTGCACATGTTGAGAAATACAAGCATTTAGCTTATCATGGAAGCACCTAGTTTTGATACTAATGGAATGCGCATTTCCTTGAGATTTCTAAGTTCCCAAAGGTTTTGGCAAATGCTGACAAGGAAACTGTTTTAGTTTTAAAAAAAAACAAACAAAAAACAAAACCAAAAACCAAGAAACAAGCCGAGCGTATTTTATGCTAAAAGGTCATTTTGCATTAGCTGTGTCTTCAAGTCTATTTTGAAAAATCACCTCTTTGGGGAGTGGACAAAAAGAAATCCCAAGAGGCAGTACATTTCCTTTAATAAATTCAAGCAACTTTTTCTTTGGAAGATGTTATTTATCATACATTTTCCTTGTCATATTGAGCATTCCCAGACCATCACTTAAAATAGATTGGTAATTTGGCCCTTAATTTTGGCACCTGTACATCTTTTATAGCTCTGGTCTGTGTTTGGAGACTTTACTACTCTGTAAGTTAATACTCTTTTAGGGCTTAAACGCCACCATTAACAGCAAATTGGCCTCTCAGGATGCTGGATAGAACCATTTTTTATATTTATTTGTTTAATCTTTATTAGCCAAAGGTTGTCCAACAGCTCTCAGGGAGTGAATTACCCATGAGGTTTGGAGGCATGTTTAAATCTTTTTCCTATAACTTCAGGGTTAAGAGAGGGGTTGATCATTGTAAGTACTTTGGGCTGCTTATGACTCCAACCTTTGTTTCTAGGCAGCCATAGACTACTCCCATTCCCTGACCTGTAGGCCAAATAAGTCCTAGATTTTCATAGTTAGAGGGAACCACAGAGATAATCTGATCAAAGCCACTTATTTTACAAGCAGGGAAACTTAAGTCCAAAGAGGGGAAGTGATTAAGCTGCTAGAGTTTTAAGCTAGTTCTCTTCCTACAGGTTTTTTACTTTTTTAAACTTTTTATTTTGAAATAATTATAAACTTACAGGAAAGTTGCAAAAATAACACAGAAACAATACATATAACTCCAACATATCCCCCATCCAGAGAACCAGATTTACCAACTGTTAGCATTTTGCTATATTTGTAGTAGTATTATATTCTCTTTCTGTCATCTATCATTTATCTATCGATCATTTTATCTCTAAACAGTTGAGAGTGGGTTGCATACATCATGCTCCTCTCAGACTTAACACTTCCATGCACATTTCCTGAGAACAAGGGCACTCACTTGTGTAGCTACCTTAAGTACAGCTATTATGTTAAAAAATATTTAACATTGATATAAAGCATACAGTTCATATTAAACCTTTTTCAGTTGTCTCAAGAATGTCCTTTTGGACATTTTCTATTATTAGATCCAGTTTCAGGATCATGCATTGTATTTAATTCTATTGCCTCTTTAATCTTTCTCTCTTTCTTTTTAATTGTGATAATATATATACAGCATAAAATTTTCAATCTCAACCACTCCCAAGCATACCACTCAGTGGCATTAATCACATTCACGTTCTGTGCTATCACCACCGTCTATTACCAAAACTTCCCCTTCACCCCAAACAGAAGTCCTGCATCCTTTATGCATTAACTCCTCATTCCCCACATCCCGCCCCCAATAACCTGTGCTCTACTGTCTTTGTGGATATGCATATTCTAGTAATTTTATATAAATGGAATTGTGCAATATTTATCTTTTTGTATCTGCCTTATTTCATTCAACATGATATCTCCATCCATGTTGTAGGGTTTATCAACATTTCATTCCTTTTTACAGTTAAATAATTTTCCATTGTATGTATATGCCACATTTTGCTTATCCATTCTTCTGTTGAAGGACCCTTGGATTGCTTCCACCTTCTGGCCATTGTGACTAATGCTCCTATGTACAGTGGTGTACAAATACGTGTTCGAGTCTATGCTTTAAATTATTTTAGATCAGGGGTTCTTAACCTTTTTGTTCCATGGACCCCTTTGTGAGTCAGGTGAAAACCATGGACCCCTTACTTACTAAGTCCACACTCTGCTGTGTATTATTTAATAAATATATCATACCCACACCAATACATCCCCATGAGAATATTTTTTTTTTTTTTAATTCAGGCTCTTAATCCCTTGTTAAGAACCCCTGTTTTAGATCTATACCTAGAAGTGGATTTGCCAGGTCATTGATAATTCTATGTTTAACTTTTTGAGGAACTGTCAAACCGTATTCCTCAGTGGCTGCACCATTTTATATTCCCACCAACAATGAACAATTGTTCCTATTTCTCTGTTTTTGTCAACACTTGTTACTTTCCTTTTTTTTTTTTTTAATAGCCATTCTCACAGGTTTAAGGTGGTATATCATTGTGGTTTTAATTTGCAGTTCTCTAATGGCTAATGATGTTGGGCATGTTTTCATGTGCTTATTGGCAATTTGTATATCTTCTCTGGAGATATATCTATTGACGTACTTTGCCAATTTAAAAATTGTATTGTCTTTTTGTTGTTGAGCTGTAGGAGTTCTTTATATGTTCTAAACACTAAACTTTTATCAGATATGTAGTTTCCAAATATTTTCTCTTATTGTACAATTTGTCTTTTAACTTTCTTGATAATATCTTTTAATGCACAAAAGTTTTTAACTTTGATGATGTCCAATTTTTCTATCATTGCTTGTGCTTTTTGGTATAAAGTCTAAGAATCCATTGCCTAATAGTAGGTAATGAAGATATTTCTGCATGCTTTCTTCTATGACTTATAGTTGTAACTCTTATATTTAGGTTGTCGATCCATTTTGAGTTAATTTTTGTATGTGGTATGAGGTAGGAGTCCATTAAGTTTTTGCATGTGGATATCCAGTTTTCCAAATACCATTTGAGTGGATTTTGTACCCTTGTAAAAACAGTTGGTCATAGATGCGTGGGTTTATTTCTGAACTCTTAATTCAATTCCATTATTATACGTTGTCTGTCCTTGTGCCAGTAACAAACTTCTTTTTTAAAAAAAATTACTGTAGCTTTGTAATAAGTTTAGAAATCGGGAAGTGTGGGTTCTCCAGCTTTCTTCTTTTTCAAGGTAGTTTTGATCATTCAGAGCCCCTTACCCTTGTATGTGAATTTGATGTTTAACTTTTCCATTTCTTGGATGAAGGCTGTTGGAACTTTGATTGCGATTGTATTGACTCTGCAAATCACTTTGGGTAGTATCAACATCTTAATGATATTAAGTCGTCCAATCCATGAGCATGGAATATCTTTCCATATATTTAGGTCTTCTTCAGTTTCTTTCAGTAATGAGTTACAGTTTTATGCATACAAGTCCTTTATGTCCTTGATTAAATTTATTTCTAGATATTTTGTTCTCTTAGTTGCTATTATAAACAGATTTTTTTCTTGTTTTCTTCTTTGTATTGTTCCTTTCTGGTGTATAGAAACACCACTGGTTTTTGTTTATTGATCACGTACCCTGCCACTTTGCTGAGTTCATTTGTTAGCACTAATAGTGTCTTGTAGATTTTTGAGATTTTATACATATAGGGTTATGTCATCTGTGAATAAGGGATAGTTTTATTTCTTCCTTTCCAATTTGAATGGCTTTTATCTCTTTTCTTTGGCTAGAACTGACAGTCGATATGAATATCAGTGGTGATAGCAGGCATCCTTATCTTGTTCCCTGATTTAGTGGAAAATCTTTTAGTCTTTCACCATTGATGTTAGCTGTGGGTTTTTCAAATATGCCCTTTATCATTTTGAGGAATTTCCCTTTTATTCCTATTTTTATGATTTTTTTTTTTTATTAAAAAAGGGTGCTGAATATTGTCAAAAGCCTTTTTGTGTCAATTGAGATGATCCTGTGTTTTTTTAAAATTCCATTCTATTAATGTGGTATATTATGTTAATTGATTTTCTTATGTTGAACCAACCAGCTTTCCTTGGATAAATCTCACTTAAACATGGTGTATAACCCTTTTGATGTGAAGTTGGATTCAGTGTGTTAATATTTTGTTGAAAACTTTTGCGTCTATATTCACAAGAGATATTGGTTTGTAATTTTATTTTCTTTAATATCTCTATCTGGCTTTGATATTACAGTGATGTTGGCCTCATAGAATGAATGAAGAATTCTTCCCTCCTCTTCAGTTGTTTGGAGGAGTTTGAGAAGGATTAGTGTTAACTCTTCTTTGAATGTTTGCTAAATTTCACCAATGAAACTGTCTTGTCCTAGGCTTTCTTTGTTGGGAATTTTTGATAATTCATTCACTGTCTTCACTTGTTATTGGTCTGTTGACATTTTCTATTTCCTCTTTAGAATAAGTAGTTTATGTGCTTCTTGAGATTTTCCAATTTCATCTAAGTTATCTAATTTGTTCATGTACAATTGTTCATAATATCCTCTTGTAAATCATTTTATGTGAAGTTGATAGTCATTCTTTCATTTCTGATTCTGTTATTTGCATTCTCTCTGTTTTTTTTTTTTTTTTTTTTTTTTTTTTTTTGTCAGTCTGGCTAGAGGTTTGTGAATTTCATTGATCTTTTCAAAGAAGCAACTTTTGGTTTACTTGATTCTCTATATTGTTTTTATATTATCTGCTTTTTATGTCTCCTCTCATATTTCTTATTTCCTTCCTTCTCACTTAGGTTTTGCTTTGCTGTTCTTTTTTGGTTCTTCCAGATGTGAAGTTAAGTTACAGATTTGATATCTCTTTTCTTTTATAGCATCAGCATTTAGAGTTATAAAGTTCCCATTCAGCACTGACTTTGCTGTACCCTATAACTTTTTGTGTGGTATATTATTTTCATTCATCTCACCATATTTCCTAATATCCCTTGTTGTTTCTTCTTTCAACCATTTTGTTTGCTTAAGAATGTGTTGTTTAATTTCCACGTGCCTATTTTCCAGTTTTCCCTCTGTTACTGATTTCTTCTTTCATTCCATTATGGATGAAGTAGACACTCTATATGATTTCAATCTATTTAAGTTTATTGAGAGTTACTTTGTGGCATATAATGTGGTCTATCCTAAAAAATTATCCATTTGCACTTGAGAAGAATATGTAGTCTGCTGTTTTTAGATAAATTTTTCTATATATGTCTACTAGATCTAATTGGTTTATAGTATTGTTCAAGTTTCTATTTCATTATTGATTTTCTGTCTAGTTGTTCTATCCATTATTGAAAGTGGTGTATTGATGTTTCTTACTATTAATGTAAAACCATCTATTTCTGTCTTCAAATCTATCAATGTTTGCTTCATAATCTTTGGAGCTTTGTTGTTAGGTGCATATATGATTATAATCGTCATGTCTTCTAATTTTCTTCTGTGCTTATTTTTCTTTTATTTTCTTTGTGGCTACCATGGTGCTTAAATTTAACATCCTAAATCTATAAACCTTTCATTTTGTTTGATACCAACTGACCTTTAGTAGCATATGCAAACTGTGTTCCTAAATCCCAACTTAATGTAATTTCTGTCACAAATTATGTATTTATACATTATGAGTCCAAAACCATTTATTTGTCATTACTTTTTATGCATTTGCATTTTAGTTCCTATAGGAAGTAAAACGTAGAGTTACAAACCTTGTATTTGTATTTGCCCATGTAATTCCTTTACTGGAGATTTTTATTTCTTCATGCATCTTCTGTCTATTTTCTAGTGTCCTTTCCTTTGAGCCTAAAGAACTCCCTTTAGCATTTCTTGTAGGGCTGATCTAAAAAAAAAAACAAAAAACAAAAAAAAATCAACAAAACTCCCTCAGCTTTTGTTCATACAGAATTGTTTAATCTCTCCCTCATTTTTGAAAGAGAGTTTTTCCAGATATAGAATTATTGGTTGACAAATTTCTGCCTTCAGCACTTAAACATGTCATTCCACTCCCTTTTTGCCTCATGGTTTCAAATGAGAAATTGGCACTTAATTTTATTGTGGCTCCCTTGTACATGATGCATTGCTTCTCCCTGGTGTCTTTCAGAATTCTCCCTTTATCTTTGGCATTCAACAGCTTTATTATAATATGTCTCAGAGTGTGTCTATTTGGGTTTATCCTGTTTGGAGTTTTTTGAGATTCTTAAGTGTGTTGGTATTTACTGTTAAGTAGAGTTCTTCTAACACAAAATCTTTAAGAACCAAGGGAAAGGATTCCTGTTGGTGGGTTTCATTAACTGTCAGATGGTTCTGAGATTTTCCTGACAGGTAAACTCTTTAAGTAGGTGCCTATTTCTTTTACCTTTCTTCCTGATTAGCACTCAGTCCTCCTCTGTATAAAATAATAAGGCTCTATAAAATTAAAGAGGTTTCATTACATGAAATAATCTGAGTGTGATTATTCCTGAACAATAGCTAGACATAGAGCCTGGCATTAACAAGGTGCTTAAGAAATGTGTATTGAAAGCATATACTAAAGTGGCTTTAAAAATACTGATATAATGAAAGGTAACATGCTATTGAGGGAAGAGCAATATACTTAGGAGCCCAGCTTCCCAACTCCAACCAAGCATGATTGATGATTGCTGAGTTGTTAGTATTTGTAGACTTAATATGCATCCTCATGAGGGGTTGTGTCTATACTGAAGGATTTGACTCATCATTTCATGATACTTGGTTGGTGAAGCTGAGATGGAAGTATCATAGACTCTTAGAGTAGGATGGCTTCATAGAGGTTATCTAGACCAATCTACTCTCTAATCCTTGTTTGATTTCCCTTTGTAGGAAACCTGCCAAATAGTTAACAGTGTACGGCAGAGTATGGCTATCATCTATACCATGAGTTTGTCCAGACATCTTTGAATAGACTTAGAAATAGATGTAGACTTATGGAATAGCCATAAAAACAAGTTCTTATCTTTAGCCATATTCTGCCTCCCTTAAAATTTCTACCCATTGGTGGTAGTTCTCATCTCTGGAATCACAGGAGTCATGTCTAATCCCTTTTTCTTACAAGACTGCAATTCATGAACCTCAGTTTTTCCCAAGCATGGAAAGGTATATTGTTAACATTGTTCCTTCTTCTAAAGGAAGATGTAGATTCTTAAATAGGCTGAATCTGTAATAATTTTTCTTCCAAAATATGTTTTATTTACTTTTTGTAATGTTTTGTGCTTAAGGATTTTTAAAGAGATAGCTCATAAAGTGTTTAATTTCCTTACTAGTCCTTTGTCTTTTCAAAATAAAGGTTGCCTTTTATTTTTGTTACTTTGAATTGTAGACAAGTTTCATTTGATGTCCTCTTAAAGCAGAATAAAGAATCTCATTCCCAAAAGAATCTCCAAGGATTTCGGGTTATTTCTTTATGCGGGAACAGCTGAGATCACAACAAAGACGGTTCTAAGGATCTGCTGTTAATAATTTACTTGGTCTTTGGTTTAATTCCATTTTAAAATCCAAAATAAGTGAATAAATAAACAATGAAATGTGCATTACTCCTCTGCTCAAAAGGTTTCTATGACCATAACTTTCGCCACTTATGTCTAAATTTTACAGTGCTAAAAGTGTATTCCATATATGGGCAGCATGAGTATCCCTTAGAAGTTTATTAGAAATGGATTCTCAGGCCCTACCCCAAAACCTATAGAATCTCTGGGGACTGGCGCCAGTATCTGTGTTCTAGTAACTCCTCAGTTTCATTTTTAAAAATTTATTATGGTAAATGTAACATAAAATTTGCCATTTTAACCATTTTAACTGTGCAGTTCAGTGGTATTATTCTGCCCGGGTTTCTGTTTTGAAATCTTTGAGGTATATACCTAGGAATGGAAATGTTGGGTCAAATGGTAATTCTGTTTACCTGTTTGAGGAACCATCAAAGTGTTTTCCACAGTGACTGCACCATTTAAAATTCCCACCAAAAATGTGTGAGGGGTCCTATTTTTCTACATCCTTGCCAATACTTGTTTTTTTTTTTTTTTTTAAATAAGAGTCATACTAGTGGTGTGAAGTGGTATCTCATTGTGGTTTTGATTTTAATTTCCCTAATGACTAATGATATTATGCATCTTTTTATGTTCTTATTGGCCGTTTGTATATCTTCTTTGGGAACATGTCTGTTCAAATCATTTGCACATTTTTAAATTGAGTTGCTTGTCTTTTTGTGGTTGAGTTGTAGGAGTTATTCATATATTCTGGACATTAAACCCTTATCAGATATATGATTTGCACCTATTTTCTCTCATTGTGTAGGTTGTATTTTCATTTTCTTGATAATGTCCTTTGATATACAAAGGTTTTTTATTTTGATGAAGTCCCATTTACATATTTTCCTTTTTGTTACTCAGTCTAATTATCCATTTCCAAATATGAGGTCATAAAGATATACCCCTATGTTTTCTTCTAGGAATTTTATAGTCTTTGCATATGCATGTAGTCAGGGAATCAAGAAATTTTTGCTGAGCAAATAAAATAATCTGCTGTAAATGGAAAAAACATACTCAGAATTTAGAGATATGGGTTCTGGTCTAAGCTCTGCCATTGGTCAGGTGGGTTTCTTTGAGGAAGTCTCTTCATCTCTCAGGAAGTCAGTGTTCTCATTGGTAAATTGAGGGGTTTGATTAGCTGATTGTTTCCTAAACAGTGTTTTAGAGATGAAAGCCAGTCAGTCATAAAGGTTTCAGCAACTTATGAAAAGAGAAAATGAGAACAATGTGGTGAGTTTTAATGATGCTAAATTTATTTAAATCTTCAGTTCCATGTTTTTGGCCTTCATACATTTTTGTTAAAATATCTGTAACATTATGAAATGGTGTTGATAATTGATAGTAGTTGCTATTTTAAATGTCTTTATTTTGCAAATCAAATGACCACAAAAAATTAGCAACCCTATTTTGGTGCCCCCAAAATTTATTTTTTGAAATACTGCGGGTGCATGAAATCCAAAAGTATGTGAATCACTAGCCTAAGATGCTCTGCAAGTTTCCTCCCAGGGTTTACATCCTATAGTCTGTAAACTGTAGCTGGATCAAGTTTGGACATGAAACCCCTGTGGAGAACCCAGGTGCTACAGGAACTGAAGTTTGGAATTCTCCAAGATGCTGGCTGCTTGTTCTTCTGGTCCACTGTTGAATTAGTAGTTCACGATGGTGGCAAGGATGTGTGGCTGCCAATAACCCTGTTCTGGAGGAAGTCGGAAAGCTGGCCCCGTTTCAGCCCTCTTTTAAGAAGGCCCCCCTCAGAACAGCTCTGAAAGTCTTTGCACTGAAAAACTACATAATTGAACCAAAATGATGATTTTCATAATTCCCTCAAGCCCCATAAAGTTTTTGGTTCACACTTGACAAGGCAATAGGAACTTTCAGGTATATGTTAAGACAGTGGTATCAGTTAATTGTAAATGGCAATTCTTCTAAAATGGTACATGTTTTCTGATATATGACTGAACTCTTTTAATAAAAAGAAGAAGCCATTTAAGAAAAGCTTATCAACACTGTCAGCTGGACTGCTTCCTTCCATATCCCTTCTAGTCCCCATATCCATTGCAGTCCCCAAGAACTGAGTCTGATTTCTTTAGAGTTCAAACAGACTAACTCAGGAGGCTTTCTGTATCTAATTTTACAGTAGCATATCTCTCAGTTATTAACACATTAAAGGCAATATATTTTTAGCTTAGAAATTGGATACTAATTGGCTTTGCAATATTTTATTTTAAAAACATTTTCCAAATGGGGCTGTGAATTGTTCAGTTTCTTTATTCAAGACTAAAGAAAACATTAATTCTTCCAGGAAAAGTTTGTCCAGCAGGGCAGAGACATTAGAGTTTGGGAGTTAACCTGTCAATCTCATATTTTCATGTCTCTTGCCTAGAAACAAGCCTACAAGCTAATTGACTTCTGTTCCTTTCCTCTTGGCCTCTCATTTTTTTTAACATGGAGACTTAAATTAAAACAAAGATAAAATTCCAGGGAAAGCTGGCATTGATCAAGGTTTGGGTTAAATTAAATTAAGTGCTTTTTATTGAACTCAGCAGTATTAGTTATTAAAACCAGAAGGCTTTACCCTGGCTAGTATAAAAAAAAAGAAAACAATGACTCATACTGTGGCACAGATTTTATTGGGAAATTAAAGCACTCGTTTTCTCTTATTCCATTAAAACGTTTGCAGACAAACACATGTAAACAAGATCAGGAGATGGAAAGCAGTGAGGAGTCTTTCAGGTCTTTGGTGTTTTGTGGGTTCTAGCTTTCAGTTGTAAGAGCTTAAAGAGAAAAAAGTCTAATCTGGGAAGAAAATAGGAAGGCATGGGAGGATTTTCTTTTTTGGAGGGCATATGTCAGTCAAGTTGCCAAAGTGCTGCTTTGTTTCTGGAGTGATTTAGAATTCTGTGTATAGGAAATGAGGGGAGAGCAGTAGCATAGTGTAGCATGAAGAGCCAGGATGTTAGAATCTGAACAGCCTTAGGTCTCCCACTTATAGGCTGTTTAGCCTTGGGTAAGATACTTAACTTCTCTGCTTCTCAATTTTCTCAGCTATAAAACGAAGGGGCTAGGCTAGATGGTTTCTAAAGGTCTTGCTCTCATTCTTTCATCTTTTTCTATGTTTTGTTTTGCACTTGTGGGAAACCACTGATCTGCAGCGAATGTGGCAATTAATCCAGACTAGTGATCGGAAATCTCTGGCCTCTGGGCCAAATCTGGCCTGCTGCCTATTATTTATTTATTTATTTAATAAACTAAAGTCCATACTTTATTCAGATTTTCTTAGTTTTTACCTAATGTCCTTTTTTCTGTGTGTTATCTAGGATAGTTTTGTTGTCATGTCTCCTTAGGCTCCTCTTGGCTATGATAGTTTCTCAGACTTTCCTTGTTTCTGATGACCTTGACAGTTTTGAGGACTACTAGACAGAAATTTCATGGAATGCCCTCTATTGGAACTTGTCTGATGTTTTTCTCATGATTAGACTGTGGTTATGGGAATTTGAGAGGAAGACCACAGAGGTAAAGTGCCATTTTCAACACATCATTTTAAGAGTACATACTGTCAACATGGCTTATCACTGTTGATGTTACCTTGATCACCTGGCTAAGGTAGTGCTTGTCAGGTTTCTCCACTGTAAAGTTTACTGCCCCCCACCCCTACCTCGCCCCTTTCCATACTGTTTTCTTTGGAAGGAAATCACTATATGCAGGCCACACTTCAGGAGTGGAGAGTTACGCTCCACTTACTTGATGGTGGGGTAGCTACATAAATTATTTGGAATTCTGCAGGGAGAGTTGTCTATTCTCCCCCATTTATTTATTTATCCAATCATCTATTTATATCAATATAGATTCATGGATATTTATTTTATACGTTGAGTTATAATCCAGTACTATTTTATTTGCTTTGTTGCTTAAATTTTTCCAGCTTTGGCCATTGGGAGCTCTGTAATTGGCTCCTGTGTTCCTTTGACATTCATCATTATTGTGGCTTTTTTTTTTTTTTTTACTTCCTTTTGTCACCTGTTTTTGTAAATAAAGTTTTATTGGAGCATAGCCATACTCTTTATTTTCTGTATTTTCTATGGCTGCTTTTGTACTACAACAGCAGAGTTGAGTAGCTGAGACAGAGACCATATGGCCCACAATGCCTAAAACATTTACTTTTCGGGCCCTTTACAGAAAGTTTGCTGACCCTTGACCTAGACCATTCACTACATTTTCCAGTAATATATTGCAGCTGTAACTTGATGAAGTATAATTTTCAGGCTTTTTAGATTTAAATTGATGTCATATTTTTCACTCAGAACATGATTATGACCCTGAAGTGTAATCACCAATATTACTAAAAGGCCGTTGCTAAAAACACCCATGGGTTTGGGCAGCTATGTATGATTGCTTCCCTGTTTGAGTACTTGACTAGTTGAAAAGTACATTTTTTTTTGCCAGCAATTTTGTCATTAAAAGGAAAAATTAGAAAATCTGGTCTATCATGTCTTAATTCCTTTCATTAACTTGGGCTAAGAGAATTCATATAATCATGGTCTGAGATGTTTAAATGGTTACTACTACTGTGTACTTGAGAAATTTCTTATTGATATCACTAAGTCTGATAGTAGATAGGTAGACAATTTGATGTGATATGGAATGTTGACTCAAGTTTTGTAAGAGTCCATCAAATATATTTCATTGGTTAATTTACTCAAATTAGAACCAAAGGTTCTAGTGAAATCTGAGTGCCTTAGCCCGCCTCTCTTAAGTGTTCTCTAAGCCATGTGCTCTGACCTGTAGAGAGAGAAAATAAATTATTGGACTCTACAGTGGTTTAATATGTCCAAAACCTGGATTTAGACATAAATCTTATTTCAATATAGTTTTCACACTCCAGCATCATTATCTCACCAAGTTAGTGAAGTTGTCAATAGAGGATATGTAGAGAAATGGGGTGATTTATTTCAAATAATACATGTATTAAAGTCCCATTGAAGCAACATTAGTGTTATAACTTAAAATTATAGTACAACCCTATAATAACAGATACAGAATGGGGTAAACAAGGATAATACCCAAATTATTTGCTTTCTCCAGTGCATTGAGCCTGATATCCCTGTACAACGCCATGCACATACAGGGGGCAGGATTTGACCCATAGTGTAGCCTAATTCGGATTATATCATAGTGGTGCTTTTAAACAGAATTTTACTATAAACATAAAAATTAAAATACTGAACTGAAAATGTTAATGTTCTCCCAGGTACATTAAGCTTAGCACATAATGCAAAGTCCTATTTCTTTCTTCTTTCACTGCCAATCTTTTCAAATAAGTAGTCTGTTTCATAGCCTCCACTTTGAACTCATGCTGTCAGTCTCTGAAATCTGCCCTTTTCTCTACTAATTGCCTGAACCTGAATTTTTGAAGGTAACCATGAACTCCTAATTTCCAAATCAAAGCGTCCTTTCCCAGCCCTGGTATTCCTTGATTTGCATACAATATCTGATACTGTTTTGCATCTTTGAGTATGTTTTTTGTGTCTGGTTCTTAGCCCTTTGTGCTTTTCACTCTATGCAGTTTTCCTTGGTGATTTTGTTTCATAACTTGCAGATGATGTTCAAATCAAATTCTCCAGCCTGCTCTCTCTCTTGGGTAATTTTCTCCATTAAACATTTTCATTTGTTGTCTTGTAGTATTCTCATATTCAGTGTATTTTAATCTTGTCATTTTTCTTTCTTAAGTTAAGTTCCTTCCTCCTAAATTTCTTATTTCTATCAATGGTCCCACCATTTTCATGCTTGTTTGGGCCTGACATTAGAAAGACGTGATTACATCTTTTCTCTTGTTCTTCTTAGCCAGTAAGTTATCAAGAAGTGTTAATGCTTCTCTTCTTTCAATACCTTTTTTTCCTGCTCTGCCTTTCTGTAAATATTTATTGAGTAGTGTACAACATGTGCCAGGGATTGTTTTTCTTTTTCTCTTCCCCTCCATTCTATCCTCGTTTACCACTCCACATCTGCATTACTGCAGCAACCACCTGAGACTGGTTTCTCTGCTGTATTCTTTCTCCACTAACCCATTTATCACACCCCATGCCAGAAGGCATTCTTCAGAAGTGACATTGAAAGAACTATACCAGCTCTCTACTGTCAAAAGTAAAACTCCTAAGCTTAATGGTAGAATCCTTTCATGATTTAACTCAGGGTTGTCTTTGGAGTGTTATCTTCTTCTTCTTTTCTATATAATCCTCACTTTGCTCCAAAGCAAGCTTCCTCATAGTCCACTGAACTCACCTTTTGTTTGGGACTTTCCGCTTGGATGACTTTGGATAAATTAATTCAACTGTCCAAACTTTGGTTTTCTTATCTATAAAAATTAGATAATACCATTATCTTCATAAAGATGTTGGGAGGGTTAAATAAATAGAACATGTAAACTCTCTAAGCATAGTATCTAGAGCCTGGTAATTGAATACAAATGTCTGTAGTGCTGGAGTCTCCAAAGCCAAATTGCAATAGCATTGTTTGCACAGCTCAGATATTTACTGCCTACTATGGTGAGATATTTTTTTGTGACTCCCCCTCCTCTCCTCCCTCCCTTTGTGTGTGTGTATGTATATATGGACGTGTGTGTATATATACACACACACATGCACACAAACTCACTCTCTTTCTATACTACCTAGCAGAGTATACTATGGGTATAGCATGTGGCCAATGAATATTGAATGATATATTATCTCACCTAATGGCTTGGTGTTTAGATGTAACTGCCTCTCTCCTTTACCGGTAACCTCAGTCATCCCCAACCCCCCCCCCCCCGACATATCCATATACTTGGATCCAAGCAATAATAGATAAATTTAATAATGACCTCAACTGGAATTCCATCTATGACCTGAATTTAAGGGAAATAAGAACTTGTCCTTTGATAAATGATGACTTAGTTTGCAAGGTTGAATTCTCTATAGTATTCTCTGGTATTGAGGTGTCACTGCAGCTTTATATACATTGTGAAAGTGTGGACTGTACCTTTTGCATAGGTGGACCTCTTGCTATAGTACAGAACTATGAGCACTAGGTTATCTTCATCTGGCCTTTCAATTGGTGAGTGTATGACTACCAATAAGAGAGCAATGAAATTCAAGGTACAAAATCCTTATGTAATTCTGAGAGTGGTAGGGAGTTCCTGGAAGTCTGAGTGATCTGATTCAGTTGCTGTGTGTGGAAAAAATGATTTGAGGGAAGCGGCTGTGGCTCAATCAGTAGGGCTCCCGTTTGCCATATGGGAGGCCCCGGGTTCGGTTCCCGGGGCCTCCTGGTGGGGGCGGGCCCGCCCGCACGGCGTGGTTGGCTGACCCGGCGGGCACGGGCAGCAAGGGGGGATAATTGAATAAATAAATAAAATCTTTAAAAAAAAAAAAAAAAAAAAAAAAATGATTTGAGGTCTAGTATCCAGACCAGTTTGGAGCTAAAAGAAGAAGGATCTATGTTTCCAGAGAGTTGAGACCAAGGTGTGATGATTATTCACAGGCGTTTTCATGCTCTTCTTACAAGAAGCCTTCATGGGCAGATGTACTGGCCAAAAGCAAGTGAAGAAATTATGTGGCCTTTCATTTCTTCTGTATCTAGAATTATCCTCTAGGTGCAACAGAAACTAGATGAGATTTCATTAGAAGATACTTCAAGGCCATCAAAGGAAAACTGAAAAAAAAAAAAAATTTCAAAATTACCTCCTTTAATATGGCAAAAGAGAAAAAAAATGTTTTGAAAAAATATCTAAAAGGAGAGTATTGAAATGACAATGTATTTGTCTGTAGTCTGTAAACCCAAATCACAGCTTTCTTTGTTCTGTTTGCCTGTGATGAAATATACCCAACTAAGTGTTGGTTTCACCTTCTGACATCAGGATAAAGACCTTGTCAAATTTCAGCACTGTTAAGCTCGTGTGTGGTATAGTACCTGAAATAAAGACCTTAGAAAGGAATGGGTTGGGCATGGTTAGGGGGAGTGCTTTTCTTGTTGTATTTGACATAAACTACTGCCCCTCATGGAAGGAAAAGGTCACTGGGCTGTGGGACGTGCCTTCTGTGAGATGAGGCTCTGACCACTAATGACACTTATGCTTTTCATTACGACAGAGGTGTTAACCACATCGTGCTGGCTGTGCTCCAGCCCAAGCCATTGCAGCCTTCTGCTTCTGCAGCCTTCCTTGTCTTAGCCTGGGTTGGCTGAAGAATTCTTTACTTCCTGTCCTAAACTTTTGTGAGGTGTCATGGCTGTTAAACAGTTGCCATGTTGCAGGCCAGATGTGGTTGCACTTTAGCGTGCATGAAATGGTCCTCCCATAAAATATTAGATAGTTCAAAAATCTGTTTTGAAGGTTTGTAAAACACTTAGGATTCCTTCAGATAAGGGGACTATTTGTATATCCTTAAATTGTGTGTGAAAATGTGCCAAAGCACTAAATACAAAGGGTGGAAATACTGCAGTCCCTTCAGTCTTCTATTTATGAAGATAACTTGCCAGCTATTTTGAGGGGAACAAGTGGATATAATCCAATTAGACTTTAAAAAATCTGTAACAAGGTCTCTAATCAAAGGCCTTTAAAATGTCATTGAGTTTGGAGTGGCAAGGGTCTGTTTTGACTGAAGTGGGGAATTGATTTAGAAACAGGGAACAAAAAGAAGGAATACATGCATAATTATATATTTAAAACATTTGTTTTATTGAGGTATAGATGTGCATATAGTGAAATGCTAAAATCTTAGGTGAACAGTTCGATTGGTTTTCTTGAATGCACACCCTTGTGTAATCAATCCCTAGCAGCACCCAGTACATTTCTACCCCCCACAGAAAGTTTCCTGTGCTCCTTCCCAGTCAGTGCTTACCCTATCCAACCTTTAAACCACCATGAGTTGAATTTTATCACCACAGGTTAATTTTGACTATTTTAGAATTTCATATAAATGGAATCATGCAGCATGTACTGTTTTGTGTCTGGCTTCTTTCACTCAGTATATTGTTTTTGAGATTCATCCATGCTGTTCTTTGTATCACTAGTTTATCCCTTTTTTTGTTGCTGAGTACTATTGCATTATATGAACATGGAACTTTTTCCTTATCCATTCTCCTAATGATGGACATTGGGATTATTGCCAGTCTTTGGCTATTATGAATAAAGCTTCTTGCGCAAGCCTTTTGTTTGACATAGATTTTCATTTTCCTTATATAAATATTTAGGAGTGAAATAACTGAGTCATAGAGTAGATAGAGATATATTTATTGTTTCAAGAGACTGCCAAACTATTTTCCAAAGTGATTCTACCATTTTACACTCCCATCAATAGTGTATGAGAATTCTGATTGTTCCACATCCTAATATTAGTTCTTTTTCATTTTACTGATTCTAGTGAGTGTGGAGTGATATATTATTGTTTTTTAAAAGACTTTTTCTTTTCAAATAATTTTGGATTATAGAACAGTTGCAGGGATAGTGCAGAAAATTCCTGTATACCTTTCACCCAACTTTCCCTAATGTTAACATCTTACATGATTCTGGCACATTGGTCAAAACTAAGATATTAACATTGTTAAAACACTGTTGACTAATTTACAGATTTTATTTGGATATCCTCAATTTTTCTACTACTGTACATTTTTTGTTCCAGCATCCTACCTAGGATAGCACATTGTATTTAGTCTCATTGTAGTGATGGCCATTTTTTTCACGTGCTCATTGGCCATTTGTAGATTTTCTTTTGTAAAGTGGCTGTTCGAATCTTTGCCTATTTATTGAGGTGAGGGGTTATTTGCCTTTTTATTACCAATTTTTAAGAATTCTTGATATATTCTAGTTATGGATTCTTTATCAGATATATGTGTTATGAATATTTTTCTTCTTGTCTGTGCCTTGTCTATTTATTTTCTTAATGATGTCTTTTGATGTGTAGAAGTGGATACTTATCTTAAGGGGAAAATATGAATATTAGAAAATGATCAGAAAGAGGACTCAGATTTAATATTTTAAAATTAATCTGGAAATAACATACAGTGACTTTTTCAAGTAGGTAGGTTGAACTAAGTTTTTCTGAACATTGAACTATAAAGCTGAAGGAGAATAAATGATTAGAAATGTGGCTAATAATAATAATTATAATAATTGCTACCATTTGTTGGATGTTTACTATATACCGGACCCTTTGCCTAGTGCTTTATAGGTATTACTTCATTTTATTCTCACAACAGTCCTATGAGTTAGATTATTATTATTCACATTTAAAGATAAAAAACCCCTAGGCTTAAATTTGTTAAACTTACAGCTAGAATATGGTGAAGTCTGGATTTGAATCCAGGTTGTCTGACTCGGGAGCCTGCCTGCTTACTTTCTGCACCATTCTTACAGAAATAAATATAATTAGTGAACTTCAGTATAAGCTATGAATATGGAAACCAAGCGCTACTGAAGACGATGGCAAAAGGAGTATATTGATAACTCTCTGGAAAACACTATTTTACCCTTGAATAAAACAGGAATCCTATTCTACTTAGGATACCTTATATAATTTTGTTCCATACACCAAAATGATGGAATAAGAAAGGTCAACTGAAATAATGTAGTATGAGAATGTGGAGCTGTGGTGGCGGTTTTTCAGGAACAAATTATACAGGTGAGAAATGACTGTTTGAAGCTTAGATGGAATATAACCAATCTAACCAATCTCTATATCCGGAGTATCGACAAAATGAACTTGGTCTTAATCATTGGATCCCCTCATATGAGGACCAGCACTGAGGCTTCTTAGATGGAATCTCAAGTAAAGCAAACGAACTGCTTTACACAACTTACTGAACTTCTTAACTGAAGAGGTAGTGAAGGGCTAAAATAGAAATACATTCAGAAGAAAGGTTGAAAGGTTTAATGAATGGCAGTTCCATGAGTTATTTAGGGGGAGCACAGCCATGGTAGGGAGGGAAAGGGGACATTATGAAGCTTTGAAGTTGATGTCCAAGAGGACAGCTATGTTCAATTTTAAAATTGTCGTTTATCATCCTTACATGAACATCCATAAACAATAAGTATATAGTATAAGCTGTGAACTTACAAAACAAACATGCATATCATCATACAGGGCTTCCATACATTACCCCATTACCAACACCTTGCATTATTGTGAAACAATTGGTACAAACCATGAAAGAGCATTGTTAAAACATTGCTACTAACTATAGCCAATATCTTACATTTGGTGTATTTTTTCCCCAACCTACCTGGTTAATGACACTGTATTAGTATTATATATTATAGTTTGTGAGAGAATGTTCTCATATTTGTTCTGTTAACCACAATCTATCTTCTACCACAGAATTCAGGATTCATTGTGTTAAACATTCCCATGCTTTGTACAATCCATTCAAAGTGTACACTCAGTGGCTGTCATATTCATCAAAGAGTTGTGCTGCCATCACCTCAGTCAATTTTAGATCATTTGCATTACTCCAAAAGGAAAAACCCCAAACCCCTTACACCCCCTATTGTTGTCCCCTAGAATTGATATATCTTCTTTGCCATTGCTGCAAAAATATTACAATATTACTGTTAACTATAATACATAAGTTACATTAGTTGTAATTTTCCCATGTATCATCATATACTTAACACTTTGTGAAGGAAGAACATTCTTATACTATTAACCACAATTTTCAACTACCACCAAAATCACTGTTTTATAGTCCCTACATTATTCTCTAGCTTCTTTTCAATTGAAATATTACATCCACAGATCACCTCTTTCAGCCACAATCACAATTTTTTTTTACTTTATTTTGTACATTTAATAATTGAAAATATAAACAATAAGAAACTAAAAAGTAAACACAGATGAATAAATATACACAATTTATATGTACTGGATACATATAAAATTTTTAAAAAATCAAACAATGTATTACACAATATATTTGGTTCATAGTAACGCATTCGTACAGTATTTGTCCTTTTGTGTCTGGCTTGCTTTGCTCAACATAATGTCCTCCAGGTTCATCCATGTTGTCATATGCTTTATGACTTCATTTCTTCTTACAGCTGCATAATATTCCATCGTGTGAATAGACCACAGTTTGTTTATCCATTCATCTGTTGATGGACACCTGGGTTGTTTCCAGCTTTTGGCAACGGTGAACAATGTTGTTATGAACATCGATGTGCAGATGTCAGTTTATACCACTGCTCTCAGTTCTTCTGGGTATATACCCAGTATATTGGTATTGCCAGGCAAGTCTATATTCAACTTCTATAGGAACTGCCAAACAGTCCTCCATAGTGGCTGTAGCATTCTGCATTCCCACCAACAGTGAAGAAGTGTTCCTATCTCTCCACATCCTCTCCAACACTTGTAGTTCTCTGTCTTTTTGATAGTGGCCATTCTGATAGGTGTGAAATGATATTTCATTGTAGTTTTGATTTGCATTTCCCTAATCATGAGTGATGTTGAGCATTTCTTCATGTGTTTTTTTGCCATTTGTATTTCTTCTTTGGGCAAATGTCTATTCAAATCTTTTGCCCATTTTTAAATTGGATTGTTTTGTCTTTTTATTGTTGAGTTGTAACATCTCTTTATATATCCTGGGTATTAAACCCTTATCAGATATGTGATTTCCAAATATTTTTTCCCATTGAGTTGGCTGCCTTTTCACCCTTTTGACAAAGTCCTGTGAGGTGCAAAAGTGTTTAATTTTGAGGAGGTCCCATTTATCTATTTTTTTCTTTTGTTGCACGTGCTTTGGGTGTAAGGTCCAAGAAACCACTACCTACTACAAGGTCTTGAAGATGTTTCCCTACATTTTCTTCTAGTAGTTTTATGGTCCTGGCTTTTATACTTAGATCTTTGATCCATTTTGAGTTGATTCTTGTATAGGGGGTAAGATAGGGGTCCTCTTTCATTCTTTTGGTTATAGATATCCAGTTGTCCCAATACCAGTTTTTGAAGAGAGTTTTGTCCCATTAACATGGACTTGGTAGGTTTGTCAAATACCAGTTGACTGAGGGTTTATTTCTGGATTCTCAATTCTATTCCACTGATCGATATGTCTATCTTTATGCCAGTACCATGCTGTTTTTTTTTTTTTTTTTTTTTTTTTATTATTATGGGTAAAAATAAAAATTCTCACAATACATACAAACATTTGCAAAATGATATATAAATTGCTCTTGTAAATGAGTGGGGTGCCTAAGGGTTGCCACCTGAGAGCCTCCTTGTTGCTCAAATGTGGCCTCTCTCTAAGCCAAACTCAGCATATGGTTGCATTACCTTCCCCCCAACGTGGGACATGACTCCCGGGGATGAGCCTCCCTGGCAACGAGGGATTAATACCAAGTGCCAACTGGCAACACAACTGGAAAAAGACCTTGAATAAAAGGGAGAAATGGTAAAGACAAATGAGTTCAAGTGGCTAAGATACTTCAAAGAGAATCGGGAGGTCATCCCAGAGGTAACTCTTACGCACATCTCAGTAGGAGCTCATAGAACATCTAAGTGCCTATCACCCCACTCAGAGGGGTTCCTGAGTACCATGCTGTTTTGACCACTGTAGCTCTGTAATATGTTTCAAGGTCAGGCAGTGAAATTCTTCCCACGCTGCTCTTCTTTTTTAGAATGCTTTTGTCTATTTGGGTGCACTTACCCTGCCAGATGAATTTGGTAATTGCCTTCTCTAATTCTGTAAAGTAAGCTGTTGGGATTTTGATTGGTATTGCATTGAATCTATAAATCAGCTTGGGTAAGATTGATATTTTCATGATATTTATTCTTCCAATTCATGAACACGGAATGTCTTTCCATTTGTTTAGGTCTTTTTAAATTGCTTTTAGCATTGTTTTG
Source organism: Tolypeutes matacus (assembly GCA_026826555.1). Lineage (NCBI taxonomy): Eukaryota > Metazoa > Chordata > Mammalia > Cingulata > Chlamyphoridae > Tolypeutes > Tolypeutes matacus. Next base: position 4,172,628 of record JAKSZT010000380.1, on the reverse strand, counting down.
TAGTTTTCTGCATATAGGTTCTGTACTTCTTTGGTTACATTAACTTCTAGGTATTTGAGTCTTTTTGTTGCTATTGAAAATGGAATTTTCCCCCTGATTTCCTCTTCAGGTTGTTCAGTACTAGTGTACAAAAATATTACTGATTTTTGCGTGTTGGTCTTGTATCCTGCCACTTTGCTGAACTCATTTATTAGTTCACGTAGCTTTGTTGTGGATACTTTAGGATTTTCTAAATACAGGATCATGTCATCCACGAACAGTGAGAGTTTTACTTCCTCTTTGCTCATTTGGACTCCTTTAATTTTTTTTGTCTTGTCTAATTGCCCTAGCTAGAACTTCTAGTACAATGTTGAATAACAATGGTGACAGTGGGCATCCTTGTCTTGTTCCCGATCTTAGAGGGAAAGCTTTCAACCTTTCCCCATTGGATATGATGTTGGCTGGGTTTTTTTCATATATGCCTTTTATCATTTTGAGGGATGTTCCTTCTATTCCTATCTTTATAAGTGTTTTTATCAAAAAATGTTGCTGGATTTTTTTGAATGCCTTTTCTACGTTGACTGAGATGATCATGTGGTTTTTTTCCTTCAATTTTTTAATGTGGTGTATTACATTGACTGATTTTCTTATGTTGAACCAGCCTTGCATACCAGGAATAAATCCCACTTGGTTGTGATGTATAAGTCTTTTGATATGCTGTCGGATTCAGTTTGCAAGTATTTTGTTGAGAATTTTTGCATCTATGTTCATTAGAGAGATTGGTCTGTAATTTTCTTTTCTTGTGGAATCTTTTTCTGGCTTTGATATTAGGGTGATGTTGGCTTCATAAAATGTGTTGGGTAGTTTTCCCTCCTCTTCAATTTTTTGGAAGAGTTTAAACAAGATTGATGTTAATTCTTTTTGAAATGCTTGGTAGAATTCACCTGTGAAGCCATCTGGTCCTGGACTTTTTTTTCTGGGAGATTTTTGATGAAGGATTCAATCTCCTTAAATGTGATTGGTTTGTTAAGTTCTTGTATTTCTTGTAGCGTCAATGTAGGTTGGTTGTGCGTTTCTAGAAATTTGTCTATTTCATCTAGGTTGTCTAGTTTGTTGGCATATAGTTTCTCATAATATCTTCTTATGATTCTTTTTATTTCTGTGAGGTCATTTGTAACCTCCCCCCTTTCGTTGCTGATTGTATTTATTTGCATCTTCTCTCTTTTTTTCTTTGTTAGTCTAGCTAGGGGTTTGTCAATTTTATTGATCTTCTCAAAGAACCAGCTTTTGGTTTTGTTGATTTTCTCTATTGTTTTTCTGTTCTCATTTTCATTTATTTCTGCTCTAATCTTTATTATTTCTTTCCTTCTGCTTGCTTTGGGATTGGTTTGCTGTTCTTTTTCTAGTTTCTCTAGTTGTTCAGTTAAATCTTTGGGTTTAGCTCTTTCTTGTTTTTTTAATATAAGCATTTAGGGCTGTAAATCTCCCTTTCTAGACTGCCTTCAATCTATCCTATAAGTTTTGATACGTTTTGTTCTCATTTTCATTTGTGTCAATATATTTACTGATTTCACTTGCAATTTCTTCTTTGACCCACCGATTTAGGAGTATGTTGTTCAATCTCCACACATTTGCAAATTTACTTTTTTCCTGTCTATTATTGATTTCTAGTTTCATTCCATTATGATCTGAGAAGGTGCTTTGTATAATTTCAGTCTTTTTATATTTATTGAGAACTGCATTTTGACCTAACATGTGGTCTATCCTGGAGAAATATCCATGGGCACTTGAGAAGAATGTATAACCCGCTGAGTTTGGATGTAGTGTTCTGTATATGTCTGTTAGCTCTAACTTGTTTATCACATTGTTCAAGTTCTCTGTTTCCTTGTTGATGTTCTGTCTAGTTGTTCTATGTAATGATGTGAGTGGGGTGTTGAAGTCTCCAACAATTATTGTAGAAATGTCTATTTCTCCCTTCAGTTTTGCCAGAGTTTGTCTCATATATTTTGGGGCACCCTGGTTAGGTGCGTAGATATTTATGACTGTTATATCTTCCTGATGGATCATCCCTTTTATTAATATATAATGGCCTTCTGTGTCTGATAATTTTTTTGCATTTAAAATCTATTTTGTCTGATATTAGTATAGCTACCCCTGTTCTTTTCTGTTTACTATTCGCATGGAGTATCTTTTTACAACCTTTCACTTTCAGCCGGTTTGTATCCCTGGGTCTGAGGTGAGTTTCTTGTAAGCACATATGGATGGTTCATGTTTTTTAAATCCATTCTATCACCCTGTATCTTTTGATTGGTAAGTTTAATCCATACACATTCAATGATGTTACTGTAAATGCACCATTTACTTCCTCTATTTTATTCTTTGATTTTCATATGTCATCTTGTTTTTGTCTGTCTTGTTACTCTTTTGGTTATCCTTTCTGCTATTCTTTCTTCTATACTCTCCTCCAAGCCTCTCTGTCCTGTCTTTTTCTTTCCGGTTCTAAGACTTCCTTCAATATTTCCTGCAAAGGCGGATTCTTTTTTGCAGATTCTCTTAGTTTCTGTTTGTTTGTGAATATTTTATACTTACCTTCATATTTGAAGGACAGTTTTGCTGGATAAAGAATTTTTGGCTGGCATTTTTTATCTTTCAGTTTTTCTAATTGTATCATACCACTGTCTTCTCACCTCCCTGGTTTCTGAAGAGAAATCTGCGCTAAATCTTACTGGACAAATTTTGTACATGATTGTTTGCTTCTCTCTTGCTGCTCTGAGAATTTTCTCTTTATCTTTGACATTTGACTCTCTGAGCAGTATATGTGTCTTGGCATAGGTGTATTTGGATTTATTCTGATTGGGGTACGGTACGCCTCTTGGACATCTAATTTCATTTCTTTCGTAAGTGTTGGGACATTTTCAGCTATTATTTCTTCAAATACTCTTTCTGCCCCTTTCCCCCTCTCTTCTCCTTCTGGAACTCCCATGACACATATGTTGTTGTGTTTTGTGTTGTCATTCAACTCTCTGAGCCCCTGCTCAATTTTTTCCCATTCTTTTCTCCTGTGTTCTTTTCTCTCTTCAATTTTAGCTGTTCTGTCTTTGGTATTACTTATTCTTTCTTCTATGATTTTGAGTTTGCTGTTGTATTCCTGAAATGTGTTTTTGATCTCACCTATTGTGTCTTTCATTCCCATGAGCTCTGTTACTTTTCTAGAAGTTCAGGATTTCAAATTCTTGTTTGTGTTCACTCAATGTCTCCTTGATGTCATTTATCTCTTTAACTATATTGTCTTTCAACTCATTAATTTGATTTTGGAAATTTGTGCGCATCTCACTGATTAGTTCTCTCAAATTCTGTATCTCTTCTGGGTCTTTGATGTATTCCTTTTTTTGGGTCATATCTTCTATTTTTTTTCGTATGGCTCGTAATTTTTTGCTAGTGTTTAGGCATCTGGTTAGGATGTAGTTTACTCAGATGCTCAATCTTTTTCTTTTATAGGGATTTAGTTTCAGGAGGCTGTGAGTTACCATAACTCTTTTATTTTTGGTTCGACCTGGATTGTTAGGATTGTCCTGCTGTTTGCTCAAAACTGGGCACTGGACCCAGTAATTGGTTTTGGAGTCACTTCCTATGACCTTGGGCAGGGAGGCTATAGAGGCCAGAAAAAGCCTGTCCTACTTATTTTTAATTTTCTTGTGTACACTTCCTTAGTCTTCTGGGAGATGGTGCTCCTTGGCAGCTCTCAATTCAATGCCTGGTTGGAGTGTTTTTGTTGCGACATAGACCAGATCATTGTGATAGAGCGTCCTGTCTGTAGGCTAGTAGCCTTGTAATTCAAACTTTCTCTGAGACAGTTCGCCAGCCTTCTCTGGCAGTCCCCTCTCTTTTCCCAGCTAGAAAATATTTCCACTCCCCTCTGAGTCCTCAACAATCAGTCCCTGTTAGTAGAGAACGAGATTGGGAGGGTTGTATATCTTTAGCTCCTTGCAGGCTCCAAAGCAAACAACGGCACAACTCCACATGGCCTGGAAGGGCTCTTGGGACACAGCAGACCAAATTCGTGAGTCAAAAGCTGAGTCAGCCTTGGGCTATGTCCCTCCCTCTTCCCTTTCCTGTGGAGTACTCAACAATTAGTCCAGGCTAGAAGAGAGGGAGATTGCGAGGGTCGGATTTCTCCAGTCCTTTGCTGGCTTCCAGGGTAAATCACTGTGTGGTCTCACCTGGCCTGGAAGTGTTCGTGGGGCACAGCAGACCAAATTTGTGAGTCAGAATCTGAGTCAGACTTAGGCTGTATCCCTCTCTCTCCCCTTTCCTGGGGCAGTAGATCCCTGGAGCCCCCTTTGTCTATAGTCGCAGGCCCAGAGGCCCAAGAATTATAAAGAGTCTTTACTGTGGGGGAGGGTGCTGGCAGCAGTAGCCGCCACTGGTTCCAACTCATGGTTCTGTAGTCACAATTTCCCTCTTTTATCCCTCTCCCTTCTGGATGGTGTGCAGCCTTCACCTGTTGTCCTAAACCCTAGAAGATCTTTTTTGGGTTAGTTTCAGCCTGTCCTCTAGCTATTTTCCTGGAGAAGAAATTCCCGTGTCTTACTAGTCCGCCGTCTTCCCAGAAGTCCTCCCACAATCACATTTATAATCAGTGTTAGTTATACTCACTGTAATGTATTACCATCAACTCTATGCATTTACATACCTTTACAATAAACTATTAAAAATTCTACATACATTAAGCATCAGCTCCCATTTTCAACCCACATTCAATTTCCTAATAACATATACTCTAGAGTTTACCTCCGTGAGTTTACTCAATGTTTTATATCATGTTAGTGAGACCATACAATATTTGTGCTTTTGTGTCTTACTTATTTCATTCAACATAATGTCCTCAAGGTTCATCCATGTTGTCATATGCATCCCGATTTCATTTCTTCTCAACCTGAATAGTATATTCCATTATATGTATATAGCACATTTTGTTTATCTGTTCATCAGTTGATGGGCACTTGGTTTATTTCCATAACTTAGCAATTGTGAATAATCCTGCTATGTACATTGGTGTGCAAATGTCAGTTCATGTCCTTGTTTTCAGTTCTTCTGAATATATTCCTAGTAATGGGATTGTTGGATCATATGGCAGTCCAATATTTCGTTTTCTTGAGGAACTGCCAAACTGTCTTCCACAAAGGCTGTGCCATTTCTACATTCCTGACAGTGAAGGAGTGTTCCTATTTCTCCACATCTACAGCACTTATAGTTTTCTGTTTTTGTAATAATGGCTATTCTATAAGGTATGAAATGATGTCTCAGGGTAGTTTTGATCTGAATTTCCCTAATAGCTAATGATGTTGAACATTTTTGTGTTCTTTTTGGACATTTCTGTTTTCTCTTTGGAGAAATATCTATTCCAGTCTTTGGCTCATTTTTAAAAATTGGGTTCCTTGTCTTTTTGTCATTGGGTTGTATGATCTCTTTATATAAGATGGATATCAAACTCTTATTGGATATGTGGTTTCCAAATATTTTTTCCCATTGAGTAGGCTGCTTTTTTTTTTCTTCTTTTCTTTTTCTTTTGTTCTTTTTTTTCTTTTTTTTCTTTTTTTATTCTCCTTAGGCTGCCTTTTCATTTTCTTGACAAAGTCCTTTGAAGCACAAAAGTGTTTAAGTTTGAGAAGGTCCCATTTATTTATTTTTTCCTTTGTTGCTCGTGCTTTGGGTGTAAGGTTTAAGGAACCATCACCTACCACAAAATCTTGAAGATGTTTCCCTACATTTTCTTCTAGGAGTTTTATGGTTCTCACTTTTATATCTAGGTCTTTTATCCGTTTTGAGTTAATTTTTGTATAAGGTGTGAGGTAGGGGTCCTCTTTCTTTCTTTTAGATATGGATATTCTGTTCTCCCAGCAATATTTGTTGAATAGACTGCTCTGGCCCAGCTGGGTGGGCTTGACACCCTTGCCAAAAATCATTTTGCCATAAATTTGAGGATCCATTTCTGAACACTCAATTCTATTAAATTGGTCAACATACCTCTCTTTATTCCAGTACCATGGTGTTTATATATATATATGTATATATACACTAAGTAATATGCTTTAAATTTAAGAAGTGAGAGTCTTCTAACTTCGTTCTTCTTTTTTAAGATATAGTTGGCTATTCGGGACCTATTACCCTTGTAAATAAATTTGACGATTGGCTTTTCCAATTCTGTAAAGAAGGCTGTTGGAAGTTTTATTGGGATTGCATTGGGGTAGAATTGCTATCTTAATGATATTTAGTCTTCCAATCCATAAACATGGAGTGTCCATCCATTTATTTAGGTCTTCTTTTTTCCTTTCAGCAATATTTTATAGTTTTCCAAATACATGTCCTTTATGCCCTTGGTTAAGTTTATTCCTAAATATTTGTTTCTTTTAGTTTCTATTGTATATGGCATTTTTTCTCTGACTTCATCCTCAGATTGCTCATTAGTAATATATAGATGTTACTGACTTTTTTGCATTAATCTTGTATCCCCCACTTTGCTGAACTTGTCCATTAGTTCTAGTAGCTTTGTTGTGGATTTTTCTGGATTTTCTATGTATAGGATCATGGCATCAGCAATAGTGAAAGCTTTACTTCTTCCTTTCCTATTTGGGTGCTTTTTATTTCTCTTTCTGGCATAATTGCTCTAGCTAGATCTTCTAGCACAATATTGAATAACAGTGGTGATAGTGGGCATCCTTGTCTTGTTCTCCGTCTTGGCAGGAAAGCTTTCAGTCTTTTTCCATTGAGTACGATATTAGCTGTGAGTTTTTCATATATGCACTTTATCATGCTGAGAAAGTTTGTTCCATTCTTATCTTTTGGAGAGTTTTCATCAAGAATGAATGTTGGATTTTGTCAAATACCTTTTCTGAATCAATTGAGATGATCATGTGATTTTTCTTCCTCAATTTAGTAATGTGATGAATTACATTGATTGATTTTCTTGTGTTTGAACCACCCTTGCATACCTGGGATAAAACCCACTTGATCAAGATGTATAATTCTTTTAATGTGCTGTTGGATTCAATTAGCAAGTATTTTGCTAAGAATTTTTGCATCTATATTTATTAGAGAAATTGGTCTATAATTTTTTTTCATGCTATCTTTATGTGGTTTTGGTGTTAGGGTGATGTGGCTTCATAGAATGAGTTTAGTAGCGTTCCCTCCTGTTCTAATTTTTGGAAGAGTTTCAGCAAGATTGATATTAATTCTTCTTTGAATGATTGGTAGAATGCACCTATGCAGCCATCTGGTCCTGGGCTTTTCATCTTTGGGAAGTTTTTGATAACTGATTCAATCTCTTTACTTGTGATTGGTTTGTTGAGGTGCTTTATTTCTTCTAGGGTCAGTGTAGGTTGTACGTGTGTTTCTAGGAATTTGTCCATTTCATCTACATTGTCTAGTTTGTTGGCATACATTTGTTCATAGTATCATCTTATGATCTCTTTTATTTCTGTGTGGTCAATAGTAATGTCCCCTCCCACCCATTTCTGTTTTTATTTATTTGCATCTTTTCCCTTTTTTTCTTTGTCAGTTTAGTTAATGGTTTGCCAATATTGTTGATCTTTTCTGGATTTGTTGATTCTCTCTATTGTTTTTTGTTCTCAATTTCATTTAACTTCTCTCTAATCTTTGCTATTTCTTTCCTTCTGCTTATTTTAAATTTGTTTTCTGTTCTTTTCCTAGTTCTTCCAGGTGTTCAGTTAGGTCTTTGAATTTAGCTTCTTTTTCTTTTTTAATGTAAGTGTTGAGGTCTGTAAATTTCCCTCTCATCACAGCCTTTGTTGCATCCCATTGTTGTTCTCGTCTTCATTTGTCTCAAGACAAATTAAAGATTTCTCTTGTGATTTCTTCTTTAACCCACTGATTAAGAGTGTGTTTAACCTTCATATATTTGGGAGTTTTCCCTGTCTCTACCTGTTGTTGATTTCCAACTTTATTCCATTATGATCAGAGATAGTGCTTTGTATAGTTTCAATCATTTTAAATTTATTGAGACTTTTTTTGTGACCCATTATATGGTCTATTCTGGAGAAAGATACACGAGCACTTGAGAAGAATGTATATCTTGCTGTTTTGGGGTGCAATGTTCTATATATCTGTCTGTGAGGTCTGGTTCATTTATCATATTTTTCAAGTTCTCTTTCCTTATTGATCCTTTGTCCAGTTGTGCTATCCAAAGATGGGAGTGTCATATTGACATCTCTAATTATTGTAGAAACATCTATTTCTCTCTTCAGTTTTGCAAAGTGTGTACCTCATGTATTTTAGGGCACCCAGTTAGTTGCATAAATATTTATTATTGTTATTTCTTCTTGGTGAATTGCTTCTTTTTAAAATATATACTGTCCTTCTTCATCTCTTATAGCAGTTTTGTATTTAAAGTCTATTTTGTCTGATATTAATATTGCTACTTCATCTCTTTTTGGAGTACTCTTTGCATGGAATATCTTTTTCCAGCATTTTACTTTCAGTCTATTTGTGGCCTTGCATGTAAGTTGAGTCTCTTGTAGACAGCATATACATGGCTGATTTTTTAAAAATCCATTCTGCCAATCTGTTTTGATTGGGGAGTTCAATCCATTAACATTTAACATTATTACTGTAAAAGCATTACTTATTCATCCATTATATATTTTTACCTTCCTTTGACCTACCTTAGTATTATCTGTCTTTTTACCCTTTTTGTTATCTTTACTAATAATCTTCATTTCTATACTCTTCTCTAGGCCTCTCTTTTCTGTCTTTTCCTTTCAGGTTGCAGCACCCCCTTTAGTTGCTCTTGTAAATCTGGTATCTTGGGTGACATACTCTTAGTTTTTATTTATCTGTGAAGATTTTAAACTCACCCTCAGTTTTGAAGGACAGTTTTGTCAGATAAAGAATTCTTGGTTGGCAGTTTTTCTCTTTAATATATCATACCTTTATATATCATACCACTGCCTTCTTGCCTCCATGTTTTCTGATGAGAAATCGGTACTTAGTCTTATTGAGTATCCCTTGTATGTGATGAATTGTTTTTCTCTTGCTGCTTTCTGAATTCTCTCTTTAACTCTGGCATTTGACGTTCTGAATACTAGGTGTCTCAGAGTAGGTCTATTTGGATTTATTCTGTTTGGAATGCATTATCCTTCTTGGATATTGGTATTTATGTCTTTCATAGGGGTTGGGAAATTTTTGGTCATTATTTCCTCAAATATTTTTTCTTCCCCTTTTCCATTCTCTTCTCCTTCTGGGGCACCTATAACATGTATATTTGTGTGTTTTGTGTTGCCATTCAGTTCCCTGAGATCCTGTTAGATTTTTTCCATTCTTTTCTCTTTCTTTTCTCCTGTCTTTTCAAATTCTGATGCTCTGTCCTCAACCAATTCAAATCTACTATTATATGCTTCCAATATATTTTCAATCTCTTTCATTGTGTCTTTCATTCCTATAAGATCTGTTACTTTCCTTTGCAAACTTTCAAATTCTTCTTTGTGTTTAACCAGTGTCTTCTTAATATCTTTAGCCATCTTATTGAATTTATTAAGGAGATTTGTTTGGATATCTGTGGTTGGTTGTGTCAAATCCTGTGTTTCATCTGAAGGTTTAATTTGTTCCTTTGGCTGGGCCATATCTTCCTGTTTCTTAGTATGGCTTTTAATTTTTTGCTGGTGTATTGGCATCTGATTTTTTAAATGTGTTTATTCTGTGCTCAGTTTCTCTCTTTAGCCTATGGCTTTCTTTTTGGTTGGCTTCTTACTAAAGCTCCCTCTGTCCCTCATCTCTTAGTCTATTCTGTTTGTTTTTTATTTGTCTCTGTATATGTTTAATATTCCTTTTGTCGTCTCTCGCTGCTATTTCCTCTGGAGGGCTAATTTTTGTAGAGGTGTGCCCCTGGAGAAAACCCTCCCAGCTCTGGTTTCACAGTCAGAACAGGGTCAGGGGACATATGAACGGAGTGTAGATTGATTCCAATGTTCTCTGGAGAACAGACCCGGAAGGCCTCCAATCTTCTCTTTGATGTTTCCTCCAATCTAGGCTTTCCTAAAGGACCCAGCAGTTAGCACTCTTTATCCAGTTGTTCCCTGCTGCCCTAAGGTTATTCTATGCCTTTAATTCTCAGCTGACTTAGCTCCTGGTGGGGACATGGTTGAGGCTGATGTTGCCAGCCTACTCAGGATGAAACTTTTGCACAGCTCCTAGCCCCTGTGATCTGAATTATCTGATCAACTGCCACCCCCTATGCTGTCCCTCCCCTCCTTGCCCCGCCCCCCGTGGGTGAGGTGACTCTGCCTGAACTGTCTTGAGAGAGAGTGATCAGATAGCTCTTGGTTCCTCTCCTTCCAGGGGCACCTTGGGGATGAGAGTGCAGCAGCTGTTCAAGATGGGTGGGGTGAACCTGCCTGCCCTGCCTGCTAGAGAGTGTGTGCTTCCCCTTCTTTCAGAGGGCGTTGGGTCCCAGTGTGAATCTGGCTGCTCTGCCCTGAGAAAGTGTTCAAACTGTACCCAATTTCCACTCCTGCTGAGTGTGGAGGCCTAAGCAGTGGCTTTCCAAACTGGGTGCATTGGATCTGATCCCTACCACCTCAGTGAACAGGTGTGTTTTTCAGTCACCCTTGCTTCCACTCCTGCTGGGGGTTAAGACAACAGAAATGCTGCTGGCTTCTTAGTGACTTGAGCAGGTTTAAACCTCAGCTGTGCTCGAGATTGAATCCAGGGGGCCAGATTTGTTAATCAACAGCTGTAGTTGGTGCCAGGCCACTTCCCCTCCCCTGCTTTTGGGAAAGAGAGCCTCTGCTTCTAGCTGGGGAGTGGGTCTGGAGGCGGGCTGCCTTGCCAGTGGGGGTTGGGCAACTGCCTCTGCAACGTGGAGGAATCTACTCATGAATCTTCACCGCAGATGGTCATTCTCCTCTTCCTGTTCTTCCCTGGATGGTGCACTGTGTTTTTCTGGTCTTTGGAGACCCCCTAGCAGTTGATCTGGACAGATCCTGGCTTATTATTAGTTGCCCTGTGGGACAAACTGGTTGTTAGAGCTTCCTACTCTGTTGCCATATTGGGTCTTCTCCCTATGTTCAATTTTAAAAAGTCCCACTGTGAGGCTTTAGGATGTTCTGTAGGTGTGAACAACTTGTCTTTTCCAGAATATGACTTTGTATTTTCATGGTTTTGTATACATAGCTCTCTTTGGCTCACATGCCTTAGCCCTCTTCATCCTTCAAGACTCAGCTCAAAAGACATCTTTTTTTCTGAAGCCTTCTTCAACAATTCCAGGCAATTAGTTAATTCCTGGTTTGTGCTCCTTGTAATTTCCTCAATTTTGTTATGGATCGTTGTGTATAGACATTCTTATAGGTTAAGTTTTCACTCTTTGATAGATGACTAGATGGAGGAACCATGGGTCTAATTCAATATGGCAAATCTTAATGGAGCTGAAAAACAGAATTACTGTTGAGCTGAGATTAACTATTGAAGGGAAGCCAAAGATTAATTATTTCTACTTGTCTCTTTATCTATGCTTTCTTTTCTTGCTTCTAGGCCAGCTTGCCTCCTGGTACTTAAAACAATCATCAGCATATATTTATTCTCATTTCAGGTGTGTGACAGCTATATAGGCGGGGAGAACTGGGGGAGAGTAGGAATAGGAAGTTTTATTTAGCTTCCCTACTGCAGCCAAAAAAAAGGTCATCTTTTTTTCCCCAGCTCTACTGACCACTCTTTACCTTATTTTCCATCACATGTTTTTCCTTTCCACCTTGAACATTATTAAAATCTAAGGGAGGGAAGCGGATGTGGCTCAAGCGATTGAGTTCCCACCTACCACTTGGGAGATCCTGGGTTCCATTCCTGGTGCCTGCTGGAGAAGATGAGCAAGGCAGTGAGCTAGTGTGATGGGCAGATGCAGCAAGCTGATGCAACAAGATGATGCAACAAGGAGACACAGAGGAAACACAATGAGAGACACAACAAAGCAGGGAACTGAGGTGGCTCAAGCAATTGAGCATGTCTCTCTCACATGGGATGTCCCAGGTTCGGTTCCCAGTGCCTTCTAAAGAGAAGACAAGCAGACACAGACGCAAACAGCAAATGGACACAGAGAGCAGACAGCAAGCGCAAACAATGAAGGGTGGGGGAGTAAATAAATAAAATAAATCTTAAAAAAAAAAACCTAAGGGATACTACTCTGATGAATTATAGTAGCTATCACTTATTGAATACTTACTATAGGCCCAGTACTGTTTGAGCCCTTTATATATTTCCTTTATATATTTTTTTCATATTTAATCCTCACAACATCCCAAAATGAAGCTATCAGTTTCAGAATAGGATAGATTATCCCATGGTAACAACTAACCTCAAAATCTCAATGCTTTAAAACATAAAAGTTTATTTCTCAATCACACAAAGTCCATTGCAGGTTGGGGCAACTTACATGGCAGGTGCCCTCCATGTGTTAGCTCTCATTCCAGATTTCTTTGCTCTTAGGGAAGCTTAGTATCAAAACAAGATTCTGTTATCATAGCAATAGAGAGAAATGGGATGGGGAGTTTGGCATCACCAATTTTATGCTTCTACCTGGAAGTGACACACATCACCTCAGCTCATTTTACATTTACCAAAGTAAGTCATATAGCCCTAACTATATGATAATAATTTCCTCTATTTTAGCACCAATCACAGTGTGTAGACATTTTTCTTGTATCCTAAATTTTCACTGTTTGGTGAATGACTAGATGGAGGGATCACAGGTGTAACTCAATATGGCAAATCTTCATAGAGGTCAGAGAGATCAAAGAGGAGACAAGAAAGTACAATTCTTCTATGTACCCCAAAGTAGAAAACTGGAGATTGGTTAACTGTAGTATTCCCAGCACAACTATTACCACTATTACTATTACTATTTATTACTATGGCTCAGAAAGCTTAAATAATTTGTACAAGGTCACACAGCTGCAAAGAAGTATAGAAAGGATTGGAACCTCTGTCTAACTTCAAACCTTTTGCTTTTAACTCATACAATACGAAGACTTCTTGACTCCTGTGTCACAGGTTAATTTATTCCACTCCTGGCTACCATTGAGAATATCTGTAGGAAAGAGGGTTGTTGCTGCTTTCTTTAAGTACTTTGTCCTTTCTTTCCAACCACCATTCTACTCTTTCTTATTATACAAGGAATAATAAGTTTCTTATTGTATAATAAGTTTCTTTAGTGCAAGACTTTTCTTATTCTTCATTATTTCTTCCATAGCTCTAGCACAGCACTTGCACATAGTACATGCTCAGTGAAAATGTGTTGGATTGCATTAAATCTCACTGGGCCTAATGATTCAGTACAGAGGCTAGGCTATGGCTTGGAACTAAAATCCTCATTGTCTCAGCTTTCCTATTTACAGATCTCCCCAGTAAATGATTGACAGCAACAGAACCTCATGCCTGTGTTCTGGAATATATTAATATTTTCTATTTTTAAATGCCTGATTTTGGCCCTTTTAGGGAATTACTAAGAAGTTCTGTTTGAAAAAAAACGTGTTACTATGAAAAATCAGCTAGTTAGATTATAGAATCAGGCCTAATGAAGGCAGAAAGCTAAAGAGAAAAGAGGTTATTCTAGTTCCCTAAAGCCCTAGGGACCAATGAAGTATTTTATACAGCAATATATATATATATACTCATTTTTAACATTTACTTTTGAAAAGTAATCTTACCTTACATATGAGTTTATGTATTCTATAGGAAGATGCAGTAATATATCATCTCTTTTTAAGGAACTAAAGGTATGATTGGGAAGACAAACTAAAGTAAAATATGAGTGGAAAAAACAGTCAGTACTATTTGACTTTAGAGAAATATTTATAAAACTGATTAAATGAAAGAGAGAGGAAATTGGATGTGGCTCAAGCAGTTGAGCACCTGCCCACCACACGGGAGGTCACAGGTTCAGTTCCCGGTGCCTCCTAAAGAAGACGAGCAAGACAGTGAGCTGATGATGGGCCAGTGGGGTGAGCTGATGCAACAAGATGATGCAACGAGATGACACAATGAGGAGACACAACGAGGAAACACAAGGAGAGACACAACAAACAGGGAGTGGATGTGGCTCAAGCACTTGGGCACCTCCCTCCCACATGGGAGGTCCCAGGTTTGGTTGCTGGTGCCTCCTAAAAAAATAAAAAGAGGAAGACAAGCAGACACAGAGAGCACACAATGAACACGGAGAGTACACAATGAGCACACAACGAACAGACACAGAGAACAGACAGGGAGCGCAAACAATGGTGGGGGGCGGTTAATAAATTTAAAAAATGAAAGAGGGAGTTCAAACTTGGAATTGTCAAGAGGGTTTTAGAGACAGGGGAGTTGCTTTGGTGCAGTGTACTTCAGAACTCCTCCCATGCAGGTTTTTTTTTTTTTTTGTGGCTGGAGAAAAAAATAGCACCTTTCTAACTGGTTTCACTTCAATTTCATGATCATTAACCTGAAATAAGCCTTGATGATACACAGCAGTCTTACCTTTTCTCATCCATTCCGCTCCTATTGTCCTTATTTTCTCTTCTTTGAAACCTGCAGCACTTCTTCCCTCTTTACCTTTTACTTTCATTGACATGCAAACATGGATCCTCTTTAACCCATGCCAGACCATACACCAAACCCCCCAATGGCTTCCTCATCTCTCAAATTAAAGCCACAGTTCTTTAGCTAACAAGGTGTATTAGTCAGGGTTCTCTCTGGAAACAGAATCAACAGGAGATATCTGTCAATAATATGAGATTTTATAAGAGTCTCTCACATGACCGTGGGGATGCACAAGTCCAGGTTCCGCAGGCAGGCTGCAAACCAGGGGCTCCGATGAAAGTCCAGTGAAAGGTCCTTGATGAGTTTCTGGGAGAAGTTGGCTGTCCAGAGATGAGCTGGGAAATTCTCCCTGAATGCTGAAATCACTTCCCCTTTTAAGGCATTCAACTGATTGGATAAAAGTGTCACCCATTGCTGATGCAATCTCCCTGATTGATGCAGATGTAATCAGTCATCCACACAGTAAACTCACCGGTGATCGAAGTCCATAAATGCTCTTGTATTACAATTAGCCCAGTGCTTGCTGGACCTAACACCTGGACACAATTACCTGGCCGGAGTTGACACATTAGCCTAACCATCCACAAGGACATGTGGTCTGCCAGCCATCTCCCACCCCTACCTCAGCCTCCACCACTCTCCCACTCACTTTTCTATTTGTTACTCTCACTGGCATCCTTTCTCTTCCTTGAAAATGCAGAGCATACTCCTATATAAGGGCCTTTGCGTTTGCTGCCGTTTTTCTTGGAAAATCTTTCCTCAGATATCTTTGTGACTTGTCTCTCATTTCCTTCAGGTCTCTACAAATGTCAAAGAGGCTTTTCCTGACCACCTCTATAAAATACCAATCCCTTCTCTGACCTCAGCACTGTCCTCTTGCTCTGATTTTTTTTCTTTCCACATTTTATATTTATTTATTTACCCATTTATTGTCTGGCACTTTCCATTTGAATAGGAGGGGCTTTGTTTTGTCCTCTTTCTGTCCTCAGAGCCTACATGTTTACATAAATTTAGAATGAATGAACTAGACATTTGAAAATGGGTAGACCTTCGAAAGATGAAAGTTAAGAAAGTTTTCATTCCATTTTAGGAAAATGGCAGGAGGAAAAAAGGAGAGGTGGAAGTTTGCATGATAAATTATAGAGGCAGTGAGTAGACCAATATGACTGGGGTGTGGGGCTTGAGTTGGGAAGTGGTAGGACAAACATTTAGAAATTTATGTTGGGGTATATTGTGAAAAATTCTGAAGAACATATTAAAGAGTTTTGTGTGTGTGTGGAGGTGATATATATGAAGTGATACAGGTTTTAGAAGAATGGAATGTGTCATTCCTTCTCCTAAATGGACTGAATCTACTAGGCACATTCAATGGAGGCTAACAATCTTAACAGTGTCCCTGTTGCTAGAGCTCCAGAAACTTGTCTTATTTCGGAAGATAGATTAACAGATTTTAAATAATTTCTGTTTTTGAGCTGGAAAACACGTTTGATACCATGTTATTCTAGCTACTGCCATGATGCTATAAGCGCTTCCATGGCAAAGGCTGTTGGTTAACACGTCTGGCATTTGTTGGTAGCCAGTAAATATAAGTTTTATGAAAACTATTTGTTGAGTGGAATTGAGACCTAAAGAGTTTGAGTGACTTTCCTTAAGGTCACCCAACAGAATGGTTCCAAAACTCAGATCAGTGGGCTTTGTCTTTTTGTTTTACAGTTGTTTTTTATTCCTTTACCTGAATTTCTGATGGAGGCCAAGTCTTTTTCCTCTCAAAAAAAATTTAAAACATATATTGACCAAGATGAAACAAACCTAAATTTTAAAATAAAAAAGGACATAAGGGCTATTTTTTTTTTGACAGAGATAATTTGGAAGTAGTGATTTAAGATTAGTATAGAGTTTGTGACCAGCATATATTGCCAAGTAGATATTTCTAAGGAAGGGGGCCAGTAAGGAGAGCATTGCTTTAATTCAGGCTCAGGTATTTGGGTTAAGGAGATTATTAGGTGAATAGGAAAGAATGTATGAATGCAAGAATAGGATGGACTGTTTTGGAATATTGACAAGGGAGAAAATAAAAATAGCTGCAGAAATAAAGTATTCAGGAGAGCAAACATGGTTTTAGATGTATTGGGGGTTAGGGCATAGAGGTAGCAATAGCCACCAAACAGGTGATGCTATGGGACTAGAAGTTAGAAGAGATGTTAGTATTTGAAATAGAATTTTGAACTTTCTGTAGTCCAGTGTTCTTTCTCCTAAGAGTTGTTTGGATCTACTGGTAGTGCCAGAGCTAGCAGGAGCAGGAAGAATTAACGTTTCCTGAACCCATCCATAGATCAGGTACTGTGCTAAACTTTCATAAATGTTACTCCAATGACTCTTACACTACTTTGGTGAGGGTATGAACTTTAATTTCTAGTTGAGGGAGCTGAGAGTTAGAGCTGATAAGGACTTGCCCATGGTCTCACACTAGCAATAGTGAGCCAGGATTAAACTCAAAATGGCTTTGTTTCCAAAGATCATGTTTTTTCCATTTATATCACACTGATTCTAACACTACAAAGGAACTTTAGGATAGGGATTAAGAAATATACAAGGATAGTGATTTGGGGATGAGAGGGCATATAGAAAGCAGGGAAGAGTTAAGTTGTCTAGGAAAGAAAAAAAGGAGTAGCTTAGGCAGTATGACAATTTGATTAACCAATAATATTTTATTAAAAAACAGGTTATACAAATGTGGAGTTGATTCTACTTGATATATATTTTTTTCAATTGTGTGATGGCTGTGTGGTTGAATTTTCCTTCAGTATATCATATACTCAATATTTTAGAATAGTGCCACCTATCATAAACATATTCCCATTTTTGGCTAAAGATTCCATGAGGGATGGCTACTGAAATTGTCAAGACTTTGGAAATGTTCTAGTTATAATATCCCATTTTACTGCAGATTAGCAGCCAAACCACATCAGAGACTGAACCATAGAGGAAATATATTTTACTTGTGAGCCAGAACATATAGCTGCTAGACATAATGTTGTGTTTAGTTATTTAACAAAAGTTGGACTGTGTAATAAAATTAGGTTGAATCATATGAAATTGCCACTATTCCACCATTTTTAACCCACCAAAACAATAATCTATTGATATTACTGAATCTTTTTTTCATACTAAATGCTTTACATGACTATGATTATCTCATTTCATGTTCGAAGCAAGACTGTGAGATAAATACCATTTCCTCCTTTTAAAGATGAGGCTAAGAAATGTTAAATGAGTGTCCAAGGTTACATGGGTTGGAAGGTAGCAGAATTCAAATTTGAACCGAGGTCTCATTGAATCCCTTGCCTTGCAGTATACTAGGTTGATGCATTATGGAGAACTACAAACATGAAGGCAATTGTAGTAATAATTACCTGTCTGTGATATTCATCCCATATGGAATGTGTTATTTACATCTTAATTAAGTCATGCAAAAATGGCTATCTTGCCTTTCTAGCTGCAAATGCCTTCCTAATGGGCTTCAGATTTAAACTAATCTTATTTATCCTTTCTGAGGCCAAGCCAATGGCCAATCCAATGTGGCTTTCCTCCTTTCCTTCACCATGTAAACTCCTTTTCTAGACAGTTCTTCTTTTTTTTTGGCTTTTATAAAGGGTATTTATTTGAGGTAGAAACTTACAGTTACCAGGCCATAAAGCATAAGTTACTTCCCTCACCAAAGTCTGTTGCCACATGTTGGAGCAAGATAGCTACTGACATCTGTAAGGGTTCATGTTTCCTGGGTTCCTTTCTTCTTCTTTTTTTTTTTTTTTTGGTTTTCTTTTTTTTTATTTTTATTATGGGTAAAAATCAAAATTCTCACAATACATACAAACATTTTTTCTTGCTTAAATATCCATTTGGAAAATAGGGAGGATGTTTGAAACAGTGTACCAATAAGAAAGGATTATTTTCGTTTCCATTCATTGTTTCTTTTTGAATTAGCTACTGTAGTAAATAATAGAATTTATTGTAAACCACAGTTTTTTTGTACATTGAAATTTTCAGGACTTTTTTTTTTTAATGCTTTTTGTTTTATGATGCTTTGAATGAATTAGGAAGAACAAGGTAACAATCCTACTACATTTAACTTGTCTCCCACAGTGGCTGCACGATTTTACAAACCCACCAGCAAGGAATGAATATTGCCATTTCTCCAATTCTCTCCAACACTTGTAATTTTCTGTTGTTTTAATAATAGCCATGAGGTATGAAATGAATCTCATTGTGGTTTTGATTTGCATATCCCTGGTAACTAGGGATGTTGAGCATCTTTTCATGTGCATTTCAGCCATTTGTATATCCTATTTGGAGAAATGTTTGTTCAAGTCTTTTGCCCAGTTTTTTTTTTTTTTAGATTTATTTTATTTATGTGTTTTGCCCTCCCCCCTTGTTGTTTGTGCTCACTGTCTGCTCTCTGTGTCCATTCATTGTGTACTCCTTTTCTTTTTAGGAGGCACTGGGAACTGAACCTGGGCCCATGTGGGAGGGAGGTGCCCAATTGCTTGAGCCACCTCTGCTCCCCACTTGTTGTGTCTCTCATTGTGTTTCCTCATTGTGTCTCCTCGTTGCATCATCTTGCATGACTGTGGGGATGCACAAGTCCAGGTTCTGCAGGCAGGCTCACCACTCCAGCCCGTCGCATCAGCTTGCTGTCTTGCTCGTCTTCTTTAGGAGGCACCGGGAACTGAACCTGGGACTTCCCATATGGTAGGTGGGCGCCCAACTACTTGAGCCATATCTGCTTCCCTGCGCATTTTTTTTATTGGGTTGTTTGTCTTTTTATTGTTAAGTTGTAGGATTTCTTTATATATTCTGGGTATTAAACACTTACCGGATATGTAGTTACAAATATTTTCTCCCATTGAATAGGTTGTCTTTTAACTTTTGTGACAAAGTCTGCTGATAAACAAAAGTTTTTAATTTTGATGGGGTCCCATTTATATATGTTTTCTTTCATTGCTTGTGCTTTGGGTATAAAGTCTAAGAAACCATTGCCTAACATGATCTTAAAGATGTTTCCCTACATTTTTTCCTAGGAGTTGTATAATCCTGGCTTTTATATATAGGTCTCTAATGCATTTTTTTTTTCTAATGCATTTTGGGTTAATTTTTGTATATGGCATGAGATGGGGGTCCTCTTTTATTCTTTTGCGTATGGATATCCAGTTTTCCCAGCACCTTTTGTTGAAGAGGCTATTCTTTTCCAATTGAGTGGACTTGGCAGCCTTGTCAAAAATCAGTTGACCATAGGTTTGAGGGTCTATTTCTGAACTCTCAATTTAATTCCATTGGTCTATATATTTATCTTTGGGCCAGTACCATACTGTTTTTTTTTAACCACTGTAATCTTGTAATATGCTTTAAGATCAGAAGTGTGAGTCCTACAACTCACACTTCTTTTTCAAGATGTTTTGACTATTTGGGGCCTCTTACCCTTCCAAATAAATTTTATAATTGGCTTTTCCATTTCTGCAAAGTAGGCTGTTGGAATTTTGATTGGAATTGCATTGAATCTGTAAATCATTGTTGGTAGAATTGATATCTTAATGATATTTAGTCTCCCAACCCATGAACACAGAATGGCCTTCCATTTATTTAGCTCTTCTTTGATTTCTTTTAACAATGTTTTGTAGTTTTCTGTGTATAAGTCCTCTACATTCTTGATTAGATTTATTCCTTGATGTTTGATTCTTTTAGTTGCTACTATAAGTGGATTTTTTTCTTGATTTCCTCTTCAGCTTGCTCATTACTAGTGTATAGAAACACTACTGATTTTTGTGTGTTGATCTTGAATCCCACCACTTTGATGAATTTGTTTATTAGCTCTAGTAGCTTTTTTTGTAGATATGTCGGACTTTCTATATATTGCATCATGTCACTTGCAATCAGTGAAAGTTTTACTTCTTCCCTTCCAATTTGAATACTTTTTACTTCTTTTTCTTGCCTAACAGCTCTGGTTAAAACTTACAGTACTATGTTGAATAACAGTGGTGCAAATAGCATCCTTGTCTTTTTCCAGATCTTAGAGGGAAATCTTTTGGTCTTCACCTTTGAATATTACATTAACTGTGGGTTTTTCATATATGCTCTTTATAGTTTTGAGGAAATTTCCTTCTATTACTATTTTTCTAAAAGTCTTTATCAAGAAAGGATGCTGAATTTTGTCAAATGCCTTTTCTGCATCAATTGAGATGATCATGTATTGTTTTTCCCTTCATTTTGTTGATGTGATGTATTACATTAATTGATTTTCTTATGTTGAACCACCCTTGTCTACCTGTGTTATAACCTATTTGATCATGGTATATAATTCTTTTGATGTGCTATTGGATTTTTACATCTATATTCATAAGAGGAATTGGTCTGTAATTTTTTTTCCTTGTAGTATCTTTATTTGGCTTTGATATTATGTTGATGTTGGCCTCATAGAATGAGTTAGGTAGTGTTCCCTCTTCCTCAATTTTGTGGAAGTTTGAGCAGGATTGGTATTAATTCTTCTTGAAATGATTGGTAAAATTCACCTGTGAACCTACTTGGTCCTGGACTTTTTATATTGGAAGGTTTTTGATGACTGACTCAATCTCTTTGCTTGTAATTGGTCTGTTGAGGTCTTCTATTTTAGAGTCAGTATAGGTTGTTTGTGTGTTTCTAGGAACTTGTCCATTTCATCTAGGATGTCTTGATTTGTTGGCATATAGCTGTTCACAGTATACTCTCTCTTATGATCATTTTTATTTCTGTGGGGTCAGGAGTAATGTCCTCCCTCTCATTTCTGATTTAATTTATGTATGTTTTCTCTCTTTTTTCTTTGTCAGTCTAGCTAAGGATTTGTAAGTTTTATTGATATTTTCAAGGAACCAACTTTTGGTTTTGTTAATTCTCTTTATTGTTTTTTAAACTCTTGATTTCATTTATTCCTGCTCTAATCTTTATTATTTCTTTCCTTCTACTTGCTTTGGGGTTAGTTTGCTGTTCTTTTTCTAGTTCCTCCAGGTGTGCAGTTAGGTCTTTGATTTTAGCTTTTTCTTTTTTAATGTAAGCATTTAAGGTTCTTAGCAATGTCTTTGCTGCATCCCATAAGTTTTGATATGTTCTTGTTTTCATTTGTCTGAAGATATTTACTGATTTTTCTTACATTTCCTTCTTTGACCCACTGATTGTTTATGAGAGTGGTATTTCTCTTCCATATATTTGTTGGTTTTCCATTCCTCTGTCTGTTATTGATTTTTTTTTTTTTAAGATTTTATTTATTTATTCATTTATCCACCCCTTGCTGCTTGTGCTCGCTGGGTCAGCTAACTACGCCGTGTGGGCGGGCTTGCCTTCACCAGGAGGCCCCGGGAACCGAACCTGGGGCCTCCCATATGGTAAACGGGAGCCCTACTGATTGAGCCACAGCCGCTTCCCTGTCTGTTATTGATTTTTAGCTTCATTCCATTATGGTCAGAGAAGGTGATTTGCATGATTTCAATTTCTAAATTTATCGAGACTTCTTTTGTGACCCAACATGTGGTCTATTCTGGAGCATGATCAATGTGCACTTGAGAAGAATGTATATCCTGCTGTTTTGGGGTGCAATGTTCTGTATATGTCTGTTAGGTCTAGTTTATTTATCATATTATTCAAGTCCTCTGTTTTATTGATTTTTTTGTCTAGATATTCTCTCTGCTGATGAGAGTGGTGTACTGCAGAATCAACTATTATTGTAAAGGTGTCCATTTCTTCTTCCAGTTTTGCCAGTATTTGCCACGTATATTTTTGGGCACCATGGTTAGGTGCATAAATACTTATCATAGTTACTTATTCTTGGTAGATTCTCACTTTTACTAAGATACAGTGCCCCTCTTTGTCTCTTATAACAGTTTTTGACTTAAAGTCTATTTTGTCCAAAATTAGTATTGCTAACCCAGTTCTTTTTTGGTTACAATTTGCATGAAATATCTTTTTCCATTCTTTCACTTTCAACTTGTTTGTGTCTTTACATCCAAAGTGAGTCTCTTGTAAACAACATATAGTTGTATCATGCTTTTTATCCATTCCGCCAACCTGTGTTATTTGATTTGGGAGTTTAATCCATTAAAATTCAGTTTTATTACTGTAAAGGCAGTATTTACTTCAGCCATTTTGTTAGTTGGTTTTTAAATGTCATATCCCCCTTTTTTACCTCTCTTTTCCTGTATTGCAACCTCCTTTTCTATAGAATTGATCTTTTGTAATGTATCTAACTGATCCCTTTCTCATTTCTATTTCTTTTTATTTTTAATATACTTTCTTTGTGGTTACCCTGGAGTTTATATTATACAACCTACATCTACGACCTACCACTTTGAAAAGATACCAAATTAGGTTCAATAGCATACACATTCTCTGCTCTCATATTCCTCTCTTTCCCCTCTTTATGTTGTTTTTGTCCTACTTTACCACTTTATATGTTGCACATCCGTTATCAGGAAATATGCCTTTTTCTTCTTCAAGCATATTCTGATTCCTATGTGAATTAAAGTGTAGAGTTGTATATTGACAATACAGTACTTCTGGATTTTGAATTTACCCTTTCAGTTACCCTTACTGATGATTTTCATTTCTTCACACTACTCCAAGCCACTCTCCTGTCTTTTCCTTTCATCTGGCAGAACTTCCTTTGGTAATTCTTGTAGGGCAGGTCTCTTGTTGACAAACTCTCAGCTTCTGTTTATCAGTGAATACTTTAAACTCTCCCTCTTTTTTGAAAGACAGTTTTGCTGGAAAAAAGAATTTTTAGGTAGCAGTTTTTCTCTTTCAGTTCCTTAAAAATATCTTACCACTGCTTTCTCTTCTCCATGGTTTTTGATGAGATATCAGCACTTAGCCTTATTGAGTATCCCTTGTATATGACAAATCACTTTTATTTTTATGCTTTCCAAATTTTTTCTTTATCCTTGACATTTGACATTCTGATTAGCTTGTGTCTCAGAGTAGTTCTGTTGTGATTTATTCTGTTTGGAGTATGTTGTACTTCTTGGACATGCATATTTATGTCTTTCATTTGAGTTGGGATGTTTTTGGCCATTATTCAAATATTCTTTATGACACTTTTCCCTTCTCTTCTCCTTCTGGGACACCTATGATGTTTATACACTTCATACTGTTAAACAAATCCCTGAGACATTGCTCAATTTTTTCTATTCTTTCCTCTGTCTGTTGCTCTGACTGTATGATTTCAATTGTCCTGTCTTCTGGTTCACTGATTCTTTCTTCTGGCTGTTGTATGCCTCTAGTGTATTTTTAATCACTGACATTTGCCTTTCATCCCCATAATTTATGTTGTTTCCTTTTATACTTTCAAATTCTTCTTTATTTTCACACATTGTCTTCTTAATGTCCTTTATCTCTTTCTGAATATTTTCTTTCATCTCCTTGAATTGATTTAGGAGATTTGTTTGAACATCTTCAACAGTGTTCAAGATTGTTCCAACTTCTGAATCTTCTCTGAAGTTTTACTTTGTTTTCTTGACTGAACCATACCTTCTTAGTATGACTTGTAATTTTTTGCTGATGTCTACATATCTGATTATCTTGATGAGTTAACTCTGAAGGTCCATTTCTCCCTTTGTCTAGTGTTTTATTTTTGATTAGCTTTGTTTTAAGGCTCTTCTTTGATGCTTGGCCTAACTTATTCTAGACCTTTAGAATAGCCCATTTTTACCTGTTCAAATTTTGTAGCTCTTCTTCATATTATTCTTTCCCTGGATATGTGGTGCATTTTTTTGAGATTGCACTTTTTGTACAATTGTTTCACCTCATGAGAGAGCTTCCTTTCCTCTGCTCTTCCTCCAGGAATGTTGATCTGTTGATCTGTTCTGTTTTTGTGCAGACTTTCTCAGCATCACCTATGATTTGTTTTAATTCTCTCCCTCACTCAGTGCCCTGTTTTCTTTAACTTTTCAGTTCTGAGACCTGTGTTATCTTACAGCAGTTCAGTGTAACCCGCCACCCCTATTATTTTCTGTGAAGTTTCCTGTCTCTGGTTTCTTTCCTGTTAGGGTATCCTGGCCTAGGGAGCCAAATGGGGGTTAATCCAGAAAGATGGATCAAATCAGAGAAGTCTGTTTTGCCTTTAGGTGGTCCAGCTGACTGAAACTGGATTAAGTGAAGTCATAACAGTTCTTACCAGCTTTTCTGTGATGGTCTCTCCATATCCCCCCACACCCTGGGAACCCTTTGTATGCTGCTCTCTTTAGCAGCTTATGTTCTTCCCTAGGTCTCTGTATACTTAAGTCCCTGTGCCTGGATATGTGTAGAGTTCTAACTTGCTGCTGTGGCTCGGTCTATAGTCTCTGTCCTCTGTTTGAGGGAGCCTGGCTATGCTGCCTCCGTATGAATCCCAAGCTGTGTGGGACCAAGTGAGGGGGAGGGGAAATGTGAACTGAACAGTGGTCTGAATTTTCCTACCTGAGATTTTTCTGTTTCTTTGATTCAATGTTTGCCAAGCTGTTCTCTGGTCTCTACCATCCTCCAGAGTTCTACGCAAGTGGAATTTGTCCTTTTATTTATTAAATCTCTGGGGAGGTCTTTTTCAGGGGATATCTCATGTCATCATGTTGATGACATCACTCCTGAATCTGAATTCTTTTGATTTTTGAAGACATCTCTCAGGTCCTGCAGTTGGTGCAGGTGGACTGAGTGCTGGAAGCCTAACCTAGTTCCAATCTCTCTTGCTGTCCAAATTATTCTCTGGTGAATAATCTACCCTTACACCCACTCACTCTTGCTTTTGTAGCTTTTGAAACATGAGCTTGGTCTCAAATAACTCTGATGTGAGAGAGGACTTCCTGAGTAAATTACATATGCTTATATATTTTTATAAATATTTATTCTCTTTCTAATCATTTCCTCTGGTGGAAATACAGAGAAAAAACCAAGAAGAGAGAAGAGTAAAAGTCTTGTGAAAAGGGGTGGCTGTTGTTTCTTTTCTTTGAACAGTTAGTGTCACAGTAGTTTCACTACTTTGTCAGCATACAGTAGAGTGCACACTGATCAGCCAAATATATCATCATTATAATCTCAGCAACTGTTGTAAATTCTCTGTTAAATCTAATAAAATTTCATGAAAAGCAGTCACCCAAACAAAAGTGAAACAGGAACCCTCTTAGGAAATAATGTTGAAGAAGATAAAATTAAAACCAAATTAGAACATTCTTACTTTGTTTTCATAGTGTAGTCTTCATATATCTGTTACTCATTTAAAGTTGATAAATCTAACATTTCATCTACTACCTTGAACATCAGAATAAGTAAACTGTTACACTGAACACCAAAATAACAAAATTAATAGCATTAAGTTTTCTCGCTAATAAAAGTTTGATGTTATCTTTATTTTAACCTCAGTTCCCTGCTTCCAAAATAATATTAGTACATCTGCAACCAATCTTCAGTGAGTAGTTGTAGATGGAGAGATATTTAACAGCAATAGAGAAGAAGGCAATAAGATTTTTAGTCACTTTACAATGAATCCATTAGTGCCTAAATTTGAATAATCAGGCCTAACATACAAATCAGAATTTGCCACAATCTTTTTATATTATCACCAGGTATTCATTTTCTCTACTAAGTTGTTGCACTTTCCCCCCATTTTTGTTCATTAGAGAAGCTGTAGGTTTACAAAAATATAATACAGAAAGTACAGAGATCCTTTGTATCTCTCCCCTCACACACAGTATTCCTTATTTTTAACATTTTGTATTAGTGGTGTTCATTTGTTACAAATGATGAAACAATATTACTATAATTACACCATTAACTTAGTCCATAGTTTACATTAGTGTTCACTCTTTGTGTTGTACAGTTTTATGTTTTTCAAAAAATTTTATTCTGGTAACATACTTACAACCTAAAATTTCTCATTTTAGCTGCTACAGTCTTTTATAGTTTCACATTTAAGATGTTTTATTTGGCAGTATGTATCATTCTTTTTGCATACTCAAACTCCCCTGTGTTTTGAACCATCCTTTGACACTGGGTATGTGTGTGTTGGCATTGCAGTAGGTGAATGTAGTATGAATATAGCTTTTTTATTGCCTATTTTGCTCATTATAGACAATTTGGAAAATACAGACAAGTGGAAAGAAAGATTTAAAAACATCACCCAAATAAACTTTTGATGAACATGCCTTACTTTTTTACCTTGGTAAAAATGCTATATTCTTGTTCTTAGAATGTATTCACACTTAGTAAAAACAAAATTTGCAATTTACTGTTTGTCATAACTAAGACCATGTAGTTCAGAAGTACTGTTTACACTATAGATGCTGTTTTTTTCTTTATTAGAGAACTTGTGGGTTTACTTAACAATCATGCATAAAATCCAGGATTCCCATGTACTACACTACCACCAACACCTTGCATTGGTTTGGAACATTTATTACAATTGATTATAGCACATTTTTATAATTGTACTATTAATTAAAGTCTATGGTTTAACTTAGGGTTCACTGTTTGTGTAGTGTAGTTCCAAGGATTTTTAAAGAAATTTTTATTCTGTTACCATATATACAATCTAGCATTTCCTCCTATTAATCATATTCATATATATATTTCAGTACTGTTAATTAAATTCAAAATGTGTGCTACCATCACCACCATCCACTACCAAAACTTTCCAGCATTCCAAATGGAAATCGTGTACATTTTAAGCCCTAACTCCCCATTTCCTCTCCCTACCCTGTCCCCTGGTAACATACATTCTAGAATTAGTATGAATTTGCTTATTCTAATTGTTTCAAATCAGTGAGATCACAGAATATTTGCCCTTTTGTGTCTGGCTTATTTCACTTAACATAATGTCTTTAAGGTTCATCCATGTTGCATATGTCAGGACTTTATTCCTTTTTACAGCTGAATAATATTCCACTGTATATATATATGCCATGTTTTATTTACCTCTTCATCAGTTGATGGACACTTGGGTTGCTTCTATTTTTTGGCAATTGTGAATAATGCCACTATGAATATCAGTGTGCAAGTCCCTGCTTTCAATTCTTTTGGGTATATACTGAGTAGTGGGATTGCCAGATCATATGGTATTCTATATTTAGCTTTCTGAAGAATCGCCAAACTGTCTTCCACAGCATCTGCACCATTTTACATTGCCACCAGCAAGGAATGAGTGTTCCTATTTCTCTCCAACACTTGTTATTTTCCATTTTTAAAATAGCAGCCATTCTAATGGTTGTAAAATGGTTCTTATGGTGGTTTTGATTTGCATTTCTCTGATGGCTAATTATGTTGAACATCTTTTCATGTGCTTTCTGGCCATTTATATATCTTCTTTAGAGAGATGTCTATTCAAGTCTTTCCCCCATTTTTAAAAATTTTTATTTATTTTATTTTATTTATTTATTTATTTTTAAAAGATACTTAGATTATATAAATGTTACACAAAAAATATAGGGATTCCCATACACCCCACCTCCCACACCTCACACAACCTCCCACATAAACATCCTTCATTAGTGTGGCACATTAATTGCAATTGATAAACACATCCTGGGGCTTTGCCATTAAACATGGACCATAGTTCACATTGTAGACCACACTCTCTCCCACACAGTTCTGCATGTTATATGATGATATAAAATGGCCTATATCTGTCATTGCAATGTCACTCAGGGCAATTCCCAAGTCCCAAAAAAGCCCCTATATTACAACTGCTTTTCCCTCTCCCTGCCCCCAGAGCCTTCAATGGCCATTGGCTCCACATCAGTGTTGTAATTTCTTCCATTGCTTGAATCATAATATGTCTGTAGTAGAATACAAGTAGATCCACTCTAGTCCATAGCTCTTTCCCCCATCCTGAGGAGTCTGGGATGGTGATGTCCATTCCACTTCCAATTGAGAGGGGGCTTATATCCCATGGGGAAGATGGATGGGAATATCCTGCCTGCAGCTGCAGACTCTCTCCATTCCCTGGGATGGCCGTTGTCCATCATCATCTCCCTGCCAGTTGTTTTGGGTGAGTCCAATGAGCTATAGAGTAGGAGTTGCTGCTCCACCAAGGTTCCAGGCCCAGCTGGCACATGGACAGCCCAAAGATTCAAGTCTCTGGACATACACCTACAAACTCCAGCACCAAGTATAGGTTTTAATAGAATGGACAGATGAACCATGTGCAGGGAAGACATAGTTGAATCCAACTCTGTCATCTCAGGAGCACAAACTCCAAAGTAGGGCCCACTGGCAAGGCACCAAACTCCAGAGCTATCCACCCTGATATAGGACCTGGGTGTCTCCAGAGCCCTCAGGAGCCCCACTATTTGGGGTGATATCCACTTTGGAATTCTATGAGATCCTACTGAGATGTGTGTAAGCGTTACCTCTGAGATGACCTCCTGACTCATTTTGAAGTATCTTAGCCATATAAACTCATTTTTCTTTACCTTTTCTGCCTTTTATTCAAGGTCTTTTTCCAGTCACATTGCCAGTTGGCACTTGGTAGCAATCCCTCGGTGCCAGGGAGGCTCATCCCTGGGAGTCAGGCCCACGCTGGGAGGAAGGTAATGCATTCATATGCTGAGTTTGGCTTAGAGAGAGGCATTTGAGCAACAAGGAGTCTCTCAGGAGGCAACCCTTAGGCACCCCATAACAATAGGCTGTTTTAATTTCAAGAGCAAAGACTCGTAAGGCTAGTCATCAATATCAAGGGCCTATCAGTGGATCATCCTCCTTTGCCAGTCACTACCCCTGCACTTGGGGGAATGTTGCTGCTCCCGTAGAGAATGTGGCAGAGCTCTCCAGGATGGAAATTCAGTATTCTCTCATTTATTGAGTGATTCTCCACCCACTGTGACAATGCCCTGTGAACATTTGAACATTTTTATATACCTTATATGTATGCTCAGGTGAACTTCCTCCCATACACTTCCCATCCCTGACACCCCACACCAACAATCCTCCTCTGCCCCAGTTGTAACCCTTCTGTGATCCAAAGCATCTTCAAAGATGAAGCCATTACGATAGCTGAATACAATTAATAGGAAAATGAAATAATAATAAGTTCAAATGTAAGAGATAAAATACATAAAATTAAAAAAAAAAAAACTAAAACTGAACTAAAATTAAAAGATTGGGATATTTAAAAAATGAAAAATGAAAAAAAAAATTTTTTTGACCTTTTGCCTTTCATCACTGCAGTATCTGGTGTCCAGTCTGTACTGTGGCACCTTTCCCCTCTCATTCCCCAGTGTCTCACTATTTTTCATTTTGTTTTCAAAGAAGTTTTAGGTCACAGCAAAATCACACACAGAATACAGGAGACTCTCATATACCCAATATCCTCCCCCTTTCCCCCTCCCCATATTAATACCTTTTTATATGTGGATGGTAGCATTGTTTTATCTGATATGCAAATAGTGAAACATAGCTACTAAACATTGTCAATGGTTTACACTATGGTTTACATTTTAGACCGTGCACTTTTATAAATTTTGTTGATATTTACCATGTCCTGTGTCCATCACTGTATGGTAAGAAGAACATTTCTACTGGCCACTAAATACCCCCTGTTTGATCTATTCTATTCCTCCCACCCCATCCCCCCAGGGCCCACGACGACCCCCTGGCTTGACTCGTTGGATGACAATATTCATAGTTACATGCAATAAGAGGTCTTGACACACTGGTTTGTTCCCCCCTATTAGGAACCGCCCTTGCTCTTGAGAGACTTCCACCTGTCTATTTCTGAACAAATAGGTCCTCCCAAAGATGGGAGTCCAACTCCTTCCCGCTCATTATGTGGGTCTCCACCCACTGATACAACACAAGCACAAGCAGCAAAAGAAAAAAATAGATAAATGGGATCTCCTCAAAATTAAAAACTTCTGCATCTCAAAGTACGTTATCAAGAAAGTAAAAAAGCAGCCTACCCAATGGTTGAAAATATTTGGCAAGTATCTGATATATCCTGCATATATAAAGAAATCCTACACCTCTAAAAGAAAAAGAAAAACAACCCATTTTAAAAAATGGGCAAGTGACCTGAAAAGACACTTCTCCGAGTAAGAAATACAAATGGCTAAAAAGCACATGAAAAGATGCTCAACATCACTAGCTATTAGGGAAATGCAAATCAAAACTGAAATGAGATACCATCTTATACCCGTTAGAATGGCGGCTATTAAAAAAAACAGCAGACTATAAGTATTGGAGAGGATGTGGAGGAATGGGAACCTTCATCCACTGCTGGTGGGATTGTAGAATGGTCCAGCCACTATGGAGGACAGTTTGGAGATTCCTCAAAAAACTAACTATAGATCTTCCATATGATCCAGTGATTCCACTACCAGGTATATACCCAGAAGAATTGAAAGCAAAGACACAAACAGATATATGCACACCAATGTTCATAGCGGCATTGTTCACTATTGCCAAAAGTTGGAATCAACCCAGGTGCCCATTAACAGATTAATGGATAAACAAAATGTGGTACATACATACAATGGAATATTACTCAGCTGTAAGAAGGAATAAAGTGCTAACACACAGAATAACATGGATGAATCTTGAAGACCTTATGTTGAGTGAAGCAAGCCAGGCCTTGAAGGATGAACAGTACATGACCTCACTGATATGAATTAAGGAAATTGAGCAGTCTCAGAGAGCCATTGTCTATAAGATAGGTTTACAAGAAATAGAAAGAGAAGAGAAGGTTGTGAACCTTCACCCATACGGATGTAATCTATGGTAAAATGATAGAGTGTAGTTATGTATTGAAGGGATAGGACAGGAGGGTAGTGATATTATTGGGTTGGGTGGTACAGGGTTGACAGGTGGGTAGACTGGGAAGGGTGGGTCAGAAGGTCAAGGATACTGGCGGGAGGGTTGGGAGAGGGACCAGGTGAACACTGGAGATTTGTGGGTATGAGATTGAAAGTACAGAGGTGGGAATGCTCTTATGGAAAAATGACAAGGGTCACTGATTTAGGGTGTTTGTTGGGGGGGCATTCAGGACAGGGCACACCTAGAGCAGGCTTCTGGGGAGTGTGTGAGTGTTCATTCTGTCCCCCATTTTTTGTGGTTTGTTTATATTTTTGTTATTAGGTTGAAGGCTTTCTTTATATATTCTGGATATTAAACCTTTATTGGATATGTGGTTTCCAAATATTTTATTCCATTGTAAGGTTGTTTTACTTTCATGATAAAGTCCTTTGAGGGCCAAAAGGATTTAGTTTCTGTGAGGACACATTTATCTATATTTTCTTTTGTTGCTTGTGCTTGGGGTGTAGTCTAAGAAGCCATTGCCTAACACAAGGGCCTGAATATGCTTCCCAACATTTTCTTCTGGGAGTTTGATAGTTCTAGATCTTATATTTAGGTCTTTTATCCATTTTAAGTTGATTTTTGTATTTGGTATGAGGTAGGCATCCTCCTCCTTTTTTTTTTTTTTTTGCATATGGACTTCCAAGTCTTACAGCACCATTTGTTGAAGGGACTATTCTTTCCCTATTGAGTGTCTTTGCCACCTCTTCAAAAATCAGTTGGCCATAAATGTGAGGGTTGATTTCTGAGCTCTCAATTTGATTCCATTGGTCTATATGTCTGTACTTGTGCTAGTATCATACTGTTTTGATTTTTATCAAAAGCTACTTGTTGGGCTATGTAATAAGTTTTCAGATTGGAAAGTGTGAGTCCTCCAGTTCCATTTGTCTTTCTCAAAATGGGTCCTGACACTTACATATAAATTTAATGATAGGCTTTTCAATTTCTGCAAAGGAGGCTTTTGGAATTTTGATTGGTATTGCATTGATTTTATAAATTACTTTGGTAGTGTTGACAACTTAACAATATATAATATACCCATGGACACGGAATATCCTTCCATTTATTTAAGACATCTTTGATTTCTTTTAGCAATATTTTGTAGTTTTCTGTGTACAAGTCTTTTACAACCTTGGTTAGTTTTATTCCTAGATATTTGATTCCACTAGTTGCTATATTTAATGAAATTCTTTTCTTGATTTCTTCTTCTGATTGTTCATTGCTGTGTGTACAAACATTACTGATTTTTGGGTATTGAGGTTGCACCCCACACACACACACTTTTCTGAGATCATTTATTAGCTCTAGGAGCTTTGTTACGGATTTTTTAAAAGGATTTTCTCTGTGTAAGACCGTATCATCTGCAAATTAGGATAGTTTTACTTCTTCCTTTCCAATTTGGATCCCTTTTATTTCTTTTTCTTGCCCAATTGCTCTGGCAAGAACTTCCAGTACAATGTTGAATAACCAGTGGTGGCAGTGAGCATCCTTGTCTCTTGTTCCTGAGTTTAGAGGGAAAAATTTCAGTCTTTCACCACTACAAAGAATGTTAGCTGTGGGCTTTTCATATAAGCTCTTTATTATGTTGAGGAAGTTTCCTCCCATTCCTAGTGTTATTTTTTTATTTATTTTTATTCCTAGTGTTTTTATCATGAAGGTGTGCTAGATTTTGTTACATGTCTTTTCTTTATCAATTAAGATAATCATGTAGCCTTTTTTTCCTTTATTAAGTTAAAGCGATGTATTACATTAATTGATTTTCTTAGGTTGAACTACCCTTGCATACCTGGGATAAATCCCACCTGATCATGGAATATAATTCTTTTAATGTGCTGTTGGGTTACATTTGCTAGTATTTTGTTGAGAATTTTCCATTTCTAGTCATGAGAGATGTCGTTTTCTTTTCTTGTGGCTTAGATATGAGGGTGATGTTGGCGTTGTAGAATGAATTTTCCTCTTCAATTTTATGGAAGATTTAGCAGAATTGGTGCCTGGCACATAGTAAATGCTAAGTAAATGTTTGTTGATGAAATGAGAAAAATGGATGGCTAGATGGATAAATTCAATGAACTATTTGTCAGTAATCCAGTGTTCTGAACCTACAGTTGCAATCTTCAAGTTTTAAACTGCTTTGCATCAGGGGAAATCAATTTAGCCTCTCCATTTTGGTGGCACTACATCACAAACTGGTTTAAGTGAAATCAGAGGATTCTTTCTCAAATGCAAATTTGGTTCTTACATGATTAAATCCTTTACTGGTTCCATTTAAACTTTTAGGGCATAAAATGACATTTTAAAACTTAGCATGTGCATGATTTGGCTTCTGACTAAGTCTTTTTGCCTCATCTCTTCCCAAACACTCTGAACTCCATGCCATACGAAACTTCTTTTATTTCACAAATGTGGCATTTTGTTTATGACCTTTTGCTTCTGCACATTATGGTCCTGAAAATGTTCTTTCACTCAAGAAGCTTATGAGGTGGCTTCAGATACTTGGTACAATTAAAAAAAAAAATCTATTTCAGGCAAGTTATTTGTGTTAAGCACTGTACTGGATTCAAGTAATGCAATGATAAGAGAACAGGGTACAATATTTAAGTTAATGTACTTTTTAGTATTCAGTCCACTTTGATGGAGCAAGAGTTACCAAATCAATAACTTTCCATGAATCTAATCTATCTTTGTCTTCACTGAGCCAGAGAAGGTTCTATAATCATAAAATGTCAGAGTTGCAAGGGATCTTTGAGGTTACTTTGGTGCAAACTCTCAGGTCACTGGTTAGAACTGAAGGCAATAGGGAAAGTATGTTCTGTCTTCAGTCAAGAGTACTTACTAGAAAGCACAACATGCTGCTTCTTAGTTAGCCTCAAATAAGGACCCAACATGAAACATTTACCTAGAAATATACAACTAGAAACACAAAGAAGAGAGATTTAAGGCACAAACTGGTCCACCTTGAGGCTTATGGGATTTTTTTTTTTTTCCATACTGAATAGAGGGAGTCTGAGAAAAAATAGTTGGCTTTGGGCTTCAGACCACTACAACTATTAACTACCTGTAGGAATGAACTGTGAAGATTTTTCTCTATGCTGAAGTGCAGGATAGATTAGTAAAGACAGTCCTAGGGTTACTAAGACTTGACTTACATAAACTTGGTTTACATAAGGTTTTCCATAAGCCAAGATAAAAATTTCTTGGTACATAAACATATAACTTGAGTGGTTTGTTGTGTTGATAGATGAGATCAGGCAGGAGTCTCATTGGGAAGTCATGCTCTCTCATTTTTTAATTTTAATTTTTTATTACAGGTACCCATTTAATGATCTAATAATGTAAAGTGATTTTGATTTATGTTTTAAAAAGTACTTACCTAAGAGTTTCCACAATAGTAACTTTATGGAAGTCAGGAACTAATAATGGTAAGAAACCTGAACAATTAATTATGGGGATCTAGACAGTGCAGGTTACCCAAAAGACAAACTAAGCATATACTTAGGTATCCTCAAAAATATGGGAACTAGGTTTTTTAAAAAGAATTTAATATTTCAAAAAAAAGATATAAAAGTGGTCAACATGGGGAAAATCAGAAAGTTGTCAGGCTTCCTTACGCTGTATTTTTTCTTTTATGGTTTAGTATAGTTTTTATTCTGAATTACATGGTAAGGGTTGTGTAGGGAGTTGGTAGTCCATATTTTTTTAGTGCTATAAAGGTTTTAACCATTCCTTAATCTGAAAAATTCATTTTTCCAGCCAGGAGTAGATGAGTCATGTTTATGATGGACTTGTTTCCAGTATTCCTAAGGCCCCAGAATTTTAATCTTGATTGGATCAGATACTCCCTCTCCTCTTGCCTCTAGCCCCTGGTCAATTTGAGAAGACACCCACCATAATTGGGTTGTTTCTGAACACTCTCAAGTTAAAAATCTTACAAGGCATCTATCCATAACAAGTGGCAGTTTGGGGTCACTAGTGGTTACTCAACTGAATCATCATCCAAATATTTTACTTTATTTGTTTTACCAGTTCGTTATTTAAATTATTTTTTCCAAACTTAGCATCTGTCTGAGGCTTGACCACATGTGAAGTTTGACATTTTAAAGGTCAGCTGGTTTGAGTTATTTGTATGTAAGAGTCAAGAGATTTGTTTTCTCTTTTTAAACAGGGAAACATCTATTGTTTTTTTCCACTTGAAAAACTAAATAAAACATAGAAATATCTCATGAGCTGTCCTCGGACTTTTCCCAGAAGAAGTTTGTATTTGTGCTGAGACACAAAGCACAGGAAAGCTGCAACCTCGGATTGTTTGGAGACATTTCACATTCTAATATGTGAAGGGTTCGATAAGGGCAAACCTGTGGAAGGAAGGAAGACTTTCTACAATGTCATAAACTCTCACACAGAGCCACATTTTGGGAATGGCTGGGGTAGCACTAGTGTGGTGGTGTGTGTTAAGCTGTTTCTGGGATATTCTGTTGTCTCTCAGCTCATACCCAGATCTAATATCCCTATCAGCTTTTGAGCCCAAGCCTTCATGGAAACTGCCAGCTGAAAGCTCAGAAGAAAACTGTTTGGAGTTCACATTCTTTGTTCTAACAGCTCTTTTCTTGAAAGCAGGGTTCACGGGGCAAAGGGTGATCTTCTTATAGTGCAAACCATAACACATATCCCTTTGCCTAAAACCCACACTTTTTAGCATAGCCTAGAAGAGCCCTGCATTATATGAATCCCAGCCTAGAAGGAGTTTAGCATCAGCTGAGTTGAGAGGAAGGGTCAGGGAGGGACTGGAGAGCCTGGCCCTTGGTGATAGAAGAGCTACAATCTAAAAAGCACCACCCTTTAACTAACGGCCCTTTTTGTTATCCTGGCAGCTTTCATGCTGCTACCTCTGAAATCTTTTCATCAAAGTATTAACAGTTGCCATTCAATATATTATCGGTACCTTTTAAAAATGTGGCACTTTGGTAGAATATGCTCAGGAGAAGGAAGTACTTCCCTTCCCACCCACTTTACTCTGCTTTTGTCTGGTCCCTCTGTCTCTGTACCTCATCTCTTTTTTCACTTCCTTTAATTTACCAAGCTATTTCTGACCTTAGGGCTTAACACACAAGCTGTTCTTTCTGCCCGGAAACTCTTCCTCTCTCCTTTTGCCTGGCCAACTTCCACTCATCCTTTAAAATTCATCTTAATTCAGTCCCCATTAAAGGAGACTTTCCCAGAATGATTGAATGAATAGATGAATGAATAGGCTATACAGAGAGGAACAATATAAAGTAGTAATCCTTAAGGAACACGTAATTTTGCTGGGGTGATAAGTTCTGAACACATGCAAAGGTCATGTTACAAGACGGCTCATAAGCTAAGAGACCTGAGTGCTTAGAAGTGGGAGTGACAACTTTTAGTTGAGGATTTTGTTATAGACTTTACAGAGTAGGTAGAATTTGAAGAAAATTTGAAGTTTTTATTATTTGTATAGGTGGAGAGGAGGGACACAAGCTAATGGAAGGAGTCCTCTTTGGGAGAAGTGAATATGAGAGATGGACTGGAGTAGAGACACTAAGTGGGGATGAAAATTATTGAACTTTAGAACTGGAAGAGACCTTATATTCACATCCAGAGAACCTTAATTGAATGCCTACCATGTGTTAGTCATGTTAATATTTTTTTACTTAATTAATTTTTATCCCAACTATGTGAGAACATTATTATTTATTTTCTAGATTTAAAAAATTGAGGTTCATAGAGGTTAAGTGACTTGTCCAAAATAACACAATTAGTAAGTGGCAGAAACTGGTACTTGAACCCCCTATCTCCCTATTTTGAGTCTAATACTCTTTGTACTTTCCCATGCTATTTCTTATACGTGATCCCAAAATAAGAATCTTAGGTTGGAAATAGATTGTGTAGAATCTTAATTGTGAAATTTGAACTTTCTTTTCTAGGCAGCAGTACCTATTAAAGATATTTGATTGGGGGAATTACATGATGAAAGTAATATTTTAGGAAGATTATTCTGATTGCTATGATCAGGATAGGTTAGAAGTAGGAGGTTCTGTTGGCAGAGACTTGTAAGGAAAATACTGCAATAGTATAGGCTTGAGGTAGTAAGTGGCGCTATCTGGAAATTGGAAACATGGGAAGAAAGTTATATCTGTTAGAAAGAGGACCAAGGAAGAAGTATAATGGGCAGGAGAAAATTAAAGTTGATTTCAAGGTTTTGAGTCTGTCTAGGAGAATGGTTTATTTCCATTAAGAAAGACAGGGATATTTTTGT
Source organism: Tolypeutes matacus (assembly GCA_026826555.1). Lineage (NCBI taxonomy): Eukaryota > Metazoa > Chordata > Mammalia > Cingulata > Chlamyphoridae > Tolypeutes > Tolypeutes matacus. The sequence continues at coordinate 4,134,965 of JAKSZT010000380.1, read as the reverse complement.
ACTGAGTCTTATTTGCTGATTTTCTCTGTTACATGGTAAATGATGTTGTTGAATAAACTGGGTATATGGGCTGTAATGCAAGTTATCTGATATACAGCTCTTGCAAATAAATTTTACTCTTTGTCAAAGTGTGTACATTTGTTGTTAGGTTCCTTTAATGTATGCTTGCTCCAGTGCATCTTAAAGGCCACAGTTACAAAGTCCACATTTTATCTCGCTCAATCTGCATTCTGTCAGACACTGCTAGAAAGACCTCAGTCCATGCTTGGCATACCCTTCACTCCCTCCCCCCCCACCTTTTTTTTTTTTTTTGAAAATCAGTTTGATGTAATACAGAAAACAATATTTGAATGTCCATGTTAAGACCCATGTATATAAGAATTGGCCTCCTGGCACCAGCCCAGTTTTACTTTGTCAGTTCACAGACTAACCTATTGCATTGTCATTTCCAAAAGAAGTGCATTTTTGGAAAGAGTGAGTTTAAGAAAAGAGTTAAGTTAAAATAGTCTCACTTTTTAAATTAAGTGATTCATTTTAAAATTTGTAATTCAGTAAAGTTTTTTGTTGTTATAAGTGTGAAAAAAAGAAAGAAAGAAAGAAAGAAAGAAAGAAAGAAAGAAAGAAAGAAA